>CM029020.1:46902315-47502315 GCA_016801055.1 Panax notoginseng
AGTTCTTGTATACGAATCTAACAGGGATTACTTCCTTATTCGTAATTTCTATGTTCAAAGGAAAATTAAGTTCTTCTCTAGGCAATTCTAACCTCTTGGCAAATTCATCAGATATAAACGAGCAAGTAGCACCCGAATCAAATAATACATATGCATTAATATCATTGATTGGGATAATACCTGACAACATCTTTTGATTGCACAGCATCTTGCACAGTCATGTTGAAGGTTCTGGCTGTGGGTTTGTTTGATGCTGCAGGTCCTGTAATGGCCCATGTACTTCCATTGTTACCTCCATTGCTTCTGGTTGTTCCTCCCTCCTTCTTCTTAGGGCATTCACGAGCAAAATGATCCTTGGATCCGCACGTGAAGCACGCCTTCTTCTTTAGTTGAGTGCAATTTGGGGCGATGTGACCCTCCTGGCCACAATTGTAGCAAACTCGTTTCCTCATCAAGCACGCACCCTTATGAAATTTCCCGCATGTCGCACATGCTTCAAACTTTTTGTTTTGCTGGTTACCCTGCTGGTTTCCAGCTCCCCCGTTCCCATTCCACTTCCTCTTCAAGCTGTTGTTGTTGTTGTTGTTGTTGTTGTTATTTCCACTGCTGCCACCTCCATTCTTCATTTCATTCTCATTCTTCTTCTTCTTTTGTTCCTGGTTGAATTTGGTCACCGCCTCTCCTCCACCTTCAGCGAGTATTGCTTTCTCCATTACTGCTGCAATGTCTTCAACTGGAACAGGGAAACCCTACTGTACAGCCAGGGCTTCAGTCCCTGTTCAAACCTCTTCGCTTTGCGTTCGTCTGTGCTAACCTGATATGGCGCAAACCTCGCCAACTCGTTTGAATTTTGCGGCATACTCGGATACCGTCATCGTCCCTTGCTTCAGCTCCAGAACTGTACTTCAGCTGACTCTTTGAACTCTCGGGAAATAGGTCTCGAAGAACAATTCCTTGAACCTTCCAGGTCATCACTCCTGGCCCTTCCCGAGTTTTATTGGCTTGCCACCAATAACTAGCTTCTGCTTTCAACATGAAAGTTGCGAAAGCAGTCTTCTGCTCATCCCCTACCCTAGCGACATCGAACACCTTCTCTATTTCCATAATCCAGGTTTGTGCCTCGACCGGATTCATTGACCACGAAATTCAGGTGGTCCGACCGCCTTAAACTCCTTAAACGTTGTGCCTTGGTTTTGAGGTTGATTCTGCAATGCTCTGTCAATAGTGCCACTAGTTGTTGAACGGGATTCGCATCAAACATTGTCGGTAGCTTCTTCGGTGGTTCTCTGTCGTGTTGGTTGACGTCTGGGAGGCATTTTATGTTAAAGAAAACATCTATTAGACCATTACTCAACTTCTTTAAGTATTTCTAATTAATTTGCCTCAACAAAGAAATAATCACATAGCACATAACACTTTGAATAAAATAATAACTTTTATTTATTCATAACTTTTTGAAAACATAACACAATAGCTCTCTGCTATCTACATTACTTTCCTGAACTACAAAAGTTTCAGGGCAACATCATCATTCTCATATCCCATGGTTACTTAACACTCGAGACTTACACATTATTTAACACTTATTACTTGCAAAACAGACAAATTTCCTACGATGATCTATTAAGATAATCAGTCGCCTTTTGACGCTCTTCTTCCATAACACGGAACATGTTTCGGCGATCCAACACGTATGATGGTAGAGTCTCGAACTGAATTGGATAACCATGACCGATCTTGAGCTCGATTGATCACGATATTAAATACTTTATCCATCTCTTCCATCTTCATCCTCTTTGCTTGTGCGTCCCTTACTGCTCTTCCAGTTCGTTGATAAGCTTCCTCGTATGCATCTTCAGCTCTTATCCTCTTAGCCGCTTCTTCTCTCAGCCTGCCCTTCAGTTCAGCAACCATCTCGATCAACTGTTCCTTCTCCCCTTCAGTCTGTGTTAGTTTTTCCTTGGCGTTTGTCAGTCGTTCCTCACGATCCTGGATCACGCTGTCTTTTTGTGCCATTGCAGCCTGTTGTTCAGCTACTATCTCCTGTAACTCCTCAAATATATCCTGAAGTTCCACGTTACGATCATGCACCTCATCGTATACACGTCCAGCAATCGAGTTGAGCGGAATCCTTTCCTCCTCATCCTCGTCATCCTCATCCTCCTGTGGTAACTCCACGGGATCCTCCTCATCCATCTCCACATCATCATCCTCATCTTCAACCACTGTGACCAACGGGGCTGACTCCCGTGGCAGTAGTTGTTCCCAAACTATCTGAATGTCGCGAGGCTCCTCCTCTATAGGCATTTTAGGTCCCTCCTCCCTAGTCTGACTAGATTCTCCGACATTAGTCATCCTGACAACAAAATTTTAAAGTTTTAGTTATTAATCATTCTACTCGACACTCGCGAGCACATAAGTTATAAACACATAAGCACATAAGTGTTTTATTACTTCTTCCTTGAAACTCGATAAGAGTTTTCTTCACTATCTTTTCAAAGGTTACTTCCTAAGGCTTTTTCCCCCACCTAAGGTTCATAACCTAAAGCTCTGATACCAACCTGTGACACCCCCAAATCCTGGTACTTCATTTCCTCAAGATTTGGTGTTCACGTAATCAAAACATTCATTACTAACTACCCAATTGATAAAATTGAATAAATAAAACTGCCCATACAGGATTAAACTTAAATAAAAATCTCCAAGGTTATCTAACCTTTACAAACATTCATTCATGCGGAAATTAAATTAATACAAACTTCTTTACAATCTTTAACAAAGTCTAAAAATAAACTGTCTAACTATTACAGGTCTTCAGCATTGCTTAATCTTTCCTTTCCCTTTACTGGTGCTAGGTATATCACCAGTTTTAACCTTAGCTGTAAGAATGTTTACAGGCAAGAGTGAGCAACAAGGCCCACTTGAAATAACAATAAATAAATCAGTTAACTTTACATCATATACCAACATTAGGTTTAATAGAACTGAACAATAAATTCTATTACTTTCTAAAAACTTTAATCAATTACTGAGGGTCTAATGACCACGAATCATGTCCACAGTTATAAGTAATTTTTCAACTTAAAACTTTAACAGTCATAAGACTATAAGGACTTCACGTACTTAGGGGGATCAACCCTTCGTACAATGTATTGTGCACAATCATTTCAACGCTAAGCGTAACCTCTTATAAAAGAGTTGTTCTTCTCAGTATTTAGAATACAAGTCCGTACCAAAGTGAGTTTGGTTTGGATCCATCATGGGGTAATTTAGAATTCAACGATAATCAACTAAGGGTTAGTTGATTACAAAAAACATAACTGTATACTATGGAATAATCATAGTTGAATTGATATTTATAAACTAACATCATGCTTTAGGAATAATTTAATAGCATAATCATGGAATAATCATAACATGCATCCTCTTAAACCAATAGATACACGAGCTTAAGCAACAATAAACAATCTAACTCTACGAAAGTGTAAAGTTAGCAATTTGTACAATTGAAATGGAATTAAAGCGATAATGTGTTTAACGAATTCAATCTTCTACAATGAAGTTCTAGCATTAGATAAAACTTGCTCAATATCAAAAGATAAGATTTATAAAACTTGCATACAACGAAACAAGTTAAAGACAATAATAACTTGTTCAATATCAAAAGATAAGGTTTAGAAAACTTGCTCAGTTATAAAAATAGAGTTAAGGAAACTTGCACAATGAAGTTTTGAGTTAGAGAACTTGCATAAGTATAACATAACAGTGAAAAGTAACCTTGCTGAATAATAAAGTAGAAAAGGTTAGGGAACTTGCCTCGTGTGTAGGTTAAATAATTACTATTCACGTTCACCCCAAGTCCTACACATACCATATGCATTGACAATACACATTAGTTACACTAACATTACCTTTATGAGTTCCTTTATTACTCTTAGTATAGCTACTAACTAAGTTTAAGTTTAAACAACATCACATCTTTCATGAACATTACTTTTTAGCTTTATTACAACTACTTAAATGATCATGTCATTGCACCACGTGTACATTAACAACTTAATACAACATCCTAATACATGTCCAACATGTTATCATTAAGTTATACTAATACCCAAAGGGTTGCACTTGCATTCGTGCATCCCGACGCCCTCCGATTGGCTCCAAATACACAACAGTCCTAAAGATAACCATTTTGACTACTGTTATAGACCTCAAATTAAAAAACTTAAAGAATGAAAGTTGTAGGTCTACTCGTCCTCTTTCTGAATCATCTTGAATTACCTCCATCGGAGTTCGTATGAAAAAGTTATGGCCATTTTACTACAGGAGACCAAAACTACCCAACTAGGCCACTTTTCCGGCACCGGGGCGCGGAACAGTGGTGCTGGGGCGCGAGCTACGGCGCTGGGGTGCGAGCATCAGCGCTGGGGCGCGAGCTACAGTGCTGGGGCGCGAGCTACGGCCCATTTTGACGCAGGAGCGCGAGATTTGGCGCCAGGGCGCGAGATTTGGCGCCAGGGCGCGAAATTTGGCGCTGGGGCGTGAATTTTGACGCTGGAGCGCCGAAACTCACAGAAACCAACCACGAAGAACAGAACAACTCAATTTTCTGTCTATAACTTCAATTCCAACACTAATTAACATGAATAACTAATGCAAATTACACATAAACTTCACCAAGCATACAAATACTAAATTAACACAACTTAAACCATAATTTTAGAAAAATTAAATACTAGAATAACATATTTTAAACCCAAAAAACTCCATTTTGATATTTCTTGACACAGTGAATACTATAATCATAATGATACACCAATTTGATTCTTTTGAACTAAGTTCTCTGTAATTCTTAACAAACTAACTAATATAGTCACAGTTCAATTTCACACACTAAATTGATCATCATAATTGTTATTTACATAAGCTACATAAGAAATACATATACTGACATTATTTCTTCCTACTGTCAAACGAATTTATCATGCAATTCTCGTTTAAGCACTACCTCTAATCATCATAAACTCATATAATAACTATATAATCAAGTACCATACCAAGTTATACATGTATATCAACAATTCATCCCATAAAATATTTTACAGAGAACTTTTTGGGAAGAAGAAAAACATGAAACTTTTAGAGAAAGAGATTGAGCTCCTACCTTGGATTAGGAAGATGATTATTATTATTTTCTCCAAATTCTTTTCTACAACACCTGTTAAAATCACTCTCAAATTCTCTCTAGTTTTCCTCTTTTCTTCTTTTTCTCTCTGTAAACTTCAACTGAGTCTTTCTTCTCCCTAACTCTAACATACGTATAATATTATAACGTATAATAATAATATAGATATTAAGTATAGGATTTAACTGACATCAGTTATAATTTTTTGAAAATCAAAAGCCATAAGGCTTGTTTGGCTAAGCTTAATAAAAATAACCCATTAAATCCTTACACCTTGTTTGGCAAATCTAACTAAAACAAATAGATTAATCCTTATACCTTGTTTGATAAAACATCATTAAATTAAAGACTTATTATGCAATAAGACATGTTTAGAAAAACCAAATTAAACTCTTTTTATTTATTTTAATAACTCATTTATAGCAAGGTTATTAGTCACACTTTTATTAAATTAATAAATCAATTAAAACATTAATCTATTAAATTACTTTAACACATAAATCATTATCACATAATTATAATTTCTTTTATAATTATAATTTTATTTACCCAACTAATATTTTAAATTACAATTTCCCATTTAAAATATTATAACTTATTTAAATCACCATAAGCTCTCTAGCTTACTTATTAAATTATATTATTATATAATCTCATAACAATTAATTTACTTAGCTCCTTAATTATTTACTCAACAAATAATTAAATCACATCAACTCAAATTGCCATATAATTCAATAAATATTTAATATTGCCAATAAATATCTAATATTTAATATTTAATTATTTATTCAACAAATAATTAAATAAATCACATCACTCAAATTGAACAATTATTTATTCAACAATAACATATCCATTAAATACTTAAATAAATCAATAAATATCTAATATCACGCTTTAAAATTATGGAATGTTACAATCATGACGTCATATAAAGATTTTTGAGATTTCTTTAAGATATGAGAATTCATATCTATGTATGTATATGTATATTTCGGTTGATGTCCGAATTATTGTAGAGGTCTATGCTATTTGATTCAGCTAGACGAATATGAAAAATGTTCATGAAATTCAAGTGTTTATTGAAAAGTTATGCCAAACCAAATTATTTTGGTGCGGATTCAGATGTTGAAAAGTTGAGGTGAACAACCCTATAAGGGGACATGTTTTCGGGGACAATGGTTCCGAGCGTAACGCATATAGTCGTTACAAAACACTACGTTGCAGCCCAACGTAGTGGTACAATAGGCTGGCCACCTAGTGTACGTAAAGAGGGTGTTTTCAATCTTTGTGATTGATAAACACTCTGGTTTGCAGTGTGAAGGATTGAGTTGAAGCACTAGTAAACTGAGAATAGAGTTCACGGTCTTGTGACCCTCAGCATGATTTGGAATCTTTTAAATTCCTGAGTTATTCATACTACTTCCTAATTATTGAGCAATTATGGAAGATTCTTGCTATTCTAAAAGGCGAATGTGGTAAGGATGATATTCCTTAGAAAGAAGTAAGTCGTAGAATGCGACACTGAATGATGAAAATATTGAATAAGTGAGAAAAGAAGTGTTGATATTAGAAGGAGATGAGTTATCAAAGAATAATGTAAATCTCTTAATATAAAATTTAATAATTGTAGAAAGATCTTTATGGAAAGGAAGTCGTTATAGAATCCAATGAATGAATAAGGTATTAACGTAAAATCTATTTTTGATAGATTGAAGATTAATAAATAAAATTTCGAGGACGAAATTCTTAGAAGAAATGGTGAATGTAATATCCTGAGTGTTTGTGATAGCGATCCTTAGAAAACGAAATGAAGGAGTTAAGAATATAATACTCAGAATATAATTGAGTTCAAGTGAAAGTTATGAAATGAAACCTAGAATTTGTTAAGAAATGAATGTAGTAGAAAATATAAAACAAATATTAAGGTCATGTGTTGAAGTTATTCAACGAAGAGATTTGACGAAAACCTGAGTAAGGTAGGGTTTTGGTGATTCCGAGGACGGAATCCTTATAAGGAGGGAAAAATGTGACGAATGAATTATTTGAGTTGTGATTCTGGGGACAGAATCCTTGTAAGGAGGGAATGATGTAACAATCCAGAATTTTATTAACAATCCAAAATTTTATTTGTAATTTAAAATATTTATGAAATTAAATAAATATTTTATTTATGTGATTGTTGTTAGTATATACTTGTGAATTAAATTTATTAGATAATACTCTAATTTAATTTAACAGTTAGAGAGTTGTTAAAAAAATTTTATGAGTTGCTATATTGATGTCGTAATTTAATAATTAAAGTGATATATTAATTATTAAATAAAATTATAATGAGATTATAATTTTGTGATATTTGGTCAAGTGGAAAATTTATTTAGTATGTGGTAATTAGTTTATTTAATTAAGATTGGATATGGAAATCCAAGTAAACAATGTGGGACAATAAACTATATTATATGTGACTTATGAAAATAAATTAAAAGAGTTTTAATTTGGTTTTACCAAACAAACCCATAGAGCTTTTGAAATTCTTATTTTAATCTTGTTTTGCCAAATAAGGCTTAAGGAATGATTAAGTCGTTATTTTAATATGGCTTTGCCAAACAAGCCTTAGGGCTTTTAAAATTCTAATTTTGTAACTTATATATTAAATTGATAATTAGTATATGTAATTATATTGGGAGTTACATATTCTATAATTATATGTGTTATATGTATATTGTATATACACTAAGTTACGTTAGTTTTCTAAACCTAAGTCTAAACTAAGAACAAAGAGAAGAAGAGAGAATGCTGAGAAGAAGAAGAAGAAGGGGAAACCTTGAGAAAACAAAAGAAAAGCTTTCATCATCTCCATATTTTCTCCTAATTCAACCTAGAAAGGTATCAAACTAACACTTATACTAAATTAAGATGTTATGTATTTAGTCTTTGTAAAATTAGGTTTTCATGATTATGTATTTATATCTATATATGGCGTTCATATGTGATTGTATGACATGAAAGGATTTTTACAATACAAGTATTGTAAAAACAAGTTTTAAAATCATCTTCTTCTATGTTTTCATAGTTTTAGAGTTTTATAGTTGTTCAAAAGTTTCAATTCACAAAGATATGATGAACATGATGAAATCATGTTCATAGTGTTTGATTATGAGTTATATGGTTATTCTAACAATTCAATCCATGTAATTTTGATAAACAAGAGGAACTGGGTTCATAATATTTTTCTATGAAATAATTTCTGAAAAATAGCTTTTTAAACTATTAAATTGATGTTTGGTTATGATTTATTATTGAAATTGATCGTGTATTGTGTTAGTATGTTAAGAATATGAGTTATCACAATTGGAATTACTTGAATTGGTTTAAAAACGAATTCACAGTGAATAATTTCGCTATGAATGTTAAAAGAAGAAGAAAGAAGAGAAATAGTGAAATTAAATGTTGTAATCTTTGATGTTTGTGTTGTTTAAATGGCTAGAAACGCGTTAGAAAACTGTTGATTGGTTTCGCAATCAATGAATTCGTGCAAGTATACACGGTCAACAAGTAATATAATGATAAATTAGAGTGTCGATTCCTCAGAGAATTCCAATTAATAAACTCCACCTACTAGTACTGTATCAATTCAATTTTTATTTAAACAACCGAAAATTCTGATTCTCTAAAACTAAAATAAAAATTAATTTTAATAAAACAAGAAATTATTCTAAAAGAAAATAAAGAACAAATTAATAATTATATAAATGCAAATAAATAATAATTAAGACTCCAATTTCCCCAATTATGATTATTAAATCAATTATCTAATTATCCCAATTATTTCATCTACTGAATTGTTAACAGGAATTCTTAAATGCCAAAAGCCCTCTCTCGAGTGATCAATTGCCTTCTATTTAACCCAGATTAATTTTGCTATATCTCTATGCAAAACAATTGAATTAAACTCACTACAAACTCAATTCCTCTTATGTTACATGCGTCAAATAGATATTCTCATTCTATTCACAAACCTAATTATTCACTGCGCAAATAACTAAGTCACATGTCACCCTGCCCAGTTCTAACTCTAGAATTCCTTTCCAAATTCCTTCTAGGGTAACAAGGTAATTATTGGCCAGATAATTAATCAATAAACACAAAGCAAGATGAACAATTCACTTTAACACAAATAATTGGAATAAATTAAATAACTAATTTATAGCCATAAAAAGTTCCATTGGAATCTTAATAAAAGAAATTAGTTCATGATGGAAATAAAAACTATATATAATTGATAAATCATCCTCAATGAGTTAACAATTTGAAAGAATAAAGAAGAAGAAGAACTCCAATTTTTCAGTTTTCAGATCTGCTCCTCTTCCTCCGTTAATCTCCTGACATTCCCCTCTATCCCCCATAAAAAGAATCACGTTATAAATATATATTTATTTTTTACTTCCCTCAACTCCACTACTCCTAATCCAAATAGACTCCTCATAAATTCCTCCAACAAGGTCCAACTAATAGTCAAAGCGTTGTCCAACCTGCCTCACGTGCGCGCTCCGCGTCAGACCCATCCACCGTATAACGCCCCGGCGCTATTTGCAATGTATAACACAGCGCCCCGGCGCTAACTTATAGAAAATTACGACTTTGCCATTTATTAGCTTAAATCCCCAATTTGTCTCCTCAGCTTCCGTATCTGCAATACAACACATAAACACAGTAAAAACATTCCTAAATGACTCGAAAATACAATAATTTAAACCCAAGTATATCCGATTCATGGGTATATTACCCAATCATCAAATACCCCCAAACTTAAACCGTTGCATGTCCTCAAGCAACAAACACAAAACAATACTAACATATAAAAACACAACTCATGCAATTGCAGCTACCTGAATGAACATAATTCCAGCATCCAATAACTTACGTATATCCATAGGCCTCAGAAAAATCACAAAAACATGCTAATACATCTTGTGAACACAGATCAATGATATCCCAACAATCAACCAATCCAAATCTGTTATTACTGATATTGTGAGTGTGTGTTCAACAACCATGCTAACTAATGAAAAGCAAAACGCTGAAAAATAATAGAGTTTATAAAAAACTTCATACAGCTCTACTCAAGAGTTTATCAAATAAACTAGATTCGACTGAAATTAAACAATCACCACAAATTTAGGGGTCAACATGAAATACTTATGCTTAATATTTTTTTTAGACGGGGGCATTTTGCACTTTTCCCGCTTTATTATTATTATTAATTTTTTTTTAACCATGACTATGCATTGTCTTATTCCCTTAGGCTTTTCAATGCTACCTTAACGAGCTTTCGACCAACGACTCCCAAGTCATTAAGACCTTAGGGCGCTAGGTGTAAAGACAGTCCCCTCGGGCTTACTTGCTCAAGTAACAAAGGCCACAAAACTAGGCAAGCACGCCACAGTTTTTTTTTTTTTTAAAAAGCTTATATATTCCAAATATTTTTCCCCCACACTCGAGTTTATGTATAAATTCAGTCTTCACTAGCTATTTAACTTGTCTTTTCATTTCACTATCAATCATCCTTTAGAACTCTATTATCTAACCATTTAAACTATCATAGCCAACATGGTCATTTTTCAAAGTGCATACCTATAATATCAGTGTCAAACAGATAGAGATTCAAATCATGTCCAGACAATCATATCAACTGACTCAACAATTCTTACTAGACTTGTTCATGCAATTCTAATTTCCTCATTGGCCCCCGAATAAACGCACTAGCAAACGCCAGAATTATCAATAACAATCCAACTCCACAAACTAATAACAAACTAGAAATTTAAAAATAAAACTTAACTACCCCCAAACTAATCTAGAGCAATGTCCTCATGCGAAAAATATAACAAAATAAAACAGAGAACTTCCCTGACGAGCTTATTCTTCGGGTGGTGCATCATCATCCTCGCTCATCTCTTGATCGGAAGGGGGAAATACAGGAAGAACATGAGCAGTTGGGAAATGGCTAAGTTGCACGCCCGGATGTGATTGGACGGTCAGTGCATTCTGTGCAGCAAACTGGTCAACTATAAATTTGAAAATCACGTCCTGACGTTCCGACAAGCGCACATTCTGGGATTCCATGTTGTAAAACCAGCCATCTATCTCCCGCTGGACAGCTTCGGGGACCACACCACGATGAGCTGCTGTAGATGGGCTATAAGTAGGTGGAGCCTGAGGTGGGGGGTCTTGTGCAAGTGCAACTTGGTGAATTACAAAACCCAATCCCCTAGGGTGATTTGCCCCACCCATCCACACTTTGTATCTACTTATCAACTTGTGGTCCAGCACTGGCATGGCCTTTTGAATCATCTCGTCGGACTTCCATTTGGCACCGAACTTGGCACACAAAACGCAGATGAGAGACGGATGTGGTAACCCTCCAGTGGTACTTCCACGAGATGCTCGAAGGACAGATTGCAAAATGAGATGTCTCACATTAATTTTATAGCCTTTGATAATTGAGTAAAGAAGGACTGCACGTTCCCGAGTAACATGACTCACATGTGTACATGGCATGAGTTTTGCGCAAATGAACGCATACCATGCCTTCCCATATAAGCTAAGATTCGATAGTGGGAAAGTCATGTTTCCGCGTTCATGCACGGTCCATGTGGTGCCCGGCTGACAAAGTTCACGTATTATCTGCTCATAGTCCGGTCCATCACTAATAAAACCAGCATACTCATCATGAAAATCCTCAACTGGCAATTGATAACACTCATTGAAGTCCTCTTCGCCAATTTCCACTGTTTTGCCCCTTACAAATACCGTATAGTGATCATGTTCGGGCACGTTGGCATAAAATTCTTTCACCACTGTTATTACGGCTGGTTCGGGCTGCTCTGTAAGTGTGAACCAGTTCCTCTCAGCTATCATGACTGCCATGTCGCCATCCTTTGATTGATCCGGTCTCAACCCACGCTCCGGAACCAATGACCGAGTAGCCATTCGATTATATCTTTCTTGAGCCGCATGACTGACAAAACGGCGGCTGTCAAATCGCGGAGGTGGAGTTGAGGCAGTCCCTGACCCTTCACCACGTTGGCGTTTGGATGCCATGCCAAAAATTCTGCAATTACAAGCATATTTATGTATTAGCATTAGTAATTGGATAATCTTAGGTTTGACTTTACCCACAAACTTTAAAATATATGTCGAATTTGACTACATTAGTGGGGGATGATACTGGACACAAAAATGCAACAACATGCACAATAGTATCAATCGGAGTAAGGGATTATTCAGTTTCGAGAATGAATGCAAGCCACACAGGAAATGTCCGCAAGAGTTGCCATGTAGTGCAGTAAGAGACATGCATGTATCAAAATAGTGTAATTCCCCCCACTCTAAGTGACTATGTGTAATGATATATATGTGCTACAGTAGATTGAAATCATTGCGGTAGCATGAAGGTCCAGAATGATAGTGCGAAACATGGTGAGATGTGTGCATGTAGACAAGATTAATGATTCGGGCAAATTATCAAACACCTTGTGGGTGTACCATGCATCCTTATCAGTCAAACATTTATCATAACATATGCTCCCAATTTAAGAATTAACACATGTGTCGTAAAAATATAATCAAGATTAGGAGAGTGACATTCTTCGATGTTGGTGTAAAAAGATATACATTTAGTAGAATATGTACATACCAACCATATCCGTAGATAGTTTTTGCCCCAAAAATCAAATATAATTCAAGACATACCTGGTTAGATCGTGTTGCAATTGATTGGAACAATTGAGAACAATGGATCGTATCTACCTGATCTTAATTATGAAATCCCAAAAAAATTGAAGGTAAGGAAGGCTTGTGGTATGGACTTAATAGAGGAGAGAAGTTGAAATAGAAGAGGAATGTAACCGTCCGGTATTTGAGTGCAAGTAGGAGTCTGGGACGCAGCCACAGCGCCGGGGCACTCCAAATAAACTAGGAAACAGCGCCGGGGCGCTATAGGTCAGAAAGTTCATGAAGTGCATAGCGCCGGGGCGCTGCGTTGTAGCACAAATTGAGAGCCGGGGCGCTATAGGTCAGTAGCTCTTGGATGGGGATAGCGCCGGGGCGCTATAATTGCCCTTAAAAATAGCGCCGGGGCGCTAATAGTCAGGAGCTTCTGAATTAGGCTTAGGCCGGGGCTCTTGTTACCTACAACATATATGTTCAAGAATCTAAATAAAAATAAAAAATAAAATTAAAATTAAAAGAAAAATGATTGGGTTGCCTCCCAATAAGCGCTTGGTTTACTGTCGTCGGCCCGACTTTGCTGGTGTGTTCAATTTTCCACTGAGTCGGAGAGGTTCATGACCGAAATTTGACGTTCAATGGGCCCACTCCAATAATGTTTGAGTCTTTGACCGTTGACCTTGAATGGGCAATTTGAATTTGGTTTTTCGATCTCGATGTTACCGTGTGGTGCAACAGACACGACTGCAAAAGGACCTGACCAACGTGATTTTAGTTTCCCAGGAAATAAACGCAATCTCGAGTTGAAAAGCAAGACTTGTTGGCCCGGTTCAAATGTTTTAGCGAGAATTTTCTTATCATGCCATGCTTTGACCTTCTCCTTGTATAGTTTTGCGTTTTCATAAGCGTTGAAATGAAGTTCATCCATCTCATTTAACCGCAGTAACCTTTTTTCACCTGCTGCTTGTTCATCAAAATTTAGCTTCCGAATGGCCCAGTGTGCACTATGCTCTAACTCGACTGGGAGGTGGCACGCCTTTCTATAAACCATCCGATAAGGTGACATACCGATCGGATTCTTGTATGCTGTACGATATGCCCATAGAGCATCATCAAGACGTAAAGACCAATCTTTTCATGACGGATTGACCACCTTTTCCAGAATCCTCTTAACCTCCCTATTGGAGACCTCAGCTTGGCCATTAGTTTGGGGATGATACGCATCTGCTATTTTATGATGAACCCCATATTTCACCAACAATTTTGTGAACTGCTTGTTACAGAAATGCGTTCCCTCATCACTTATTATTGCCCGCGGAGTTCCAAATCGCGTGAAGATATTTTTCTTCAAGAATCGAAGAACGACGTTGGCATCATTTGTGGGCAAAGCTACAGCTTCTACCCATTTGGACACATAATCCACCGCCAACAGAATATACTGATTATTAAAATATGAGGGAAACAGTCCCATGAAATTGATTCCCCAGACGTCGAATAGCTCTACCTCCAATATAGAGTTAAGTGGCATTTCATTTCGCTTGGAAATATTACCTATGCGTTGACATCGATCACACTTTAGCACATAGAGATATGCATCCTTGAATAACGAAGGCCAGTAAAATCCTGATTGTAACACCTTCGCCGCAGTTCGATCACCGTAATAATGACCTCCATAATCGGATGAGTGGCAATGACCCAAGATACTGTCCATCTCTTCATGTGGCACACAACGTCTAATCATTTGATCCGCGCAGGCTTTAAACAAGAATGGTTCATCCCAATAGTACTGCTTCACGTCATGGAGGAATTTCTTTCGTTGTTGCGAGTTCAACTCCGGTGGTAACACCTTAGCTACCACGTAGTTCACATAATCAGCATACCAAGGCAGTGTTGTGGTTACTTGGAGAAGTTGTTCGTCCGGAAATTTCTCGTTAATCAATGCATTGTCTTTTCTCTGCACCTCATCATTTTCCAATCGCGAAAGATGATCTGCTACTTGATTTTCTGTACCCTTTCTATCCCGAATCTCCAAATCAAACTCTTGAAGCAATAACACCCACCGTATCAATCTTGGTTTGGCATCCTTCTTCTCGATCAAATATTTGATTGCAGAATGATCAGTATAGACAATGACCTTGGTTCCGATGAGGTATGCTCTGAATTTGTCAAAGGCGAACACCACTGCAAGTAGTTCTTTTTCGGTGGTTGTGTAGTTCAACTGAGCATCTGTCAACGTCTTGATTGAGTAATAGATTGTATGGAAAATTTTGTTGTGCCGTTGACCCAAAACTGCTCCCACGACATAGTCGCTGGCGTCGCACATCAATTCGAATGGTATAGACCAATCGGGTGCGACAATGATTGGGGCAGATACTAACTTCTTTTTTAAAATTTCGAATGCCTCGATACATGACTTATCTATTTTGAAGGGCACATCTTTCTCTAACAGGGAACACAAAGGTTTTGAAATTTTTGAAAAATCTTTGATGAAACGTCTGTAGAAACCGCGTGTCCCAAGAAGCTCCGAATTCCTTTCACAGATGATGGAGGTGGTAATTTCTCAATGGTTTCAATCTTCGCTTTATCCACCTCTAATCCTGCTGCAGAAACCCTATGCCCTAGAATAATCCCTTCCTTCACCATAAAGTGGCATTTTTCCTAATTAAGAACTAGATTCGTCTCCACGCACCGTTTCAACACTAAATTCAGATTTTTCAGGCACAAATCAAAGCTATCACCGAACACAGAAAAATCGTCCATAAACACCTCTAAATTTTTCTCGACCATATCAGAGAAGATTGCCATCATGCATCGCTGAAAGGTTGCTGGTGCATTGCATAAACCAAAAGACATTCACCGAAATGCAAACGTACCGTATGGGCATGTGAAGGTCGTTTTCTCTTGATCCTCCGGTGCTATAGCAATTTGATTATATCCGGAATAACCATCCAAGAGACAATAGAACTGATGCCCCGCTAACCTATCCAACATCTGATCAATGAATGGCAAAGGGAAGTGATCCTTGCGTGTGGCTTTATTTAGCTTGCGGTAGTCCATGCATACTCTCCATCCTGTAACTGTTCGAGTAGGTATGAGCTCATTCGCCTCATTCTTCACCACTGTCATACCCCCTTTCTTTGGTACGCATTGTACAGGACTCACCCATGCACTATCTGAGATCGGGTAAATAATGCCAGCATCCAACCACTTTATAATCTCCTTTTTCACCACCTCCTTCATGATGGGGTTTAGCCTTCTTTGCATCTCTATGGTTGGTTTTGCCCCTTCTTCCATTAAGATTTTATGCATACAGAATGATGGGCTAATACCTCGAATGTCCGCTATAGTCCACCCAATTGCTGTTTTGAATTTTCGCAAGACACGCAGCAGTTTCTCCTTTTGCGTATCATTCAATTCTGTTGAAACAATGACTGGTAAGGTATCATCTTTGCCCAGGTAAGCATATTGCAGATGGGATGGTAATGGCTTTAACTCTAGCACCGGTGGCTCTTCTATTGATGGTTTGAACTTTTTACCTTCCGCTTCGGGCCTCTCTATGGTGTCCAAGGATTGATTACCTTTCCGAAACACTGATGGTGTATCTAGCCATTTGACATATTCGATATCCTCTTCAATACCATAGTCATCTGCCCCGAGCAAAATTGTTTCAAGTGGGTCCTCCGAAAAAGTTATGTTAAATTTATGATTCACCAATTCCTCCATAATATCAACCCGCATACATTCACCTTTTTCTTTTGGGTACGACATTGACTTGAAAACGTTAAAGGTGACCTGTTGATCTTCAACTCGTATTTTCAATTCACCTTTTTGAACATCAATTAATGTTCTTCCTGTCGCCAAAAATGGACGCCCAAGAATGATCGGGATTTCACTGTCCACTTCACAATCCAGAATAAAGAAGTCCGCAGGGAAGATGAATTTATCCACTTTTACTAACACATCTTCAACTATACCTCGTGGATATGTAACCGGCCTATCTGCTAACTGTAAACTGATATTTGTTGGGCGTGGAGCCTGAAGTCCGAACTGGCTGTAGACGGATAATGGTATTAGATTTATACTGGCCCCTAAATCGCATAAAGCTCGTCCCGAAAACTGATTTCCAATCTCGCACGGAATATTAAAGCTACCTGGATCCTTGAGCTTTGGCGGTAATTTATTCTGAATGATAGCACTACATTCCTCTGTCAATGCTACTGTTTCAAATTCACCCAATTTTCTCTTCTTTGACAAAACCACCTTCATAAACTTTGCGTAACTCGGCATTTGTTCCAAGGCTTCGGCGAAGGGGATGTTGATATGCAATTTCTTGAAGATATCCAAAAATCGTGAGAACTGCTTATCTAACTTGGATTTCTGAAATCTCTGCGGATACGGTATGGGAGGCATTGTATTGGTTGGTCCCGAATTTTTCTGCTGTACGGTCTCATCTTTACGCTTTTCGGTCTCCACCACTTCATCGGTTTCAATTGATACCCTGTCCTCTTTTTCCTTATCTGTGATGGACTCTGGTAATTCTTTTCCACTTCGTAGGGTTACCGCCTTACAATGCTCATCTCTGCCAGGATTTTTCTCAGTGTCGCTCGGAAGTGTTCCCAGTGGTCGGTTATTCAATGCCTGTGCCATTTGTCCCATTTGATTTTCTAGATTTTTGATTGATGCATGCTGACTTTGTATATTTAGCTCCAATTGATTAAATCTCTTATCACTCTCCTCACTCCTTTTCTCAGTTGCTTTCACGAACCTTTCCAAGGCTTCTTCCCAACTTGCTTTCCGCACAGTTTGTTGTGTCTGGTTTTGAAACCCGAAATTGTTTTGTTGTTTTGGCACTTGTTCTGCAGCTTGGTTGTTACTCCATGAAAAACCCGGATGATTTCTCCACCCCGGATTATATGCATTTTGATTCTGATAAGGCTGATTATATCGATTATAACTCCCCACATATTGCGCTTTTATGGCACATTGATCCGTAGTATGACCCCCAGCACATATATCACAAACCATCGCTACCTGCTGAGTGGATTGTGGTCGCAATAATTCTATCTGCTTAGCCATTGCGGTCATTTGCACTTGTAATGATGTTATCGCATCCACATCATACTTTCCCGATGTTTTCGGAGGGTTATTTCTTGTCATGGGCCACTGATAGTTGTTGGTGGCCATCGTTTCTAACAACTTATATGCCTCGTCCAATTTTTTTTGACATAATCGCTCCTCCTGCTGCTGCATCAATACTTGCTCTCGTGGATGCTTGTAAACCATCACAAAATATCCCCAATTGCATCCACTGTGGAATTCCATGGTGTGGGCACTTGCGGAGCATATCCTTAAACCTTTCCCAAGCCTCATACAACGATTCTGAATCAAACTGTGCGAAAGTATGAATATCGTTCCGTAGTTTTGCTGACTTTGCTGGTGGGAAAAACTTAGCTAGAAATTTTTGAGCTAAATCGTCCCAAGTAAGGATTGAGTCCGAAGGTTGAGAGTGTAACCAACTTCGTGCTTTATCTTTCAGGGTAAATGGGAACATTCTCAACCTTATAGCATCTTCTGACACGTTATTGAATTTGAAGGTGTCACAAACCTCCAAGAAACTTAAGATGTGCTCATTCGGATCATCTAATGAACTACCCCCAAACTGACATTGATTCTGAAGCATCTGAATGGTTGCCGGTTTGATCTCAAAGGTGTTAGCATTGATTGCCGGCCTCCTAATACTCGACTGAATATCCGTGACATTCGGCATGGCATAGTCCCGAAGTGGTTTCTGATCGTTCCTTGCCATGTTCACTAGAATTTCTTGTTCTGCCAGTTTTTCTTCCTCGGGTGGTGCCGCACTAGTCGATTGCGCTTTCCGGAACTCCCTTTCAATCTCGTCTGTATAAGGAAAAAGTTCCTTTCTCGCCTTTGATCTAGTGAGCATACACTTTCAAAGAATTCCTGCAAAGACAAGAAGAAAAATAAGTAACGTTTAAATTAAGAACGAATTGATTATAACTAATATGGAATTAATATTAACAAAGAATTCCCCGGCAGCGGCGCCAAAAACTTGTTGATTGGTTTCGCAATCAATGAATTCGTGCAAGTATACACGGTCAACAAGTAATATAATGATAAATTAGAGTGTCGATTCCTCAGAGAATTCCAATTAATAAACTCCACCTACTAGTACTGTATCAATTCAATTTTTATTTAAACAACCGAAAATTCTGATTATCTAAAACTAAAAGAAAAATTAATTTTAATAAATCAAGAAATTATTCTAAAAGAAAATAAAGAACAAATCAATAATTATATAGATGCAAATAAATAATAATTAAGACTCCAATTTCCCCAATTATGATTATTAAATCAATTATCTAATTATCCCAATTATTTCATCTACTGAATTGTTAACAGGAATTCTCAAATGCCAAAAGCCCTCTCTCGAGTGATCAATTGCCTTCTATTTAACCCAGATTAATTTTGCTATATCTCTATGCAAAACAATTGAATTAAACTCACTACAAACTCAATTCCTCTTATGTTACATGCGGCAAATAGATATTCTCATTCTATTCACAAACCTAATTATTCACTACGTAAATAACTAAGTCACATGTCACCCTGCCCAGTTCTAACTCTAGAATTCCTTTCCCAATTCCTTCTAGGGTAACAAGGTAATTATTGGCCAGATAATTAATCAATAAACACAAAGTAAGATGAACAATTCACTTCAACACAAATAATTGGAATAAATCAAATAACTAATTTATAGCCATAAAAAGTTCCATTGGAATCTTAATAAAAGAAATTAGTTCATGATGGAAATAAAAGCTATAAATAATTGATAAATCATCCTCAATGAGTTAACAATTTGAAAGAATAAAGAAGTAGAAGAACTCCAATTTTTCAGCTTTCAGATCTGCTCCTCTTCCTCCGTTAATCTCCTGACGTTCCCCTCTATCCCCCATAAAAAGAATCACGTTATAAATATATATTTATTTTTTACTTCCCTCAACTCCACTACTCCTAATCCAAATAGACTCCTCATAAATTCCTCCAACAAGGTCCAACTAATAGTCAAAGCGTTGTCCAACCTGCCTCACGTGCGCGCTCCGCGTCAGACCCATCCACCGTATAGCGCCCCGGCACTATTTGCAATGTATAACACAGCGCCCCGGCGCTAACTTCTAGAAAATTACGACTTTGCCATTTATTAGCTTAAATCCCCAATTTGTCTCCTCAACTTCCGTATCTGCAATACAACACATAAACACAGTAAAAACATTCCTAAATGACTCGAAAATACAATAATTTAAACCCAAGTATATCCGATTCATGGGTATATTACCCAATCATCAAAAACATTAGATTATATTTCTGTAAACCTATTACACATTGGGTAGGTTGGTATGGTTGTTAGAAAGGAGCTTGGAGGCCTAATTTGGCTTTCCGTAGTGTTCTAGAGCTGAAATCGCGAAGTCGTAGCAGAGACCCCCCCGGGCGGACCCCCTAGTGTAAAAACCCCCGCCCCCGCGGGGGGGTATTCTGTCAAGACAAAATTTTGGAAGAAAAAAAAACTGATCGGACATAGTTTACTAAAATAAGCATAATATTTTCATACGAACTCTGATTGAGATGATTCAAGATGATCCGGAACGAGGAAGAGTAGACCTACAACTTTTATTCTTTAAGGTTTTCAATTTAAAATCGTTATGAAGGATCAAAATGGTCATCTTTAGGACTGTTGTGTTTTCGGAGGGCGTTAGACTTGCACGTATGCTAGTGTAGTGCTCTTGACAATAAAAGATGTTGTTCTAAGTTATAAAACATAAATGTTAGTAAATATAATGATGCTTAACATTAATATAATGATGTATTAGATAAGTTATAGAATCATAGTAAGCATACACAGAAGATGCAAATCGGGCGTGTGACGAATAAATGTCGAAACGCCGTGATAATTGTTAATGAATGTAAAAAGTGTTTTTAGTCAAATGAAATGGATATTATAAAGTATGAAATGGGTTTAATATAAAACCAATAATGATTCCTAGCAAAATTTGAACCCTTTAATGAATTTCGAATATTACATAAGTTGAAAAGTTAACACAATCTAATTGAACATTGTGTGTTAACTAATAGGAAAGATTATGAGATGTGGAGTAGAGTTTACATTACAATTATTATGTGTTGTTATGTGACTAATAGTTGATGTATATGATTATATAATTGTGTAGGGCACGTGAAGTGCAGATAACTGTAAGCTGTTAAACTGTTATTGGTAAACAACGATCAAGGCAAGTCTTTCGGTTCCTATTTGTTACGTGGACTTGATGAACTGTTTTAAATTGTATGATATGTTATACATGTTGAAATCATAAAATGTTTAAGTCAATATATGACTGCATTGTTTTGGCTAAGTAATGATGATTGAGTAAGGAACTCAATCTTTATATTTGCTATATGAATTAAAAGCATGTATGCCATGTTACCTTAATGAGATGTATATCGAGCATGTTATTATGTGTTATGTGATGCATGAAAACTGTTAGACTTTGCTGGGCTGTCGAGCTCACTCTTGCAAATAACCACTTTTGCAGGTCAAGATTTTAAGTTAAAGATATGTGCTAAGTGAGTTATAGAGATCTATATTCACGAAGATTACTTATGTTTTATGAGAAATGTATTTCATATTTTGAACGTAACATGTTGAATTGTAAGTTGGGTTATCCAATATATATGGATATTTAGTTATGATGTAAGACGTTGTATAGTCATTTTGTTGTAACGATTCATGATATAAGATTGAATCAAAGAGATGTAATGTAAAGGTTGCGATTCAGGGCAAGAAAGAAGGAAATGTATAAACGTTCTAAATATTCTGCAATTTTAGTGTTTTTAATATCGAATAATGATGTAAAATTTGAGATTTAATGTGTGGTTAACGACCGAAGTTGAGATTTAAATTGTATGGATTTTGGGGTCGTTACAGAATGTATATATATATATATATATATAAAAGCAGTAAACGAACGGATGTAAATCCAGGCTCATCAGATATGTCCGGCAATAATTATATATATATATATATATATATATATATATATATATATATATATATATATAAAGCAAGTAAACACTCCAGACATAAGTCTAGGCTCAATCGAGGCATAACTCGATAATATTAGTCCATATATAAAATATATACATATATAAGTATATATATACAGATAGAAATAAAAACCACGAACTGAAGTCCGGGCATACGCATACAACACGACTCTCAATGTGTATAACAGTGTGTGCTAATACGAAAAAGAAGGCTTTATAGAATGTGAGAAGGCTTACAGTGGGCTGCCAATGTAGGCTTCTATGACTCTATATGGATAAACACTCAGCTCTCGCCGGATAAAAATATAGCTATATGTGAGCTGACAGATGTTTAAAATGAGGAGACAATCAATATAGGTGTGTACAGAGCAAATTGGACAGGGCTTCCTCGCATCTCTCTCTCTCTCTCTCTCTCAAAATGGCTAGCCCAAGCCCCATATATATAGAACTGATGGCCGCAGGTGTACCTGCAGCAGTCGCAGATGCACATGCGGTTGCCCGGGATGCCCCGGGCACCGCGGGTCCCGTCGTCTCGAAGTACGTACACTCGTGTACTGTAATGTCCACTCGAATTTGTAGAACTTCAATCCGAAAATCCAAACGAGGTGTACAAGACCATCTTCGGTCTGCTTTTGTCGAGAGTTACGCAATGACATGGGATTTGCCCTTTTTGATTTCAGGAAGATGGGTCCATGATTGAAATAGCATTTCCGGGTCTCCGTCAGGCAGTCCGTTGAGCTGTTTTGCGTAGTTTGCGTTCGGAAGTTGAGATATGGTTTTTGTGAAACTTCTTTTGAAGCGATATGAGTTGAAATGAGTGTATTTGGTTTGAAGTGAAGTTGAGTTGGCAAAATGACTATTTTGCCCTTCTCGGGGTTATCTTCGGTTTTCGTACAGTTGTAGGGGGTTTTTCCCAGGGTTATCTCTGAGGTTGTCATGTTGTTCACTCTGAATATCCTCAGGGTTATCTCTGAGGTTTGGAATTGATGTTGTGGTCCTCCAGGGTTATCTCTGGAGTGAAAAATACGCTTCTGCCCTCCTGCATAGTTAGTAACAGGAAAAGAAAATTTCGAGTGTCTACACCAATCTCTGTCCACCCAATGTATGTACAACTCACAACTGCCCACACCAAACTCTTTCTCACCTCTTGTCAAATCCTCCTCCTCCAATTCTCCGCTGCAAATTTCTCCTAATGATACCTCTCATATGCCTGCATTAGCTTCTTCATCCCATTCTCCTCCTAGTAATTCTACTACACAATCATCATCTTTCCACCGAATCCACCCCATGGTTCTTCGCTCTCATAAACAAGCTCACACTATCTCCGTATTCACCACAGAGTCTACCTCATTCCAAACAGCAAATCAAAGTCCCGTTTGCTCACAAGCAATGCTAGATGAACTCGCTGCCTTGTAAAAAAATCAAACCTAGACACTGGTGCCTAAATCTCCTCACATGAATATTGTCAAAAATAAGTCGGTCTTTCGCATTAAGACCCACGCTGATGGTTCTCTTGCCCGATACAAAGCATGTCTTGTTGCCAAAGGCTTTCATCAGGAACTTGGGATAGACTATTTTGAAACTTTAAGTCCGGTTATTAAATTGACGACCATTCGTTTAATTCTATCCTTGGCAGTTACCTACCAATGGCCCATTCGACAACTTGATGTGAACAATGCTTTTCTCAATGGTTTTTTAACAGAGCCTGTCTATATGCAGCAACCGCAAGGTTTTGTTGATGCCAAACATCCATATTATGTGTGTAAACTGCAGCGGTCACTATATGGGTTAAAATAGGCACCCAGGGCCTGGTTTTCACGTCTCTCCTCCTTTCTTCCGACTCATAATTTTTAATAGTCTCAAAATAATACTTCTTTATTCATTTATAATGATTCTAACACTCATTTATTTGTCCTTGTATATGTTGATGATATTTTAATCACAGGTAATTCAAGACAATCTCTTTCTAATCTGCTGATTACTGTTGGTGATGAGGTCTCTCTCAAAGACGTAGGGTCTTTACACCACTTTTTGGGTGTCGAGATTGTACGAAATGAGGCTGGTCTTCTTCTTTCTCAGAAAAAATATATACAAAATATTCTTCTTCGTGCATCTAAGTCACACTGTAAACCCCAACCAACTCCTATGTCTCCATCAGATAAATTATCCACCTCTTCAGGCACCTTGTTTGACAATTCTACTTTATATCGGCAAATTGTTGACTCACTTCAATATCGCAGCCTCACTCGGCCGGATATCTCCTTCGCTGTAAACAAAGTTTGTAAGTTTATGCATAAACCCACTGTTCTCCACTGGGCTGCAGTAAAACGGATTATGCGCTACTTACAAGGCACTTTGTCCTATGGTTTATTTTTCTCAGCTAAGGCCTCTAACACTCTACATGCCTTTACATATGCGGACTAGGCTGGCAACATAGATGATTGCAAATCCACTGCCGGAAATGCAATCTTCTTGGGCAGCAACTTAATTTCATGGGTTTCTCGAAAACAACACACAGTTGCACGTTCTTCTACAGAGTCTGAGTATAAAGCCATTGCTGACGCAGTCGCAGACCTAAAATGGTTTTGTTCCCTGCTCACGGAGTTGCGATTGCCCCTTAATCACTTGTCTATGTTGTGGTGTGATAACCTTGGTGCCTCTTACCTTGCTTCCAATCTTGTCTTCCATGCTCGTACGAAACACATTGAGATCGATTACCACTTTGTTCGTGAAATGGTTGCGAACAAACAAGTCTCTATTTAGTTTGTTTTCTCTCAAGATAATGTTGCTGACGCTCTCACCAAACCACTACCAACCAGCCATTTTTTGTACAACCGGAACAAGCTCAAAGTATCCTCCAGATTACCCTATGGCTTGGGGGGGGGGGGGGGATATCAGCACTAGCTAATAATTAGCAATTAGATTAGATATTATTTTTGAATTTCCACAATTATCTTCTTAGAATATTTGACTCCTTGATTCATGCCATCTTAGAATATTTGACTCCTTGATTTTAGCTTTAGTTGTTATCATATATGTATATATAAAGAGGACATCTCTATTGTAAACATAGATAAGAAAGCATAATACAAGATTAGTTTTATCTCTCTCTATATTCTATTCCTCTGCTTGTAGGAGTCTTGGTGCTGATGAGGAAGGCGAACTTAAGTTGTCATTTTGTCAGTGCCATGTGGAACGTTGAGATTGACTTGTCAAGGTTTCAATTATCAAATGTTTTTTTTTTCACTTTGAAATATAAGGCGACAATACATAATTTGGTAGTCTAGTACATGCTTTCAGTGTAATATGAGAAATTTTTAGTAGTCTTCCATAGTAAGCAGCTGGAACTGCTTAATGTTGTTGAGCTGTTTTTGTTTTAAAGACATGCATGTTACTTTCTAAATTACATTTATATTCCTTAATGATATTGTGTGAGTGCCATAGAAATTAATAATATCTAATTGACTTCTGCATTTTGTCATAGTTCTTTTGTGTCAGTGGTGAACTTTATTTTTCTTATAGTTTTAATCTCTTCTTATACATTAATAATATCTGGTTTTCTTGGTAAGACAAGTTGAATAAGTTCTGGTACAGTTGATTGTGATTATTGTGAGGTCGTGTTGTTGCTAATGTTTTAATCCAACAGTAGTTAGATATTCAGTAATAGTTGAATAGGTTTTATTTTAGACCAGTTGATGTTTATGGATCTGCAGGTTTACTGCAGATTCTGCATTATTTTTAGGATCAGTTCATTATACATACATGTGGATTCTGTATAATTTTATGGATCCTTGTACAGCTGAACTAAGAATCACCAAGGAAACTACCATCTGTTTCAACAGAATTACCATCTTAAGAATCTTCACAGCAGTAGAAATAAAAATTAATCACACAACAGTAGAAATTGCAGTGTGATTAGTTGTGTGAGATGCGTTTTCGCTGTTTTCTCTTGAGATTCTTTTTATCAGATATGTTCAGTTTCACAAAAATTAGAAATATTAAATGCAATTTTTTTCTGTCAAAATTAGAATACATGAAATGCATTTGATTGAATAAAACAAAATCAAACTGAAAACCAAACTTGAAACATTGAATACTACCACCACCAATACAAACAAGATTAAATCAATTTCATGTGCAATAAATATGAATCTCTTTACAACCTTAACAGGACTATGAGGAAATCTAAACTTGTACTCTGCTAGATTTTCCATTCAAAGTATGTACAAAATAGTAACCTGTAATTTTTAGCAGCTCGATTCCCTATAAATTTTATCTTGCCAGTGTAATTTCTAGTAGGTAAACTTATAAATTGCATGTCTGAAAGTATTACGAAAAATCCATCTCAACAACTTCATTTCTGATCTTGCTTCTGCAACTCTCGAATGATTAATTTCCAGAATTTCTGAAGCCACTTCGATATTCCCTTGATTACTTCTGTTGCCTTCAGACCGCTCAGCAACCGATAGCAACCACTGCTGAGAATACTCGGTCAGAATCTCGGGAGTATGGATTTTTGGAGCCGCTTCAAGCGTTGTTGGCCTTACATATCTCATTTGAAGGGATCTTCTACTGAAAGACGACAAATTGGGCAAGTAGACTGTTTCCTTAGCCATACATCAATGCACAAGACATGGAAATTGTGTTCACATGCATTTGGCATTATTCTCAATACTTCTCTCTCTTAGTACTCCCCTAAGCATATTGTGCACCTAAATTTGCAAGGATGGAATATCAATACCCAATATTAGAAGCCCATATATTTGAACATGAAGAAGATTGGATATACTTGAATCACTGAAGCATCAATAAAATCATTAACTCGATCCTCAACATTGTAGTAAAAAAAGTAGAGGATTATCCTGTAGTTTTAGCATGTATTAGATGGAAAAAGAATAGTTAACAAGAACATCACAACAATGGGTTGAAAAGCTCATTTTTAATAGCATTGGGATCTGAATAGGAACAGAGTCATCATGCACTTTAAAATGGAAACCATTTGGTGGACTATAATGAACAGGAAATGCGTTGGCAAATTTCTGCATAGGAGCCAAACATCTGACAGTAAACAAAGGAAGGCAGTCAAAGAAAGTTTAGATGCAGAAAAACTATTTCAGTCTCAAACCTGAGACGAGGATCCAAAAGTTTTAGACCCACGCCGTACAACTTCAAGAGATTTATCTGCCTTGCCGCCCTTGCGCTGTGCTCTGTCCTGATAATCAATGCGTGCAAAATGTACAGATTCGAAACCAACCTTGAAAAGACAACAAGAAGGAATATAGGTGAAATTCTTTTGTCAAAATGTATGAAAGTGTTCATATGAACATCTTAAATATTAATAATTGTATTGCTAGTCATGATTCTGAAAGAGAAAGCATGATTCAATAACTAAAGAATGACAAATACTGTGACAGAAGATGTTGTTGTTGGTATTATTGTATCGTTGGGAATTAAATATATGTAAACCAAACAACAAGATAAATTAAGAAAAAATAATCAATACAAGATTAAATGTGGTTTTGGACCTAATCAACAAAACAACTTCAATATATTACTCATGTACCTTTACTTCAAGTAGGTAAGCTTGAACTGCTGAGTGCACAAAAGGATCAATTTGCCATCCAACATGAGGAGGTTTTCTGAATTGGCTCTTTTTATCGCAAAATGATCTAAAGTTGTTTGATCAATTATATCAATCCAATGTGTAGCGGCTTCATCATGCATACACCAGTCACCATTTCTGAGCCAGATAATTAGTTAGACATTGATTCATGCCATCAATTCTTAAAGAAAATAAAACACTAGTTGCAAAATGATCAGTACATACATAAATTCCAACTGCCCAACATCGACTAGCTTTTTCACCTCTTCTTGTAACACTAGATTTTGCACTTCCCACCATCGTTGAAAAAATGCCTATTTCATAGAGGAAATCACAAAAAGTTCTAACAAAACAAGAGTAGGACATGATTATGTTGGAAATGGGTTTGACAATATAAATATTTAAGCATTTTGAGGGTTAATTTAATATGGGACCCACACGCCGGATATGCCGGGTCTTTGCACCAATGTGTTCTCCTTCGTGAGGAGTATAACTTGGTATATTTATATGTTCAAATCCATTAAGAATTGAATGAGAAAATTGACTCCAAAGTCACCTACTTGAAATGTTGTAAATTGAAAAAGTCCCACATAGGGCATTAGAGGAAAAAATGAAGAACATATATATGGGATGCTTGCTCAATGTGAAGTGCCCCAAGGGGCACCCCACTTTTGTGGAAGGGAGAGGACCTAGCCAAGACTTGGTTCAAACCCGCGTGTCGCTGTTCGGGCGGGTCAAATTTTGTTTTAAGTTATTATCAATACTACGTAGTTTTGACTGCGCCCAACGGTAATAAACTGCCTACACATTCTATAAATTAATCTATATGGGCGCACTAAAACAGTATGTAATTTTCTGTCCTGTTCATCATTAATATAAGTTCAGTACATAACATAAATTTTGGTTCGATGTGTTCTTAATTTTGAAGTGCTTCTAATTAAGAACTGAAATCTGTTTTATCTTGGGAAACAATTATTCATTTAATCCTTAGCACCAGTGAGGGAATAAATTTGCTTTAAGGAGACTTTGTGAATTTAAAAGACTCAGATTTATAATTTGTTTCTGTTTTGTTTAAATTTTATTATTATATATATATATATATATATATATATATATATATATATATATATATATATATATATATATATATATATATTAAATAATACTATATATTACGGATAACAATCTTAAAGCAAATTTATTTGTTCTGTAATTATAGTTTTATTTAATATAATTCTGTAATTTGTATCTATATTAAATCTTTTAAAAATCGAAATTACAGTTTAATTATTTCAACAGGAAATTGTTTTATAAAACAAGTTTTTTGTAAAAACAGAATTTGTTCATTAAATTTCTGCAAATTTTGTTGAATATGAATACATAGTATTGTGTTAATATATAGTATTCTGTAAATTGTTTGCATGTTATGATACATAATATTCTGTTATTGTTTGCATGTTAATATAACAGTTTATTTTGTTTTCATGTTAATATATTACATGTTAATTGATTTATATATTCTGTATGTTCCATGTTAATTAATGGCATTTTAACATACTGTTATTCTGTTATTATTTTAATTTCTATAAGGAGTATAGTATTGTATACTATAGGAGTAATAAATCAATAATTGCAATAATATGTGATTGTCAAAACCTATCCAACTAAAGAAGCAAAATCTGTTAAACATAAATGTGTAAATTGAATTTGTAAACAGAATTTGGATTTGTGTTATACGAATTTGTAATACAAAATTGTTGTTTGAATCCTGCAAACAAAATTTGTTATTTAAATTCTGTTAAATCTTTGTACAACAGAAATTTGTTTCTGTTTATTAATAATTATCTTCTTGTATAACAGAAATGGCATCTACTAGCACCATTCCTGCCGTGAGTAGGTCTCATGGAGAAAAGCCTGAAAAGTTCAATGGAACTGATTTCAAGCGTTGACAACAAAAAATGCTCTTCTATCTCACCACGTTGAACATGACAAGGTTTCTACAAGAGGACTGTCCTACTCTTGTTGAAGGAGAAACTGACAAGGAAAAGGTGACTGCTGTTGACGCATGAAAACATGCGAATTTCTTTTGCAAAAACTATGTGATGAATGGTTTAGATAATACATTATATAATGTATATTGTACAATTCAAACTGCAAAAGAACTTTGGGAATCTTTAGACAAGAAATATAAAACTGAAGATGCTGACATGAAAAAAATTCATTGTTAGTAGATTTCTTGACTATAAAATGGTAGATTCTAAAGCAGTCATCACTCAAGTGCAAGAATTACAAGTAATTCTACATGATATTCATTACGAAGGAATGTCATTAAGTGACTCATTCCAAGTTGCTGCAATGATTGAGAAACTTCCACCATCATGGAAAGACTTCAAGAATTATTTGAAGCATAAACACAAAGAAATGAATCTTGAAGAACTGATTGTGCGACTTAGGATTGAAGAGGACAATCGAGGATCTGAGAAAAAGACTAGGAAAAACTCCATTGAAGCAAAGACAAATATGGTAGAACAAAGGCAAAACAACAACAAAGGAAGCTTGAAGGCAAAGATACCTTCAAAGCCAAGAAGAAATTCAAAGGCAAATGCTTCAACTGTGGCATTCTAGGACATAAATCAAATGAATGTCGCAAGCCAAAGAAATTCAAGAAAGAACAAAAGGCTCAAGCAAATGTGACAGAACTGGAAATTTTTTTTGAAAATGTTTCAGACATGAATCTTTGTGCAGTTATATCTGAATGTAACTTGGTAGGAAACCCCAAAGAATGATGGGTGGACAGTAGGGCTACTCGCCATATTTGTTCCAATAAATGGATGTTTTCTACCTACAAACCAGTAGAAAACGATGATCAACTCTTCATGGGAAACTCCTAAAGTTCAAAGGTTCAAGAACATGGAAAGATTGTACTGAAAATTACATCTGACAAAGAACTGACTTTGAATGAAGTGCTTCATGTGCCAGATATCCGCAAAAATCTAGTTTCTGGGTCACTACTTAGCAAGAATGGCTTCAAGTTGGTGTTTGTGTCTGATAAATTTTTACTTACTAAAAATGATATATTTGTGTGAAAGGGCTATATGATTGATGGGCTCTTTAAGATGAATGTTATGACTGTTGTACCGAAGTCTATTGATAATAATAAAATTAATTCTTCTGCTTACTTGTTAGAATCTTCAAATATATGGCATGCTAGATTAGGACATGTTAATTATAATACTTTGCGTAGATTAATTAATTTAGAATTCTTGCCTAAATTTGATATTAATCAAAAATATAAATGTGAAATTTGTGTGCAATCAAAAATGACAAGATTAAGTTTTCATTCTGTTGAAAGGAAAACTGAACCTCTAGATTTAATTCACACTGATATATGTGACTTAAAGTTTGTGCAAACAAGATGTGGGAAAAAATATTTCATAACCTTTATTGATGATTGCACAAGATATTGTTATGTATATTTGTTAAGAAGCAAAGATGAGGCTATAGAAATGTTTCAACTTTATAAAAATGAAGTTGAAAATTAACTTAGCAAAAAGATTAAAGCAATAAGAAGCGATAGAGGTGGTGAATATGAATCACCGTTTGAAGAGATTTGCTCTACTCATGGTATTATTCACCAAACTATCGCTCCTTATTCACCTCAATCTAACGGTATTGCTGAACGCAAGAACCGAACATTAAAAGAAATGTTGAATGCTATGTTAACTAGCTCTGGAGCACCCCAAATTTGTGGGGGGAAGCTTTGCTTTTTGTAAATTATATTCTTAACAAAGTACCACATAAGAAAACTCACAAAACACCTTATGAATTATGGAAATGTCATAGACCTTGCTATAAATACTTAAGAGTGTGGGGGTGTCTAGCAAAAGTGATGGTTCCTAAACCTAAAAAGGTTAAGATAGGACCAAAAATAATTGATTGTGTATTCATTGGTTATGCAAATAACAGTAATGCTTATCGCTTTCTTGTTTATAAATTTGAAATTTCTGATATTCATGTTAATACTTTTATTGAATCAAGAGATGCATCATTTTTTGAAAATATGCTTCCATATAATATAAATAATGATTCAAATTCAAACAAAAGATCTTTTGATGCTACTAGTAATAATCCTGTAAATATAGACAAAGAGTCTGTATTGGATGAACCTAGACGTAGCAAAAGAGTAAGGACTTCAAAGTCTTTTGGTCTGGATTTTTTAACATTTTTGTTAGAAAACGATCCTCAAACGTATAAGGAAGCAATATCTTCTCCAGATGCTTCTCATTGGAAAGAAGCAATTAATAGTGAAATTGAGTCCATTATGCAAAATCATACATGGAAATTGGTGGACCTTCCACCTGGTTCCAAACCCTTAGGGTATAAGTGGATCTTAAAAAAGAAGATGAAAGCTGATGGTTCAATTGATAAATATAAAGCAAGGCTTGTTGTTAAAGGCTATAGACAAAAGGAAGGATTGAATTATTTTGACACTTATTCACTTGTTACAAGAATTACATCTATTCGAATGCTAATAATAATAACATCTTTAAATATACTTGAAATACATTAGATGGATGTAAAGACTGCATTCTTAAATGGTGAATTAGATGAAGAAATACATATGGAACAACCTGAAGGTTTCATAGCTCCTGGACAAGAGAGGAAAGTATGCAAACTTGTTAAATCCTTGTATGGATTAAAACAAGCACTAAAACAATGACATGAGAAATTTGATAATGTTATGTTATCAAATGGATTTAAAATCAATGAGTGTGACAAATGTGTTTATGTCAAAAGCACTCAAAAGGAATATGTCATTGTTTGTCTTTATGTGGATGATATGTTAATTATGGGTAGCAACAATGAAGTTATCAACTCTACCAAACGTATGTTGTCAAATAGGTTTGACATGAAAGACTTATGGGTTGTTGATATAATATTTGGAATCAAGATTTCTAGAACATCTGATAGAATTATATTATCTCAAACTCATTATATTGAAAAAATACTTGAAAATTTTAAGAAATATAATATAATTCTAAATAAGACCCCAGTTGATATAAATCTTCATCTAGCTAAAAATGAATGTGATAGCAATCCAGGTAAAGAACACTAGAAAGCTATTTTGAGAGTTTTGGGATATTTAAAATATACTCAAAAATATGGACTGCACTATACAAGATATCCAGCAATATTGGAAGGATATAGTGATGCTAATTGGATATCTGATAATAAAGACTCAAAATCCACAAGTTGATATGTCTTTACCCTTGGAGGTGAAGCAGTATCTCGGAAATCCTCAAAACAAACTTGTATTGCAAGATCTACAATGGAATCAGAATTCATTTCTTTAGACAAAGCTGGAGAAAAAGTTGAGTGGCTTCGTAATTTCTTAGAGGATATTCCAAATTGGTCAAGACCTGTGCCAGCTATATGTATTCACTATGATAGCCAATCAGCAATTGAAAGAGCACAAAGTCATTTATATAACGATAAGTCACGCCATATAAGACGAAGACATAATACCGTTAGATAATTGCTCTCAAATGGAATTATCTCAATTGATTATGTAAAGTCAAAAGATAATATTGCGGATCCGCTTAAGAAAGGTTTAACAAGAGAGCAAGTGGAAAGATCATCGAAGGGAATGGGTTTAAAGCCTACTGTTTAAATAAGAGTCGTCATAGTGGCAACCCAACCTAGCTGACTGGAGATCCCAAGATCTAGGTTCAATGGGCAAACCTAACTATGTAGTACTCAGTAAAGCACTTAGGAGATATTTATTCCTAACCATTTCTATAATGAAACAGTGTACATCTGCCGCGAGAATTAGGATAAGTTACGCTTTTAATGACTTTTATATCTTGAAATACGTTCAAGTGGAGTGTTGCAGGATACTCTTGATAGAAGTCACCTACGTGAGTAAGAAGGGGGCCACTTCTGTGGGAATTTTGAAGGCTGAATTTTCTAATATACTCACGGAACCAAGAGGTATTTCAAGGCCAAAATGAACACAAATGTGAGAACCAACTATGTCTGAAAAGATATTTTTTGAATTCTATTGTCTAGGTTTACTTGAAAAACTGACAGTTCAAAGACATCAAGTCTACTTATTAGTTGAGTAAATCCGATAGACTTTACTAGGGCAAGTTCAAAGCCATTAGGCCACTTAACCCGATGAAGTATATTTTCTTATGTACTCAAACTAGTGTCTGCGTATTCATAACATTTTTCTTCTTTCTCCATGATGTAAAGCCAATTTTACATTCATGTGGGGGATTGTTGGAAATGGATTTGACAATATAAATATTTAAGCATTTTGAGGGTTAATTTAATATGGGACCCACACGCTGGATATGCCGGGTCTTAGCACCAATGTGTTCTCCTTCGTGAGGAGTATAACTTGGTATATTTATGTGTTCAAATCCATTAAGAATTGAATGAGAAAATTGACTCCAAAGTCACCTACTTGAAATGTTATAAATTACAAAAGTCCCACATAGGGCATTAGAGGGAAAAATGAAGAACATATATATGGGATGTTTGCTCAATGGGAAGGGCCCTAAGGGGCACCCCACTTTTGTGGAATGGAGAGGACCTAGCCAAGGCTTGGTTTAAACCCACACGCGCGACGCTGCCGCCGTCCATCCGGTCGGGCTCGGGCGGGTGGGTGGGTCATGATATATAATTTTTTGGACAAAATCTGTTTAATATATTATCAAATTTTATTTTAAGTTATTATCAATACTACGTAGTTTTGACTGCGCCCAACGATAATAAACTGCCTACACATTCTATAAATTAATCTATTTGGGAGCACTAAAACTATAAGACCCCAATTTATTATAAATAAAATGGAATTTTCCTCTATACATTATTCTAAATTAATAAGGTGTTAATTTGATATAATGCTTTGGTTATGGGTGAAATGTGAAAATTTTATAAAATAAGCAAGTGGTTGTAAAATATTCATTTTGTCGGGAAATATTCGTTTGGTCGTGGAATATTCTTTTTGTCGGGAATATCCGTACGACGGTGCAGTCATTTGTGGGCTCCATAACGGAATAACTGTCGGATAAAGAAAACGACAAAGTTTGAGTTTTTATAAATAGCGGCGTAGTTGTTACTGTTAACACTGTTGGATTACCTGGTGGTTAAAATACAGTAATACGTGTGGTTGCACAGTAGCACACGGTATTGCACATTATTGTTGAATTATTGATTCTTACGTAAGAAGGCACTACTCAATAATTGTTACAATAGTTACTGTTCAATATTTTATTTTATTGATTCAATAATTGATGCGCTGATATTTTATATTATTGTTGTTTTAATAATTGTCACTGCATAGTATTTCCCATTATCAGATCCATAATTCATATTATTTGAATAATATTATTAGATAACATTATTGGCAATGTCTAGAAAGTTCTGTTAAGGAGAGATTTGGTCACCTAATTGTGCGCCAGTAAGGAGAAATCCTTATTGGAAAGCCCCCTCTTTCCTGAGAACGGTCTGGTTGTCATAATTGTGATTCTGTAATATTATTTGTGAATAATTAATTATTAATTTATATGATAAGGAAATATTTATTTGATGTGGATATAAATGATGTATTTATTTGTTTATGTTGTTATAAATGAAGGAATTAATGCTGAGGTATTATATCAATATTTTGTCGGAATGGAGGTATTAAAAATCACTCGTTTGTGGATTTCGGATATTTTCTGTTTGGAATTTGGAAAAACTCAAAGCTACAAAGTTGTAGAGAATTCGATTTCGTGTGGAATGGACATAAATTTTGTATTTTTCTGATAAACGGACTATTTTCTATGAATTACTGAAGTTTCAGAAAATAAAATGATTTTTATTAATATTTGGTGGGACCCACTTTTGTTTTTATAAACATGTGGGCTGTTATTATTTTTCAAATTTGGCATGTTAGAGTTTTCAACAAAGTGTGCATAGAATGGAAGAAAAGAAATATTACTATTTTATTATTTAGTCTCCTTTGGCGTTCTAATATTTTTCTATAAATAGGCGCTTAAGTTAGAATTGAAAATCACACCAGAAACAAGTTTTCTTTCTCTCTAGATTATCGAGCGTATTTTTGTGAGTATTTTGATACTTTGAGAGTTGCTGTTCGGTATAAGTTTTCTTCGGCTTTATATCCGATATTTCGATCAGAAGTACCATTATTTTGAGGTAAAGGATGTTATTTTCTTCGTAAATGATATTATTTCTTCAATATCATTATGCTGAAATATTGGTCTAAACTTTTTATCAAATTTGGAACTTTTTGTGTTTGGGTTACTATTCACGTATACGGCACTATTCACGAATACGATACTATTCACCGAAAAATGAAAATTTTCCTTTTTGTCCCAGATGTCTATTATGGCTACTATCTTTGATTGTATCCATGTTTTGATCTTTATTTTTGAATTCTGCTTCACAATTAGTTATTATGAAGTATTATTGATCTTGGATAAACTGTTATACGAATCTCTAATATTTGTCCTTCTGTCTCATTGAATTCGTTTTCTTTAAAATATTTTTCATCATCCTCAGTCTTAAATGATGATGTTACTGAATATCTTTGGCCTGTAGTGCAAAGATGAGTAATTAACTGATGAATATCTTTGGCCCGTAGTGCAAAGATGAACAGGTGTTGAGATGGACATGACCAACTGGTGATACAAATGAATATCTTTGGCATGTAGTGCAAAGATGAATATTTGATTAAAGATGTATAATGATTGTTGTTACAGAGATAAAATATTGATGATGAACTTTTAAATCTTAGAAGATAGTAGAACTCATTCTCTGCGTGACTTTTCTAATGGATTGCTGTTTCCGCTGCATTTGTTGATCTAAAACTGGTTGTATATTATATTCTATCAGATTTTTCCCTGTTGAAGACTAATGATAATTTGTTGTATATTATCTTAGTCATAATATTCTTTACTGGGCTTGTTGAGCTCACCCTTTTCCTTTTTGTTCCATTTTTCTTCTCAAGAGGTGAGAACATAGTATGATCTAGTCGGGGTATGGAGTGATGGTTCTAGAAAGATATTTTAGCAGTCCTCACTATTTCTGTAAAATAGTGTATGAATAATTGTAATGAGGACTTATTTGGGTGTGGATATTGTCTAGAAGACAATATTTGTATTTAAAGTCACAGTATGTGTTGTCGTATTTTGCACGACAATTGTATTATTAAAGTTGTAGTTTACTTTTTGTACCATGTATTTGGTGACTCAAAATGGGTGTTGTATACCTATTTCGGGGGCGTCACAATTGGTATCAAAGCTTAGGGATATGGTCTCTGGCGGAGATTGGGGAATAGAACTAGGAGGGGAGAGATGAGTAAATCCTTCGCTAGTGTGTCCTATCTAAGCTTATTTGTTGGTTGGTCATAATACATGGATATTATATGATATGTTAATTTGTTTAATTAACCCTTGTTTTATGGCAGTATTTAAGAATGGTTGCTAAGAACGTTAACAATAGAGTGTATGAGACTGTGGAACGACCTTTATTCACAAACCAGGAGAATGTGCAACAAGAAGACAATATTCCTCCTATAAACAACACCACCGAGCAAACGATGAATGATGGAATGTTTAGGAGCTTTTTGTAGTTCATGCAAAATCAGACAAGGGAGACTCGTGTACAAAATACGGGTGGAAGTGATAGCAACGTGCGGTCTGTCACAGCCAAGTAGTTCAAGGAGTTGGGACCACCAGATTTCTGGGGAAAGCCCGATCCGATTAAGGCAGAAACATGGGTCAAGCAAATTACCAAGATACTCGATGTCTTGGGATGCACGGAGGAACAGAAGGTTCTATTCGCCACCTTTATGTTCCGTGGTGAGGGAGATTACTGGTGGGAATCTGTGAAGCGTACCCAGCCAGCCGCACTCAACATGTCTTGGGAAAGATTTTAGAAACTGTTCAATGACAAGTACTTTTCAGAAAGTATTCGTCATATGAAGGAGGTAGAGTTTATTAAACTAGAACATAACAACATGACGGTGTCTCAGTACGAGGCGAAGTTATCCAAGTTTGCACCTCATTTGGTAGAAAATGAGGAACGTCTGACACGGATGTTTCTGAGAGGTCTAAAGCCTGAGATTCGTCAATACCTTATCTCTCATAAATTTTCTCTGTATTTAGATGTTGTCAACATGGCTCAATTATTAGAGCGAGATAATGAGTATACTCAACCGAGGGACCACAACCAGGGTCATACCGGTGACAGCAGTCATCAGAACGATGATAACCAGTGAGGAGGGAAAAATACAGACAAAGGCGGTAACCACTCGGGTGGTAATCGTGGCCATGATAATAGGAGAGGTGAGTCAAGTGGAAATTTCAGAAAGAGGAGATTCAACAATGATGGGAAGACATCAGCAGGAACACCAGCACCAACAACAAATTCTAGTGGAGGAGAACGACCGCCAGTTAGATGTTACAAATGCGGGAAAGAGGGACATATCAGCCCAAACTGCCCACAACAATCCAAGGTATGTTATAATTGTGGAAAGGAATGTCATATAGCTCAGGATTGTTCTGTAGCAAAACCAAGTTCAGCGGGGATGGTAACTCCAAAGGCTGTCCCGGATAAGTCGAAATCAGCGGTTCCTGGAAGAGCGTTTGTCGTGACTGGCCAAAACATGAGGAACCCAAACGAGGTGATCACGGGTAAGCTAATCTTGAATTCTTGCAAAGTTTATACCTTACTAGATACCGGTTCTACCCATTCTTTTATCTCCTGCTTGTGCTCAACGTTTAAACTTGACTCCAGAGAAATTGGACTTTAACTTATCTGTTGAAACCCCGTTGGGTGAAACCTTCGTTAAATCTATAGTTTATAAATCTTGCTTGATCCAAGTTGGCACTATCATATTACCTGTTGATCTTATCTCTTTAAAGATACTTGCTTTTGATGTGATTTTAGGAATTGATTGGTTAACCACTCATCATGCCAAAATTGATTATTTTCGTAAGGTTGTTAGTTTTCATATTCCTAACCAACCTATTATGCGAATTCAAGCAACTAAACCACTAAAATCAGTCACTGTCATATCAGACCACAAAGTTATTCGTTTATTGAAAAATGGATGTCAAGCTTTCTTAGCCCACGTTATGGATTTGAATAAAGACAAGTCAGATTTGGATAATATTTCTGTTGTTAGAGAATTTTCTAATGTATTTCCTGAAGAACTTCCCGGTCTACCCCCAGAATGTGATGTTAAATTCTTTATTGACCTTGAACCGGGTACAAAACCCATTTCTAAAACTCCATATCGAATGGCACCTATTGAACTTAAGGAATTAAAAGTCCAACTACAGGAGTTATTAGACATCGGTTTCATTCGTCCTAGTACATTTCCTTGGGGTGCTCATGTTTTATTCGTAAAGAAGGAAGACGGGAGTATGCGACTTTGTAATGACTACCGAGAATTGAACCATGTCACCATCAATAATAGGTATCCCCTACCTCGCATTGATGACCTGTTCGACCAGTTACAAGGAGCACAATTCTTTTCAAAGATCGATCTTCGTTCTAGATATCATCAGCTAAAAATTAAAACTGAGGATATTTCGAAGACTACATTCAGAACTTGGTACGGGCATTTTGAATTCTTAGTCATGTCTTTTGGATTGACTAATGCTCCTGCTGTTTTCATGGATATGATGAACTGAGTATTCAAGGAATATTTGGATCAGTTCGTTGTTGTCTTTATTGATGACATCCTCATCTATTCCAAAAGCCGTGAAGATCATGAGCACCATTTGAAGCCGATACTTGAAAGGCTTCGTGAAAACAAGCTTTATGCCAAGCTGAAGAAATGTAAATTTTAGTTTGAGGAAGTAGCATTCCTTGGGCACGTGGTGTCAAAACATGGAGTATCTGTTGATCCGACGAAGATTGAAGCAATACAAAGTTGGGAGCAACCGAAGTCGGTGACTGAAGTATGCATCTTTTTGGGCTTAGCTGGTTATTATCAGAGATTCGTGGAAGGATTTTCTCGAATTGCTACTCTATTAACTCAGCTGACTCGGAAAGATACAAAGTTTGCATGGAGCGAGGAATGTGAGAAGAGTTTCCAAGAGCTCAAGAGGAGACTCATTTCGGCCCCTGTTCTGGCAATACCATCTGGTACGGATGGATTTGTTATCTACAGCGATGCTTCAGGCAAAGGGTTAGGATGTGTTCTCATGCAACATGGGAAAGTCATAGCCTATGCCTCACGACAACTCAAAGAATATGAGAGGAATTATCCTACTCATGATCTGAAATTGGCAGCAGTCGTATTCGCGTTGAAAATTTGGAGACACTACCTGTATGGGGAGAAAGTGGAGATCTATACGGATCATAAAAGCCTCAAATATTTCTTCACTCAAAAAGAACTTAATATGCGGCAACAACATTGGCTTGAGCTGTTGAAAGATTACGATCACACTATTCAATATCATCCAGAAAAAGCGGACGTAGTAGCTGACGCATTGAGTAGAAGATCATATACGAGTATGAGTATGATATTGTCAACACAAAGGCCCATTTTTTATGACTTGCAAAGGATGGAGATAGAATTAAAGACTCCAAGGACCCACATGATGATGGCGAATATACGAGTAGAACCGACTTTAATCGATAAAGTTAAAGATGCTCAAGCTACAGACCTGAGGCTGATGCGTATGAAGAAGAAAGTGCAAGAAGGAGCTATTCCAGAAGCAAGCTAGACTTTGCGTTCCTAACGATTCTGACTTGAAGCATAAAATCATGATGGAGGCACACAACATCCCGTTTGTAATCCATCCTGGGAGTACCAAAATGTATCATGATATTCGACATACATTTTGGTGGAACAATATGAAGAGAGAGATCGCGGAGTTTATCTCGAGGTGTTTAACTTGTCAACGTGTAAAGGCAGAGCATCAAGTGCCAAAAGATTCATTGCAACCACTTGAGATTCCGAAATGGTAGTGGGAACACATTACCATAGATTTCGTTATGGGTCTTCCCAATGTTTCTCAAGGTATAGATGCGATTTAGGTTATTGTTGATAGATTAACCAAGTCTGCTCATTTCTTGCCTATACGTGAGACTTACTCCCTTGAACGTCTTGCTCGTATGTACTCGTATGTATTCACTTCACGATTTTGGGTTAGCTTGCAGAAAGCTATGGGCACAGATTTACGATTCAGTTCGGTATAACATCCTCAAACGGACGGACAATCAGAGAGGACTATTCAAACTCTTGAAGATCTATTAAGACTATGTGTCCTAAACTTCAAAGGGAGTTGGGATAAGTATTTATCATTGGTAGAATTTTCCTACAACAACAGTTATCAAACAAGTATAGGTATGGCTCTATTTGAGGCGTTGTATGGACGAAAGTGTCGTTCTCCAGTACGCTGGGACGAGGTGGGTGAAGCAACTTTGTTGGGACCGGAATTGGTACGCATGACTACAGAAAAAATCCAAATGATTCGACAACGTATTAAAACCTCACAAGATCGATAAAATAGTTATGTTGATCTTTATCGAAAGGACGTGGAATTTAATATTGCAGATCATGTACTGTTACGTATTGCTCCATGGAAGGGAGTTACAAGATTTGGGAAGAGAGGAAAGTTCAATCCAAAATTTGTTGGTCCATTTGAGATTCTTGATCGAATAGAAAATGTGGCCTATAGACTCGCATTACCTCCAAGCATGTCTCGTGTTCATAATGTTTTTCACATATCTATGCTTCGTAAATATGTAAAAGACCCGAACCACATTATTGAGTTAGAACCAGACGAGATAGCCGAAGATTTAACGTACGAGGAGGTACCTATTAAGATCTTGGATAGGAAAGAGCATGTCCTACGCACCAAGGTTATACCACAAGTTAAGGTTTTGTGGAGGAAGCATGCTATTGAAGAAATGACCTGGGAGTTGGAATCAGAAATGAAAGCGATGTACCCTCACCTTTTCGAAACACCAGGTACTTACGTTAATTTTGAGGACGAAATTTTATAAGGAGGGGAGGTTGCAAGACCACAACTTATTATAAATAAAATGGAATTTTTCTCTATTCATTATTCTAAATTAATAAGGTGTTAATTTGATCTAATGCTTTGGTTATGGGTGAAATGTGAAAATTTTATAAAATAAGCAAGTGGTTGTAAAATATTCATTTTGTCAGGAAATAATCGTTTGGTCGTGGAATATTCTTTTTGTCGGGAATATCCGTACGACAACGCAGTCATTTGTGGGCTCCATAACGGAATAACTGTCGGATGAAGAAAACGACAAAGTTTGAGTTTTTATAAATAACGGCGTCGTTGTTACCGTTACAACTGTTGGATTACCTGGTGGTTAAAATACAGTAATACGCGTGGTTGCACAGTAGCACACGGTATTGCACAGTATTATTGAATTATTGATTCTTACGTAAGAAGGCACTACTCAATAATTGTTGCAGTAGTTACTGTTCAATATTTTATTTTATTGATTCAATAATCGCTGCGTTGATATTTTATATTATTGTTGTTTTAATAATTATCACTGCACAGTATTTTCCATTATCAGATCCATAATTCATATTATTTGAATAATATTATTAGATAACATTATTGGTAATGTCTAGAAAGTTCTTGTCAAGGAGAGATTTGGTCACCTAATTGCGCGTCAGTAAGGAGAAATACTTATTGGAAAGCCCCTCTTTCCTGGGAACGGTCTGATTGTCATAATTGTGATTCTATAATATTATTTGTAAATAATTAATTATTGATTTATATGATAAAAAAATATTTATTTGATGTGGATATAAATGATGGATTTATTTGTTTATGTTGTTATAAATGAAGAAATTAATGCTGAGGTGTTATATCAGTATTTTGTCAGAATGGAGGTATCAAAAATCACTCGTTTATAGATTTCAGATATTTTCTATTTGGAATTTAGAAAAACTCAAAGCTACAAAGTTGTAGAGAATTCGATTTCTTGTGGAATGGACCTAAAATTTATATTTTTCTGATAAACGGGCTATTTTCTATGAATTACTGAAGTTTCAGAAAATAAAACGATTTTTATTAATATAGGGTGGGACCCACTTTTATTTTTATAAACATGTGGGCTGCTATTATTTTTAAGATTTGGCATGCTAGAGTTTTCAACAAAGTGTGTGTAGAATGGAAGAAAATAAATATTATTATTTTATTATTTAGTCTCCTTTGGCGTTCTAGCATTTTCCTATAAATAGGCGCTTAAGTTAGAATTGAAAATCACACCAGAAACAAGTTTTTTTTCTCTCTAGATTATCGAGCGTATTTTTGTGAGTATTTTGATACTTTGAGAGTTACTGTTCGGTACAAGTTTTTTTTAGCTTTATATCCGATATTTCGATCAGAAGTACCATTATGTTAAGGTAAGGGATGTTATTTTCTTCGTAAATGATATTATTTCTTCAATATCATTATGCTGAAATATTGGTCTGAACTTTTTATCAAATTTGAAACTTTTTGTGTCGGGGTTACTATTCACGTATACGACACTATTCACGAATATGGCACTATTCACCGAAAAATAAAATTTTTTCTTTTTGTCCCAGATGTCTATTATGGTTACTATCTTTGATTGTATCCATGTTTTGATCTTTATTTTTGAATTCTGCTTCATAATAAGTTATTATGAAGTATTATTGATCTTGGATAAACTGTTATACGAATCACTGATATTTGTCCTTTTGTCTCACTGGATTCGTTTTCTTTAAAATATTTTTCATCATCCTCAATGTTAAATGATGATGTTACTAAATATCTTTGGGATGTAGTGCAAATATGAATGATTAACCGATGAATATCTTTGGCCCGTAATGCAAAGATGAACAAGTGTTGAGATGAACATGACTAACTGGTGATACAAATGAATATCTTTGGGCTGTAGTGCAAAGATGAATATTTGATTCAAGATGTATATTGATTGTTATTACATGGATAAAATATTGATGATGAACTTTTAAATCTTAGAAGATAGTAGAGCTCATTCTCTACGTGACTCTTCTAATGGATTGGTATTTTCGCTGCATTTGTTGATCTAAAACTTGTTGTCTATTATATTCTATCAGATTTTTCCCTGTTGAAGACTAATGATAATTTGTTATATATTATCTTAGTTATAATATTCTTTACTAGGCTAGTTAAGCTCACCCTTTTCCTTTTTGTTCCATTTTTCTTCTCAGGAGGTGAGAACATAACAGGATCTAGTCGGGGTATGGAGTGATGGTTCTAGAAAGATGTTTTAGCAGTTCTCACTATTTCTATAAAATAATGTATGAATAATTGTAATGAAGACTTATTTGGGTGTGAATATTGTCTAGAAGACAATATTTGTATTTGTAAGACCCCAACTTATTATAAATGAAATTGAATTTCTCTATTTATTATTTTGAAATAGTAAGGATTGAATTGATTAATGTGGTTAGTTATGGATAAAATGCGCAAATATTTTAAATAAGCAAGTGGTTATAAAATATTCATTATTGTCGGGGAATATTCGTTTGGTCGTGAAATATTCTTACTGTCAGGGAATATTCATACGACGACGCAGCCTTATGTGGGCCCCATAACGAAAATCGATTGGATGAAGAAAATGACAAGTATACGTTGTTTATAAATAACGGCGTAGTTGTTACCGTTAATACTGTTGGAATACCCGGTGGTTAAAATACAGTAATACGCGTTGTTGCACAGTAGCACATGGTATTGCACCAATTATTAATTTTTACGTAAGAAGACACTACTCAATAATTGTTACAGTAATTACTGTTCAATATTTTATTTTATTGATTCAATAATTGCTACGTTGATATTTTATATTATTGTTGTTTTAATAATTGTCACTACACATTATTTCCCATTATCAAATCAATGATTTATATTATTTTAATAATATTACTAGATAACATTATTGACAATGTCTAAAAAGTTCTATCTAAGGAGAGGTTTGGTCACCTAATTGCGCGCTAGTAAGGAGAAATCCTTATTGAAAAGCCCTCTCTTTCCTAGGAACAACCTGGTTGTCATTATTGTGATTCTGTAATATTATTTGTGAATAATTAATTATTGATTTATATGATAAGAAAAATATTTTTTTATGTGGATATAAATGGAGAAATTTTTAGAAAGATGACAATTGTTGAAAATTGATATTTTATCTTTTCTGATAAAATAATTTATTATTATATTATAATAATATAATAATGGTGATATTTTTATAATGAATGTGGGATATATGAATAAATAAGGAGGAAGAATGTTTTTGTTATTAAAAATATTTAACACATGTTTTGTGTGTTGGTGGGCCCCATTTCTTGACTGGAATTTGATTATAGCTTGTAAAATCGTCCGTATGTGGATTTCGGTCAATTTCTGTTTGGAATTTGGAAAAATTTAAACTTACAAAGTTGTAGAGAATTGAATTTCCTATGGAAGGACATAAGATTCAAATTTTTCTGATAAAAGGGCTATTTATTATGAATTATTGTAGTTCAGGAATAATTGATTTTTGAAGTTTTAATTATTTTTTTAATAAAAACATTTTTTGCAATTGAGTGGGCCCCACATGTGTTGTAAACATGCTAAATTCAGAAGTCTAAGTGGGCGTAAGAAAATTTTAATATATATTAATATTTTATTAAATTTTTTTCTTTGGTGTTCTAAGCAGTTTCCTAAAAATATGGTGTTTAGGTTAGAATTAAAAATCACATCAGAAACTAAAGATTTCTCACTCTATATTATCGAGCGTACTCTTGTGAGTATTTTGATGCTTTGAGTGCTGTTATACGGTGCAAGTTCCTTCAGCACTATATCCAGTATTGCAGTCAGAAGTACTGTCTTTTTGAGGTAAGGGATGTTATTTTCTTCGTAAATGATATTATTTCTTCAATATCATTATGCCAAAATATTGATATAAATATTATTATGGAATTTCTACCTTTTTGTGTCGGGGTTACTATTTATGTATATGACACTATTTACGTATACGACACTATTCATGAATACGACACTATTCACCGAAAAAAATAAAATTTTCTCTTCTTTGTCCTAGACATATATTTTTACCATCTTTGATTGTATCCATGTTTTGATCGTTATGCTTGAGTTTTACTCCACTATGGTATATTATGGGGTGTTTTTGAACATGGATAAACCGAAGTACGAATCCCAAATATTTGTTCTTTTGTCTTACTAGATTCGTTTTCTTTAAAATATTTTTCATTATCCTCTATCCTAAATAATGATATTACTAAATATCTTTGGCCTGTAGTGCAAAGATGAATGATTTTCTGATGATTAACTTTGGCCCGTAGTGCTAAGATGTACAGGTGTTGAGATGAACATGACCAACAGATGATACAAATGAATATCTTTGGCCTGTAGTGCAAAGATGAATATTTGATTCAAGATGTATATTGATTGATGTTACAGGGATAAAATATTGATGATGGATTTTTAAATCTTAGAAGATAGTAGAATTCATACTCTACTTGACTCTTCTAATGGATTGTTGTTTTCGCTGTAGTTGTTGATCTAAAGCTTGTTGTCTATTATATTCTATCAGATTTTTCCCTGTTGAAGACTAATGATAAATTGTTGTATATTATCTTAGTCATAATATTTTTTACTTGGCTAGTTGAGCTCACCCTTTTCCTTTTTGTTCCATTGTTATTTTCAGGAAGCGAGAATGTAGCGGGAAGTAGTCGGGGTGTGGAATGATGGTTCTAGAAAGTGGTTTTAGCAGTCCTCACTATTTTGGTAAAATAGTATGATAATAATTTTAATGAGGACTCCTTTTGAGTTTGTATACTCTATATTAGACAGTATTTGTATTTAAACTCACAGTATATGTGTTGTCGTATTTAACACGACAATTGTTTTAATGAAGTTGTATTCGTTTCTGTACCATGTATTTGACAACTCAGAATGGGTGATGTATACCTATTTTGGGAGTGTCACAGTTGGTATCAGAGCTTAGGAATATGGTCTCTGGCGGAGATCGGTGAATAGAACTAGGAGGGGAGAGACGAGTAATCCTTCGCTAGTGTGTCATACCTAAGCTTATTTATTTGGTCGGTCATAATTTAAGGATATTATGTGGCATGTTAATTTCTTTAATTAACCCTTATTTTATGGCAGTATTTGAGAATGACAGTTGGGAATATTAATAGTGGAGTGAATGAGACCGTGGAGACACCTTTAATCACCACCCAGGGGAACATGCAACAGGAAGGCAATATTCCTCTTGTAAACAACACTACCGAACAAATGATGAATGATGGGATGTTTAGAAGCTTTTTTCAGTTCATGCAAAACCAGACGAGGGAGACTCATGTACAAAATACGGGTGGAAATGATAGCAACGCGAGGCTTGTCACGGCCAAGCAGGTCAAAAAGTTCGGACCACCAGAATTTATTGGAAAGCCGGATCCGATCAAGGCAGAGACGTGGGTTAAACAAATTACCAAGATATTCGATGTCTTGGGATGCACGGAGGAACAGAAGGTTTCAGTCGCCACCTTTATGTTCCTTGGCGAGGAAGACTACTGGTGGGAGTCGGTGAAACGTACCCAGCCTGCCGCACTCAGCATGTCTTGGGAAACGTTTCAGAAACTTTTCAACGACAAATACTTTCCTGAATGTATTCGCCATATGAAGGAGGTAGAGTTTATTAGACTAGAACAAAACAACATGACAGTGTCCCAATATGAGGCGAAGTTCGCAGAGTTATCCAGGTTTGCACATCATTTGGTAGAGAATGAGGAACAAATGACGAGGATGTTTCTGAGAGGTTTAAAACCCGAGATTTGGCAATATTTTATCTCTCATAAATTTTCTTTATATTCAGATGTTGTAAACAGGGCTTAATTATTAGAACGAGATAATGAGTATGTTCAACCGAGGGACTACAACTAGGGTCATACCGGTGGCAACAGTCATCAGAGCAATGGAAACCAGCGGGGAGGAAAACATTCAGGCAAAAGTGGTAACCACTCTGGTGGTAATCGTGGCCATGATAATAGAAGAAGCGAGTCGGGAGGAGATTTCAAGAAGAGAAGATACAACAATGACAACGTGAAGATGTCATCACCAACATCAACTGTTTCTAAGGGAGGAGAACGACCACCGGTCGTATGCTATAAATGTGGAAAAGAGGGACACATTAGCCCAAACTGTCCGTAACAGTTGAAGGTATGTTATAGTTGTGGAAAGGAAGGACATATCGCTCTAGATTGTACTTTAGCGAAACCAAGTCTAGCGGGGATGGTGACTCAAAAGGTTGTCCCAGAAAAGTCAAAGTCAACGGTTCCTGAAAGAGCGTTTGTCGTGACTGGTCAAAATGCGAGGAACCAAAACGAGGTGATCACGGGTAAGCTAATCATAAATTCTTGCAAAGTTTATACCTTATTAGATACCGGTTCTACCTATTCTTTTATCTCTCCTGCTTGTGCTCAACGTTTGAACTTGACTCCGGAGAAATTAGACCTTGACTTATCTGTTGAGACTCCGTTAGGAGAAACTTTCGTTACATCTACTGTTTATAAATCTTGTTTGATTCAAGTTGGAACCATCACATTACCTGCCGATCTTATTTCGTTGAAAATACTTGTATTTGATGTGATTTTAGGGATTGATTGGTTAACCACTCATCATGCTAAAATTGGTTATTTTCGTAAGGTTATTAGTTTTCATATTCCTAACCAACCTGTTATGCGAATCCAAACAATCAAACCACTAAAGTCAATCACTGTTATATCAAGCCATAAAGCTATTTGTTTATTGAAAAATGGATGTCAAGCTTTCTTAGCCCATGTCACGGACTTGAACAAAAACACGTCAGATGTGAATAATATTTCTATTGTTAGTGAATTTCCTGACGTATTTCCTGAAGAACTTTCCGGTCTACCCCCAGAACGTGAAGTTGAATTCTTTATTGACCTTGAGCCTAGTACAAAGTCCATTTCTAAAACTCCATATCGAATGGCTTCTATTGAACTTCAGGAGTTAAAGGTCCAACTACAGGAGTTGTTGGACATCTGTTTCATTCGTCCTAGTACATCTCCTTGGGGTGCTCCTATTTTATTTGTAAAGAAGAAAGACGGAAGTATGCGACTTTGTATTGACTATCGAGAATTGAACCATGTCACCATCAAGAATAGGTATCCGCTACCTCGTATTGATGACCTGTTTGACCAGTTACAAGGAGCATAATTCTTTTCAAAAATTAATTTTCGTTCTGGATATCATCAGCTGAAGGTTAAAACTGAGGATATTTCAAAGACTGCTTTCAGAACTCGGGACGGGCATTATGAATTCTTAGTCATGTCTTTTGGATTGACTAATGCTCATACTGCGTTCATGGATATGATGAACCGAGTATTCAAGGAATATTTGGATCAGTTCGTTGTTATCTTTATTGATGACATCCTCATCTATTCCAAAAGCCGTGAAGATCATGAGCGCCATTTAAAGCTGGTACTGCAAAGGCTTCGTGATAACAAGCTATATGCCAAGCTGAAGAAATGCGAGTTCTGACTTGAGGAAGTAGCATTCCTTGGGCACATGGTGTCAAAACATAGAGTGTCTGTTGACTCGGCGAAGATTGAAGCAATACAAAGTTGGGAGTAACCGAAGTCGGTGACCGAAGTATGTAGCTTTCTGGGCTTAGCTGGTTATTATCGAAGATTTGTGGAAGGATTTTCTCGAATCGCTACTCCGTTAACTCAGCTGACTCGTAAAGATACATAATTCATATGGAGCGAGGAATGCGAGAAGAGTTTCCAAGAACTCAAGAGGAGACTCATTTTGGCACACGTCCTGACAATACTGTCTGGTTCGGATGGATTTGTTATCTATAACGATACTTCGGGCAAAGGGTTAGGATATGTTCTCATACAACATGGGAAATTCATAGCCTATGCCTCGCGACAACTCAAAGAATATGAGAGGAATTATCCTACTCATGATCTAAAGTTGGCAGCTGTCATTTTCGAGTTGAAGATCTGGAGACACTACCTGTATGGGGAGAAAGTGGAGATCTATACAGATCATAAAAGCCTCAAATATTTCTTAACCCAAAAGGAACTCAACATGCGGAAATGACGTTGGCTCGAGTTATTGAAAGATTACGACCATACCATCCAATAGCATCCTGAAAAAGCAAACGTGGTAGTTGACGCATTGAGTAGAAGATCATATGCGGGTACAAGTGCAATGTTGTTAACACAAAGGCCCATTTTGTATGACTTATAAAGGATGTAGATAGAGATAAAGGCTCCAAATATCCACATGATGATATCAAGCATACGAGTAGAACCGACTTTAATCGATAAAGTTAAAGCTGCTCAAGCTACGGACATGGAGCTGATGCGTATGAAGAAGAAAGTACAAGAAAGTGTTATTCTGGAAGCAAGAATCGATGAAGAAGGAATACTTCGATTCAACTCCAGACTCTGTGTTCCTAACGATTTTGACTTGAAGCATAGAATCATGATGGAGGCACACGACACACCATTTGCAATCCATCCTGGGAGTACCAAAATGTATCATGATATTCGACATACATTTTGGTGGAACAATATGAACAGATAGATCGTTAAGTTTATCTCGAGGTGTTTAACTTGTCAACGTGTAAAGGCGGAGCATCAAGTGCCAAAGGGTCCATTGCAACCACTTGAGATTCCAAAATGGAAGTGGGAACACATTACTATGAATTTCGTTACAGGTCTTCCCAAGGTTTCGTAAGGCATATATGCGATTTGGGTTATTGATAGATTAACCAAGTCTGCTCATTTCTTGCCTATACGGGAGACTTATTCCCTTGAACGTCTTGCTAGTATGTACGTAAATGAGATTGTGAGATTGCATGGCATGCCAATATCCATAGTTTTGGACCGTGACCCAAGATTCACTTCAAGATTTTGGGTTAGCTTGCAGAAAGCTATGGGCTCGGATTTACGATTCAGTTCGGCATACCATCCTCAAATGGACGGACAATCAAGGAGGACTATTCAAACTCTTGAAGATCTATTAAGACTTTGTGTCTTAAATTTCAAAGGGAGTTGGGATAAGTACCTACCATTGATGGAATTCTCCTACAACAACAGTTATCAAGCAAGTATAGGTGTGGCTCCATTCGAGGCATTATATAGACGAAAGTGTCGGTCTCCAATATATTGGGATTAGGTGGGAGAAGCAACGTTGTTGGGACCAGAGTTGGTATGAATGACAACAGAGAAGATCCAAACGATTCGACAACGTATACAAACGGCACAGGATCGACAAAAGAGTTATGCGGATCTTCATCAAAATGACATGGAATTTGACATTGAGGATCATGTATTGTTACGTATTGTTCTATGAAAGGGAGTTACAAGATTCAGGAAGAGAGGAAAGCTCAATCCATAATTTATTGGTTCATTTCAGATTCTTGACCGAGTAGGAAATGTGGCCTATAGACTCGCGTTACCTCCAAGCATGTCTCGTGTTTATAACATTTTTCATATATCTGTGCTTCGTAAATATGTGAAAGACCCAAACCACATTATTGAGTTAGAACCAGACGAGATAGCCAAAGATTTAACGTACGAGGAGGTACCTGTCAAGATCTTGGATAGAAAGGAGCATGCCCTATGCACAAAGGTCATACCACAAGTTAAAGTTTTGTGGAGGAACCATGCTATTGAGAAAATGACTTGGGAGTTAGAAACGAAAATGAAAGCGAGGTATCCTCACTTTTTCGAAACACCAGGTACGTACGTCAATTTCGAGGATGAAATTTCATAAGGAGGGGAGGTTGTAAGACCCCAACTTATTATAAATGAAATTGAATTTCTCTATTTATTATTTTGAAATAGTAATGGTTGAATTGATTAATGTGGTTAGTTATGGGTAAAATGCGCAAATATTTCAAATAAGCAAGTGGTTATAAAATATTCATTATTGTCGGGGAATATTCGTTTGGTCGTGGAATATTCTTACTGTCGGGGAATATTCGTACGATGGCGCATCCTTGTGTGAGCCCCAGAACGGAAAGCGATTGGATGGAGAAAACGACAAGTATAAGTTATTTATAAATAACAGTGTAGTTGTTACCGTTAATACTGTTGGAATACCCGGTGGTTAAAACACAGTAATACGCGTTGTTGCACAGTAGCACACAGTATTGCACCAATTATTGATTCTTACGTAAGAAGGCACTACTCAATAATTGTTACAGTAATTACCGTTCAATATTTTATTTTATTGATTCAATAATTACTACGTTGATATTTTATATTATTGTTGTTTTAATAATTGTCACTACACATTATTTCCCATTATCAGATCAATGATTCATATTATTTTAATAATATTACTAGATAATATTATTGGCAATGTCTAGAAAGTTCTGTCTAAGGAGAGGTTTAGTCACCTAATTGCGCGCCAGTAAGGAGAAATCCTTATTGGAATTCCCCCTCTTTCCTGGGAACGGCCTGGTTGTCATTATTGTGATTCTGTAATATTATTTGTGAATAATTAATTATTAATTTATATGATAAGAAAAATATTTTTTTATGTGGATATAAATGGAGGAATTTTTAGAAAGGTGACAATTGTTAAAAATTGATATTTTATCTTTTCTGATAAAATAATTTATTATTATATTATAATAATATAACAATGGTGATAATTTTACAATGAATGTGAGATATATGAATAAATGAGGAAGAATATTTTTGTTATTAAAAATATTTTACACATGTTTTGTGTGTTGGTGGGCCCCATTTCTTGACTGAAATTTGATTATAGTTTGTAAAATCGTCCGTTTGTGGATTTCAGTCAATTTCTGTTTGGAATTTGGAAAAATTTAAACTTACAAAGTTGTAGAGAATTGAATTTCCTATAGAAGGACATAAGACCCCAATTTTTCTGATGAAAGGGCTATTTATTATGAATTATTGAAGTTCCTGAAAAATTGATTTTTAAAGTTTTAATTATTTTTTTAATAAAAACATTTTTTGCAATTGAGTGGGCCCCACATGTGTTGTAAACATGTTGAATTCAGAAGTCTAAGTGGGCGTAGGAAAATTTTAATATATATTAATATTTTATTAAATTTTCTGCTTTAGTGTTTTAAGCATTTTCCTATAAATAGGGTGCTTAGGTTATAATTAAAAATCACACAAGAAACTAAAGATTTCTCTCTCTATATTATCGAGCGTATTCTTGTGAGTATTTTGATACTTTGAGTGTTGTTATACGGTGCAAGTTTCTTCAGCACTATATCTAGTATTCCAGTCAGAAGTACTGTCTTTTTGAGGTAAGGGATGTTATTTTCTTCGTAAATGATATTATTTCTTCAATATCATTATGCCAAAATATTGATATAAATATTATTATGAAATTTCTACCTTTTTGTGTCGGGGTTACTATTTATGTATATGACACTATTTACGTATACGACACTATTCATGAATACGACACTATTCACCGAAAAAAATAAAATTTTCTCTTCTTTGTCCTAGACATATATTTTTACTATCTTTGATTGTATCCATGTTTTGATCGTTATGCTTGAGTTTTACTCCACTATGGTATATTATGGGGTGTTTTTGAACATGGATAAACCGAAGTACGAATCCCAAATATTTGTTCTTTTGTCTCACTAGATTCGTTTTCTTTAAAATATTTTTCATTATCCTCTATCCTAAATAATGATATTACTAAATATCTTTGGCCTGTAGTGCAAAGATGAATGATTTTCTGATGATTAACTTTGGCCCGTAGTGCTAAGATGTACAGGTGTTGAGATGAACATGACCAACAGATGATACAAATGAATATCTTTGGCCTGTAGTGCAAAGATGAATATTTGATTCAAGATGTATATTGATTGATATTACAGGGATAAAATATTGATGATGGATTTTTAAATCTTAGAAGATAGTAGAATTCATACTCTACTTGACTCTTCTAATGGATTGTTGTTTTCACTGTAGTTGTTGATCTAAAGCTTGTTGTCTATTATATTCTATCAGATTTTTCCCTGTTGAAGACTAATGATAAATTGTTGTATATTATCTTAGTCATAATATTTTTTACTTGGCTAGTTGAGCTCACCCTTTTCCTTTTTGTTCCATTGTTATTTTCAGGAAGCGAGAATGTAGCGGGAAGTAGTCGGGGTGTGAAATGATGGTTCTAGAAAGTGGTTTTAGCAGTCCTCACTATTTTTGTAAAATAGTGTGATAATAATTTTAATGAGGACTCCTTTTGAGTTTGTGTACTCTCTATTAGACAGTATTTGTATTTAAACTCACAGTATATGTGTTGTCATATTTTACACGACAATTGTATTAATGAAGTTGTATTCGTTTCTGTACCATGTATTTGGCAACTCAGAATGGGTGATGCATACCTATTTTGGGGGTGTCACAGTTGGTATCAGAGCTTAGGGATATGGTCTCTGGCGGAGATCGGTGAATAGAACTAGGAAAGGAGAGACGAGTAATCCTTTGCTAGTGTGTCATACATAAGCTTACTTGTTTGGTTGGTCATAATATAAGGATATTATGTGGCATGTTAATTTCTTTAATTAACCCTTGTTTTATGGCAGTATTTGAAAATGGCAGCTGAGAATATTAATAGTGGAGTGAATGAGACCTTGAAGACACCTTTAATCACCACCCAGGGGAACGTGCAACAGGAATGAAATATTCCTCCTGTAAACAAAACTACCGAACAAATGATGAATGATGGGATGTTTAGATGCTTTTTGCAGTTCATGCAAAACCAGACGAGGGAGTCTCGTGTATAAAATACGGGTGAAAATGATAGCAACACGCGGCTTGTCACGGCCAAGCAGGTCAAAAAGTTAGGACCACCAGAATTTATTGGAAAGCCGGATCCGATCAAGGCAAAGACGTGGGTTAAACAAATTACCAAGATTTCGATGTCTTGGGATGCACGGAGGAACAGAAGGTTCCATTCACCTTCTTTATATTCCGTGGCGAGGCAGAATACTGGTGGGAGTCTGTAAAACGTACCCAGCCTGCCGCACTCAGCGTGTCTTGGGAAACGTTTCAAAAAACTTTTAACGATTAGTACTTTCCTGAAAGTATTCACCATATAAAGAAGGTAAAGTTTATTAGACTAGAACAAAACAACATTACAGTTTCCCAGTACGAGACGAAGTTCGCAGAGTTATCCAGGTTTGCTTAAATTTTATTATTATTATTATATATATATATATATATATATATATATATATATATATATATATATATATATATATATATATATTACGGATAACATATTATGCACACAAAAATGATAAAATATATGATCTTTGTTATGTGCTGAAAGAGAGCTTGAAAATGCTCTTTTCGAGAAACATCTTGTTGGCATCATCTTTGTGATGAAAAGTTTGTCGGGTAGAATTCAGACAACACTATAACGAAATTAATAATAATTTTTACCTAAGATAAAAAAAATAAAAAGGTATATTGTAAAAATAGGGACATTGTTGGAAATAATGGTAGAACAGGAAAAATAATAAAAACAAAACCATTGTCTAATTGAGGAAATACCACATGCAGAAATTCTTGAATCCCCTTGTATCTTAATTCTTAAGTCTCTTTATAATCGTATTATATTTGTTCCTTACTACCATATGACATCTACTTTTGTCATATTTATGCTCCCTCCCTTCTTTCTGTTCCTCTAATTAATAAAATCTTCTATGCCAACTACCTATGGTTTTTCTAATAGCAAAAGAATTCAACAAAAATTGTCCTCGCAACATAAATAAATTAATAAATTATGCTAACAAGCCATCTAGTAGCTAACCAAAATAGTAACATTACATTAAATTCTTCACACAAGAAAACATACTGTCGGGTCATGATATTTTACATATTGGGCCCAATGGATTGGGCTTATTCATTTAATTAGTCCATTGGGTAGTTATTATTGAATCCTGAAGTTATTGGGCTTAGTACTTTCATTATCTTTGTTATCTCTTTATAATATTGGACCGGGTCAATGAGCTGACCCATTATACATTTAAATATATCCATCTTTGATTTGTAATGATGAAAAAGATGATGGTTGACTGTTTTGACTGTAAATCATTAATGTGGATGGGATGATTTTCGGCCGGCGGTAGAAAACAGTGAATAGAGGTGATGGAGTGGCAGGTGAGTCACCGGACGTAGGGATGGGTGGTGTCAGTAGGTAGTGGGTGGCACGGTAAACCGGGTTTGATGGTATATCATAGCAAGGAGGTCATCCAAGTGAAGGTAACTGATATTTCTCTCTCTCAATACACTAGATATTTTATCCTGCATTGTTAACTTTGATATAGCCTGTACTGATTCTCACACCTGAGCTATCCCCTGACGGTCGAAGCCGTCAAGCTTGTGGTGTTGATCGTGTTTACTGTGCAGGATTAGGACGTCTTACGTGATTGGAACGTGGCAGAAGATCTTGGCGTTAACATTAGCGCTAGAAGGAGGGCTGAGTTCTAGTGTTCAAGAGTTTTCAATCACAAATATTTATTTTTTCTACATTATACGTGATGGTGAGGAGTAGAGCAGATACACCAGAAGGACAGCCGAAGGATGTGAGCCCGTCTGTTCAACATATTTCTTCTAAGGATCGTATGTGTCCTTCAAAGAGTGCTCATAATAGCATTGCTTCTAAGCATGATTCCGGGGGTTCTCGTTTGAGAGCTCATGGTGAAACCAGACGAAGATTGGTCTTTGGTGCCGAGAAGGGTAGAAAGCGTGATCGAAAGAATGTAGAAGGCATTTCGCCTAGAACCCATCACCGAAGTGGTCGAGATGACAAAGTTGCCAGGTTGGCAAAGATGGCAGACGAAGCGGATAAGGCCTTAGAAGTTCTTCTGAAATAGAGAGAGGACATAGCCGAACAGATGCTTTGGATAGCCGAATTAAAGGACGAGTCGTCCGTTTATGTGCAATCAGAAAGGCGTAGTAAGTCCAGAGATGTACAACGGTGATAAGGGAAGGAGCCAGAACATTCCGGACATGTATCTCGAGGCCATCCTCAGACTCAAAGAAGATCTAGAAGTAAAACCCCTGAAGCATCGAAGAAGTCACTTCATCTTATTGGTTCTCGGGGTCATAGTGATGGTAAATGAAGGAGTAGATCAAGGGAGAATATTCTGAAAACTGCAAAGAAAGCGCATCGAATTGAATATTCTCATCGTGACGACAGAGCCACTCGTAGAAGTAGATCCAAGAGTCCATCGAGAGCAGTAGTCTTTGAGGGAAGAATTAGATCTACTCAGAAGAAGAAGGTATCTCTGGAGAAAGAAGTTTCATCGAAACCGGAGGGTGTAGACTTTTTGGTTAAGGAGTTAAAAGACCTTAAGAAGTAGTTGGCTGAAGTTCAGCAAGTGAAGGATACTCCGGGGAAAAAGGAGTCTCCGTTTTCCTCAGATATTCTTAAAGAAAAGGCGGATCCTACTAAAAAGTTGCCATATATGGAGAGTTATGATGGATCAGGGGATCCTTATGACCACAGCTAGGCTTTCGACCGATTATTGGATTACTATGATTTCACTGATGCTGCTAAGTGTCATACGTTTGTTACAACGTTGAGGAAAGATGCGAGGCAGTGGATGGGGACTTTGCCTGCAGATTCTGTCTCGTCGTGGTTAGAACTATGTGACAAATTTCATGCTCGTTTTGGGAGAAATAGAAGGAGAGGAAAGCCTACAAGTTCTTTGGCACAGGTCCGTCAGTTCTCGAATGAGTCCTTGGTTCAGTATGTGAAGCGGTTCAGGGAGGCAGTTGGCCAAGTGGCAGACCTCAACGATCTGCAAGCTGTTGGGTTGTTCCAAAATGGCTTAGATCTGGTAAAGTCGGAGAAATTGGTGAAGAAGTTGATGTTTCACCATCCGAAGAGCTTGTCCGAAGCCTTTGATAAGGCCGAAGGTTATATTATGGTGGAAGAAGCTATGAATAGCTTAATGCATCCTTCTTCGGATAAGATAAAGGAGACAAAAATCAAAACCGAAGGTGACCAGAAGAAGAGTGGGGGAAATAATGATTGGCCAGAGGGCAGTTCAAAGAAATATAATAATAATTAGCGACAAAGAAGGAGTCGTCCACCTGCTTATGCTCAGAAGGTGAATAGGGTATACACCAAGTTGAACACGGATAGATCGGTAATATTGGATCAGATCAGAAATCAGCCGTACTATGAACCACCTCGTGACAATATTAAACCTTGATAGGGCAATACTCAAAAATTTTGTTGTGACGCCCCCAAAAATTGGTATACATCACCCATCTTGGGTCGCCAGATACATGGTACAGAAATTAAATACAACTTACTAATACAACTGTCGTGTATAATACGACAAAACATAAACTGTGAGTTTGAATACAAATATTATCTTCTAGAGAGTATTCATACTCAAAAGGAGTCCTCATTACATTAATTAACACACTATTACATAGAATAGTGAGGACTACTAATTAATACTATCATTCGGACCATCACTCCGTTCCCCGACTTGCCCCAGCTACGTTCTCATTTCCTGAAGAGAACAGCGAAAGAAAGGGTGAGCTCAACTAGCCCAGTAAGAAATATTATGACTAAGATAATGCAGAATAAATTATCATTAGCCTTCAATAATGTTAAACTGATAAAATATAATAGACATCAAGTTTAACTGCAGCGGAACAAGCAATCCATTAAAAGAGTCAAGTAGAAAATAAACTCTACTATTTTTTATGATTTAAAAGGTTTTTCAACACTGTGATCGCTGAGACTCAGCTTAATAAAATAATCCACATCATCGAATCACCCCTGCACTACGGCCAAGGATATTCGTGTATTCATTAATGGTCATGATCATGCCAACAACTGTCCATCAATGCACTACGGGCCAATGAGGACTTTTACCACATCATTTGTAACATTAAGGTCATGATTATACCGAATAATCCCTGGTCATAATCATACCAAGTCCATCTATGCACTACAGGCCACAGATGACTTTTAACATTTTATAAACATGAGGATGATGACAATGATATAAGAATTCAATAAAACAAGTTCAAGAATTAATTTATCCAAGAATTAACAACGTCCAAATTGTCAACATGATACTGCTTTGTGGAGTAAAATTCAAGAATGCTTAGAAGAATATTTTCATGAAAAGATACTGGATGAAACGCAATTATCAAGGATATTCCACAAATTTCATGGAGTATAGAAGTCAAAACTTAACCAACTGAGTACAATAAAGAATGGAATAACAAAAGAAATCACCATGCATGCGATAGACCGCACAGACAGGTTATTCTAACAGAATAATAAATAATGGAACCAGGTCCGGCGTAAACGCACAGACAGGATATTCCGACAGAATAATAAATAATGGAACCAGGTCCGGCGTAAACGCACAGACAGGATATTCCGACAGAATAATAAATAATGGAACCAGGTCCGGTGTAAAACACACAGACATGATGTTCCAACAGAATAATAATAAAAATGGAACCAGGTCCGGTGTAAAACACACAGACAGGATGTTCCAACAGAATAATAGAAGAATGTCACCAAGTATAGGGTAAACCGCGTATACAGGTTATTCCAACAGAGTAATAAGAAATGGAATAACAACAGTTCTCTCCATGAATAAGAAAGAATAACACCCCTTACCGTTTTAAAGAAGAGCTGAAATAAGGAAGTAGTTAAGTAGCAGAATACTGTTCTTCTCTCTCTCTATAGTTTCTCTCTATAGTTTCTCTCTCTAGAGTTCAGTGAATTCGTAAGAAAATAATGAAGGAATGAGCTTCTATTTATAGGAAAATAGAATGCATAGTAACTAATCCATGAACGGTCCAGATTGATTTACTTTAATCTGACGGTCCATATTTAAAGAATTTTTTTTTAAATAAAATATAATATACTCTATTTATATAAAAAGATTTTTACTATGCAAATACTATGCAACACTATACAAAATACTATGCAACACTATGCATAATAAAATATAATATATTCTATTTATAGAATAACTTTAATAAAGTATTCTGTTTTATATAAAAAGATGTTTCTGTTTTATTACGTTAATAATACGAATAAAACAAAACGTCATTATCGTTATAATAACTCATATTATTAATCAACAATAATTGAATCAAACTGAGCGACTTCTCACATAAATATCAATAATCAATACCGTGTGCTACTATGCAACAACGCGTATTACTGTACTTTTACTACCGAGTAGTTCAACAGTATCAACGGTAAAACTTCCGCCGTTATTTTCATAAAGTATTTTTGTCGTTTTCTCAATCCGACAATAATTCCGTTGTGGGGTCCACCAATGATTGTACCGTCGTACGGATATTCCCCGACAAAAAGAATATTCCCCGACCAATTGAATATAATATGACAACTTGCATACTTTGCAAAATTTATAAATACTACCCATAACTGTTATATCAAATCCACACCATAATATAAAAAAAAATATTTCGAGAAAAATTAAATATTTATTCATAAAATCTGGGGTCTCACATTTGTGGCTATCATCAAGCCACAGGTCACGATACAAATGAATGTTGTAGTCTGAAAGACTTTGTTGAGAGGAAGGTTCAGGTATGATGGTTCAGTAAGTGGTCAGAAGGGATCAATAGCAAGAGCAGCAAAATGATGACCATACTGTTCAAGTGGTTCAACCAGTTCTACATATACAACCTGCTCCAAATCAACCACCCAGGCACGTCGTGGATGTGATTACTGGTGGGATAGTAGGAAAGTTAGTGGGTAAGAAGAGACGGAGTTATCTGGACTCGGTTATGTCCGTGGCGGGTGTCCTCCCGAAGATTGACAAACCCTTTCCTGGGACAATCATAGCATTCACTGACGAGGATTATCCTTCAGAGCTTATCGAGCCTCATGAGGGAGCATTGGTGGTAACCGCTCAAGTGGGTTCGGTGGACATGAAGCGGATGATGATTGATAATGGTTCCTCTGTTGACATTTTGTATGCCCATGCTTATCAGAGGATGCATCTTGATGGGCAAAAGATAGAAGTTGGGCAGGAGGCCCCCTTATATGGTTTTAGCAATGATCCGATCAAAGTTGCAGGCACTATTGAACTACCAGTGATCTTCGGCACAGCTCCTCGGCAGGTAGAAATAACGTGTAAATTTTATCCTGTGCACGTAGATTCGGCTTACAACGCCATACTGGGTAGACCTACTCTGATAGCTCTCCAAGCTGTGACTTCCATTCCTCATTTTAAGATTAAGTTCCCAACAGCTCATGGGGTCGGAGAGGTAGCAGGGGACTTGGATCTGGCCAGACGCTATTATAGGAATGCTGTAATTGCTTTGGGGGTAGGCGTCAATAAGCAGAAGCAGACCATGGCGATAGAGATTGAGCCCTTTACTGAAAGTAGTTCGGAGCCATTGGTCATACCGGCAGGTGAGACGGAGGAGATTGAGCTGATTGTTGGCAAGCCAGATAAAACAGTGAAGATAGGTTTGGGTCTTCCGGAACCTCTCCGGACCAATCTTATGGAACTTCTTCGCTGTTATGCAGATATTCTTGCATGGGAACTAAAAGACATGCCTGGAATCAGTCGAAAGATTGCTGAGAACCGTTTGGATGTGGATCCATCAAAGAAGCCAGTTCGGCAAAAAATGCGGATATTTGCTGTGACGCCCCCAAATTCAGACACTCATATCTCGAATTTAGTTTGCCACGTGCTAATTCTAACATCACACTAAAATCATCAACAACGAAAATAATAGAATAATTTACATTGATATAATATAAATATTCGCGTCCCAAGGTTCCGTAACCATTACTACAACAATCCAGTGATTAAACTTAAATATAATATAAATATTCGCATGTTATTATACTATTATTTCATTTTTATACTTGTGGGCATTTGTGCTCACTCTTGCTTAATAATAACATTGCAGTTAAGAACGAAAGAGCTGACGAACCTTCCACTAGTAAGGGCAAGGGCAAAGTTAGCAAATGATGGAGACTTGTTATTTGATATGACTTGTTATTTTATATGATGTATTTGTTTAAGACTTAAGTTAAAGATGTTGTTTAAGACTTATTTATTTATAATTTCGCACAGATGTTTAAGGTTAGTTTAACCTGGGATTGTATTATTATTATTCAGATGTTGTAACCCTTATGGGGAAGATTTTATTTCTATTATTGCATGGTTTGCATTATTATGGGTAGATAGATAGATGATATTTGTACAGTGAACACCAAATCCCGTGAAATCGAAGTACCCAGATTTGGGGGTGTCACACGAATGAGTCAATTTAAAGGACTTACACCTTGTTGAACAACCAAGGTTTTAGTCCTAGTTCGAAGCGTCGAGCATTCCTTTCTTCGGTGTCGACTTGATGTGTTGCAAATTGTGCGAGTTCATTGAACTTGGCCGCGTACTGCGCCACCGTCATCTTCCCTTGTTTCAGTTCCAGAAATTTTACCTCCATCCTATTCTTCATACTCTTCGGGAAGTAGTTCTCGAAGAACAACATCTTAAACCTTTCCCAGGGTATAATTCCTTCTCCTGCCCTCTGTTGATTTGCTTCCTACCAGTAGTTTGCTTCACCCCTCAGCATGTATGTGGCGAGCACTGTTTTTTGGTCTTCACCCACACAAGCAATGGCAAAGGCTTTCTCCATTTTCTTGATCCACGTTTGTGCTATGATAGGATCAGTAGTACCCATAAATTTTGAAGGTCCTACGCTCTTAAAGTCCTTGAAGTTTGCGACCGGAGCTACTTGGGGATTGGGTGGTACTGGTTCGTTTCTTCCCCTAAGAGCTTCTCCTAACAAGTCAACAAGCCTCTGTATCAGGTCCACTGGTCCTCTCTCATCATTAACCGATTCTTTTGGTGCAGTTACTTTACGTCTGGGCGGCATGTTTCTGCATCATAAAATTTTTCATTTTATTATTTAGTTATTTTACTTGGACATTTCCTAATTAGAAAAAAAAAAATAACACATTTTGGAATTAAGATCATTTATATTCATATGCCAACTCATTACATCACATGGTTATCTCTAGCATACTTCTATAAATGACAACACTTATCCCCTAATATCACAAAAGACGGGGACGACACTAGCTTAATACCCCTCTAAAATTTTTCCAAAAGTTGGGGTTACCATCATTTTACGGCTCACACAAAGACTAAGCTTACAACAACATATTAACAACACATAATAAACTACTATACTACTGAGATTTTCCCTCTAGACTCAATCTAACATCCCACGCTCCACGGCGCTCTTATACTGCTTCTGTGTAATGCACGCCACCATATCCCGACTTATGGTATGTCGGGTCTGTCCTTGCTCAGTTGGGTAGTGATTTACCCCATCGACCAACCTCTCCATAGCCGTGCGTAGAGCATAGCCCATCTTGTTCATCTTCCTCTTCTTGCACCGCACCTCATCCTTTAGGTCATCTACCCTGTCATTGGAATCCTCCCACTTCTCTTCGAAGTGAATTCTATCCATCACCTCCATCTCTAACTGAGTACAGAGAGCTTCTTTCTCAGTCTTCTCACTAAGTTCCCTCTGCTCAGACTCTTTTAGTTTCCCTGCCAGCTCCACATTCCTAGCCATCGACCTATGAAACAAGGTTCCCAACTGGATCCCTACTTCCCTGCGTTGAGAAATTTCCACCTCCATCTCTTGTATAGCTAACTTCCTCTAACGGTCCTCGTCCCTCAATTTTTGGAACTCAGACTCCCTCTCCCTAGCCTCCATCTCTAGCTCTTCCACTCTACATCCCAACTCCAGAATCTGCTCCTCATATTCTCCCAACATCCGATCCTCGAAGGTAGTCCTGTCGGAGTCCTCCATAGGCTCATCTCCCATAGGTTCCTCCTCCATAGGCTCCTCCTTCGGATCAGACTCCTCGGGTAGAGACTCCATCTCATCCTCCTCATTATCATCATCGATAGGGGCCACTGCTGATACAGGCTCGGCTATCAATGGTGACTCAAATACCACGTGTATATCACACGGCTCCTCTTCTATTACTCGACTATGCCCTCCCATGTCAGTCATCCTACAATCACCAACATAAGACAAAACAAACAACAACTCCATTAGAATGTTAAATAACATAAGTTCATTGTATATAATGAAGTTATATTCTAAAACACACTAAGTTATTCTCTATGAAAACTCTATGTGAGTTTCATCCCTCTCTATCTTCCAAGTTCTCCTAAGTTGTAATCTAAGGACTCTCGCTCCTAAGGTTTATAACTATTGCTTTGATACCAACCTGTGACGCCCCTAATTTCAGACACTCGTATCTCGAATTTGGTTCGCCACGTGCTAATTCTAACATCACACTAAAATCATCAACAACGGAAATAATAGAATAATTTACATTGATATAATATAAATATTCGCGTCCCAAGGTTCCGTAACCATTACTACAACAATCCAGTGATTAAACTTAAACATAATTAATCATCCTTAATACATCATAATACGCATAGAAATAATAATACTAATACTCTTAAAGAACTAAGCTACTCCGTAGCCTTGCCCTTCCCCTTGTCCTTTCCCGAGGTACCGCCTTGCTCTGCCTTAACTGTAATGTTTTTAAGGAAGCAAGAATGAGCAACAAGTTTGCCCAACAAGTAATATAGCAAAGAGAATGTACAGTTATAGCATTTGAATCTTCAAGGGTATATATAACAGTAAATGGTAGTTCAAGGATATCAAGAAATATCAAAAGTGTTTGATAAATGTCACTAAAGATTGAAGGATATCAATAATATTTCAAGGTTTAATTATTTCGAGGTTCAATAAGAATGAACACTGAGCAGTTGTTAAAGACTAAGAACTCTTACTAGAATTAACAGTATTATACTGCAATCCAAGATAAACGAGTACAACATGTGATCAGCCTAAGGTACCCTACATTATGCATAACATTTAATCATACTTATGTGCGCACGTCGGTTTCCCAACAATATTGAATTTCCCCTTTTTAAGAGGGTTGTTCATCTCAGTAGATTTTCAAGAGTCCGCACCAAGTCAATTGGTTTGGATAGCTTTCTAACATGCGATATCAGTCTAACCGAATCAAAGGTTTAGACAACTTTTATAATGCACTTTAAGAACAAGAAGTCTAATGCTCGCAATAATGTCAAAGTAATTGATTTCCGAATAGTAATAGTCATTTGCTTAATATAAGTATGTTAATAACTCGGACTCATACAATATACAATGTAGAGAATTTAGATAACTTGTATTCGATATTTGAATCAATGGAAGTTAGAGAACTCACACAAAATCCAAAGTTGTGAGAGTTAGGAGACTTGCCTTTAGCGTTGATTACCACTTAAAGCGTAATATCACTTTAATGAACTACGTTATCCTATATATGTATGTATATGTATTCATTAGTCATATATACTTGATATGCATTTTCACATACTTCCATCACACATATCTAAATTCATGTAGGCTACACACATTCAAACTCATAGATGCGTAACTCACATTGATTTTACCTTTAAAGTCTTTGTACCACATGCTTATCCTTTGTATTTTCAAAATACCTCTTACTTTACGTATTTTTAAGTTGTTTCACATAATAAAGAACCTTTAAGCTAGTTTTGACCCTTTATTAAAGTTCCTCATACATTTCCCTCTTTCAAAGTTAAAAGAGTTCATTACATCAATCAACTAACCATAGTATTCATTATACCACATAATATTGCCAAACAACTTCTTTCTACACATGCTTGCATAATTTATAACAATGCTTAACTAGATGCGTGAACATGTCGAATATCTCTAGAGGCATACGCATCCTATTCTAATTGTTCCAAAGTTCATAATATAAATCATAGAGTTTTCGACTCAATTGGTTTCTTAAATGTTGAGATGTCATGTCTAACAGTCTATACATGCAAAGTATGTTGAGTTCACATTTCATATATATTTACGAGACTAAGCTATAAACATATGCTCAATGGGTTAGATTCAAAAAGGCGTAAGGTTTTATAAACATGTTTTTCGTCTTTTAACTTTTCATTTAAAAAGGTTAGGATTCAATTCCAAACCTACTAAACACCTTGTAAAATACATTGATATATGTTTAGGGAGTATGTATGTTCTTGAAATTAAGTGGAGTGTAAGACTTCTTGCATCAAATAAGCAAATAAAAATCCTTTTGCTGTTACAGCACCCCCCCGCCGGGGCGGGCATTTGTACTACAGAACCCCCCGCCGGGGCGGGCAGGTCCCCTGCAAAAACACGAGCAGGAATCCCCTGTTCGCCCCTGTTCGAATTTTTATGAAAATTTCCCCCCCAATTCTCATCCAAGCAACAAGGTAATGATGTATAATTGCTATAAACTCGCTACTTAACACTCCTAACATTCTTCTAACATTCTCACACATACAAACAATTAATTTCAAGGATCAATTCAAGGTTTTTGCCATTTTTTTCAAAGTTTAACACATATAGCAATTTTCTTTCTTACGAATTCGTTACCTGATCATTTTACTTTGTTTAACTTTCATTGATTTCGTTTTTGACCATATTAACAATATCTAACATTAATTTACAGATTCTAGCAAGTTTCAACTATAAACATTTCAACTCAAAACAAGTGTTTTTGTACTTTTTCTAAGAACTTTGCACAGCTTGAGTGTATGAACATTTAGAGGAGATTACTTTTTCTAAAGTTGTATTGCTTCTACTAGCTTCAATTTGCAAATAATGTAAGCTCACAATGTTCACACTCCTACTAGAAATCTCAGAGAAATTAGCAACATGCTTATGAATGAGAAGGGTTTTATTTATAGGCAAGCTTGTGACCAATTTGGTTTTGTGCAATGAATCTAACCATTGGAATGGAGAAGAAGCTAATGGTTATGAGGATTTGGTAGAAGAGTACTAATTAGCCCACTCTCTTCTCCATGATTTGCTAGCTATGGGGTTGGTATTGAGGGACTAGGCCAATGGCCTATAACGTGAAGAAAAGATGGAGTGACTCTCATTTTGGGACACCAGCAACTTCTCAGCCCTTTAGTAGCACACTTAGGTCCATTTTGCCATTTGTTCACACTTGAGCATACAAATACACCCACTCATATATTACACATAAAATCATATAATCCATGTACATTGATTTATTTCAAGTAATAATTATTCTAGACTAGGATATAATTTAATTGTGTACCAATGCTACTTATTATTAATTTATTTATTCAAAGTTACTTTCCCTCATAGGTTTAAAATATCCATTTAACTATTCCCACACACATCAAAATGTCACATAAGACTTTTCCATACAACTTGGTCAATTACCTAAGTCAAGCTTACTTTTATCACATAGTGTTATATAATAATTATTTTCATTTCAATGTCACACCTCACTTTATGTTAAATGAAAAATCTTATTATATATGATTTCTCTTCACACACTATTATTCATGATAATTAATGAATAACAAATAAATCAACCTCATTATGAAATTATTTACTTATTAGCAATACTAATTAATTCCATCATTAGTTAAATTAGTATTTTCTCAATTCATCATCTTGCCACACTAGGCATAACTCCACAAGTTTAAACTAAGCTTCTCATTACTTTTGCTTCATTGTTTAATTATCACCGGCTTAATCAATTAAAATGCTCGTCACAACACATGTCGATGATATATATATATATATATATATATATATATATATATATATATATATATATATATATATATATATATATATATATATATATTCAAACAAATATGCAAACAAATCTTTATTCTCAATATTATAATTTATTAAAATTCGCGGGTATTACATTTGCACCAGAGCGTCAGCGAATCATAGATAAAGAGATTGCAAAGCTGATTACTGCTGACTTCATCTTTGAAATAGATTACCCTGAGTGGATGGCTAATGTGGTGCTAGTTCAGAAGCATAATGGAAAATGGCGAGTTTGCGTTGAGTACACAGACCTGAATAAAGCTTGCCCTAAGGACTTTTATCCTTTACCCCATATTGATCAACTTATTGATGCGACACCGGGGTATGCACTACTAAGCTTTATGTATGCTTTTTCAGGTTATCATCAGATCTCGATGTGCAGAGAGGACATTCCAAAAACAACATTTATCACACACCGTTCGGCGTACGCCTACAAGAAGATGACATTCGGCTTGATTAATGCTGGAGCTACTTATCAAAGGATGATGAATTTTATCTTTAAGAAGCAGCTAGGAAGGAACATGGAAGTATATGTTGATGATATGATAGTGAAGAGTATGATCGTCCAGAAGCACTTGGATGATCTGGAGGAGTGCTTTCAAACAGTCCGTCACCATAAGTTAAGACTCAATCCTACCAAGTGCACCTTCGGCCTTGGTGTAGGGAAGTTCCTAGGCTATCTGGTCAGTCAAAGAGGTATCCAAGCCAATCCAGAAAAGATCCAGGCTATTCTAAACATGAAGACCCCTCAGTCATTCAAAGATATTCAACGTCTAACTGGGAGAGTTGCAGTCTTAAGGAGATTCATGTCCAAATCGGCAGAGAGATGCTTGCCATTCTTTGATACGTTGAAAGGACTGAAGAATGCAAAGACATTCCAATGGACTTCGGAGTGTGAAGACGCCTTTCAAGGCATAAAGACATATTTGTCTTTGGCTCCTTTATTGGTGAAACCTGCCCCTGCTGAGACTTTGTACTTGTATTTGGGAGCTAGTTCGTTAGCAGTAGGAGCAGTTTTAGTTCAGGAAGTGAGGGGAAAACAACATCCAGTTTATTATGTTAGCCATGTTCTAAGGGATGCTTAGACCAGGTACCCGAATATTGAAAAATTTGCCTTTGCTTTGATAATAGCCAGTCGAAAGCTTAGGAAAAATATTTTTAAGGTCGGTTCCTGATCGTTTTCACGGAGCAGCCTTTGAAGAAGGTTTTGGGAAAACCTGAGGTTTCGGGGAGGTTGGCTGCTTGGACAATGGAATTATCCCAATTTTTTATTGAGTACCATCCCCGAACAGCTATTAAAGGGTAGGCTTTAGCCGATTTCATGGTGGAATGTACGTTCTCTAAAGCAGATACTGAACTGTCAAAAGCTGATGCGTCTGATCGAGCAGTTGCAGTTCTTCAGCATAATCCGAACTCGTGGACGTTATATGTAGATGGGTCCTCTACTTTGGATGTCAGTGGGGCATGAGTTATTTTAACAAGTTCGGAGGGATTCAAGGTACAACAGGCCATCAAATTCGGATTCAGAGCTACAAATAATGAGGCAAAGTATGAAGCAGTGTTGGCCGGAGTTCGTTTGGCGAAGAGTCTTGAAGTTTAAAAGTTAATCATTTATAGTGACTCTCAGATAGTTGTCAAGCAGGTCTCAAGGGAGTTTGAAGCTCGAGGTCCGAAAATGATCAAGTACTTGGCAGAATTGAAAGATCGGCTTCAAATTTTTATCTTCTATGAATTTCAGGGTGTTGAACGTAATGATAATTCGATTGTCGATGCATTGCCAAAATTGGCCACTATAGACGTTAACAACTTTGATGCATCAGTTTATCTGGAGGTTTTGCAGTAGCCCAGTATCCAGCACGAAGCTGTGATGTGTGTCGAACGTTCTAACTGTTGGATAACCCCGTATATAGAATATCTGGCAGATGGCGTCCTTCCTTCGGATAAAATGTTGGCCAAAAAAGTTAAGTACAAGAGTGCTAATTTTGTTCTCACTGATGGAGATCTTTTTCGAAGGGCTTTTTTGTCCCCGTTATTGAAATGTTTGGCTCCATCCGAGGCCGAATATGCCCTTCGGGAGGTTCACAAAGGTATTTGTGGCGACCATATAGCTGCTAAGTCATTAGCCTACAAAGTGCTTCGACAGGGTTTCTACTGGCCAACCATCTTCAAAGAAGCTACAGACTATGTGATGAAATGCGAGAAATGTCAACTGAATAGTCCGATTCCTCATCAGCCACCAGAAGAGATATACTCGATCTTATCTCCTATTCCCTTTGCTGTCTGGGGGGTAGATATATTGGGTCCGTTACCAAAAGCCAAAGGTCAGGTTAGTTTTGTTATAGTCACTATTGATTATATGACCAAATGGGTAGAAGCGAAACCACTTAGACAAATTACAGAACAACAATGTTTGAAATTTATGAAGGAGTCGGTAGTATTTCATTTTGGAATTCCTAAGGTGGTAATATCGGACAACGGACGCCAGTTCGTGGGATCAAAGTTTGAAGGATTTTTGAAAGAACTGGGGGTTCAACACAGGAAAACTTCGGTAGCTCACCCACAGTCAATTGGGTAGGTTGAGGTGACCAATAGAACCCTACTGAACGGGATCAAGCACAGACTGGATGAGGCTAAAGGGAGGTGGCCAGAGGAATTGCTCATTGTGTTATGGGCATATCGAACTACTTCGAGGACCACTACGGGGGACTCGCCTTTCAGATTGGCTTATGGCATTGATGCCTTAGTTCCTGTTGAGATCGGGTCCACCAGTCTTCGGGTTAGTCAGTTTAAAGAGATCTACAATGATGAAGGGTTGAAAACCAACTTAGACTTGCTAGAGGAAGTCAGAGAAGTAGCTTTGATAAAGCTGGCGGCATATCAGCGAAGAGTGGCTAAACACTACAATAAGGGGGTAAAGCTTCGTAGATTTGAAGTAGGTGATTTCGTCCTTAGAGAAGTCGAAGCTTCTACGCTTCAGAACTTGGAAAAACTGATGCCGAACTGGGAAGGACCGTATGAAGTAGTTGAAGTTCCGAAACTAGAAACTTATTGGTTAAGGGCATTGGATGGATCCGAGATCAAGAACACTTGGCACGCTGGTAGACATCGGAAGTATTTTCAGTAGAGATCGAGTCAATGTCCCGGAAGTCTATAAATGTTTAGATCATTATCAATAAAAGATTCATTTTCCTTCATATTGATCTTCTCTTCATTGGTCCAGAATTCACTATGGTGTAAGGAGGATGGGGTGGACTCGCTGACCATTCGATGGTAGCCTTTTTGGCAGGTGTGTCCTTATGAATTTGTCAGGACCTTCGTGATAGGCAAACTTCATCGGTGTATGGAGGTTCGGGTAGACTCACTGACCATTTGATGGTAGCCATATCGGCAGGTGTGTCCTCATGGATTTGTTATACCCTGTGTGGTAGACAAATTCCACAATCCTTTTAACATTGTTATACCCTGTGTGGTAAACAAATTCACTATGTTGTATGGAGGTTCGGTAGGACTCGCTGACCATTTGATGGTAGCCTTATTGATAGGTGTGTCCTTATGAATTTATTTTACCCGTGTGGTAAATAAATTCCATAGTCCTTATATACTTGTTTTACCCCGAGTGGTAAACAAGATCCCTATGGTGCAAGGAGGATCAACTAAATTCACCTTATACATGATTTATTTCACACTTTGGAAACGATAAGTATTCATTACTAAATTTTTGTCCAAGTGTTTAGTTCGATTCATTTAGTTCAGTTCAATAAGTCCAATTTATTATGATCAGTGTTGTTTTTTCAACTTAACTGTTATATGCCTTATCTGATTCTTAATTTAAGTTAAGTTCACAAAATTTGTACATTTTTCAAAGTTGATTGATATCGAAGCGTTGACAAAAAATAATTGCACAGAAGTCATAAGGAACAAAGTTAACTATTCATTAATACTTAACCGTTTACATAAAAGAAGGAAATATTTACACAAAAAGATAAAAAGCAACAAGATTCTGTTCACGCATTATTTTCATCTTCGGAGTTAAGCAAGGCTGGATCTAGTTAGGATGCCACCAATTTTTCCTTGCCTCAGCTTCGACAAACCTCATACCCTTCTGAATATACCCGAAGTACTTCTGCACTTAATTCTTCGGACAAACGATATTCAGCCTGAATTTGCTTGCGTAGCTCTTCGGATAAGGGAGGACTCCGTCCCCTTAAGGCTTTCAGCTTATGGAAAAGTTTCCGACGTTTGGATGAATGTCTTTCCTTTTCTTCGCGGGCCTTCACCTGAAGACTGTTGACTTGTATCGTCAAGTTTTGGTTGGCTGCAGTATTAGCCTTTAAAGCTTCGTTCTCTTCAACAAAATCGACATTCATGTCAGCCAACTTCTGTTCACTAACTTTAGTCATCTTCAGCTCTTCCTTAACCGAGCTCAGTTCATCATTGTATTCCCTCAGACCTTCTTTGGTTTGGGTCAGTTCCCTCTGAAGGCCTTCATTGGTATGAAGAACACTTTCATGTTCACTTCTCTCCCGAGCCAATGACGCCTTTAACATATTATTCTCCCTTCTCATAGCCTCCTCTTCGGCCTCAACATTTACATGTCTGTGACGTAAACGTCCGAAGACAACATTTGCTTGCATATATTCAACAGTATCCAATCAGTTTCAGATACTTAAACAAGAAAAGAAATGTACAAACCAAGAAAACAATCACTTACCTTCGCCAAATAGCTCATGCCTTCATCAAGAAAGTCCCCGTTTGAATGGTTACCAAATCGGTGATCATCAGTTTCCCGAACGAAAGTATCAAAGAGCTGAAAGGGGAAGTTGGAGTTGAATCAAGGCCACATGGTCGGTGTTCCCATTGCATCATTCTAAAATTCTTGTGATGAAGGCCTTTGGGGGGAAGGCATGGGCTGGTCACGAGTTGGAGAAGGGTCCATATATATATTCTCGGGGGATGGAGATCAGACTGGAGTGGGGTCACGAACTGGTAAAGGTGCAGGTGTTAAATTTGGATGGCTGGTAGATGGTTGTTTTCTCTTTCGGGATGGTGCTGCAGTGGGTTCGATTTGCTCTTCTTCATTAGCAACTCGAGTTTCCAATAGGGTTGTAGAGGGGAGAACAGTCGAAGAAAGCACTCTGAGCTCATCAGGGGTTAAAGGAGTAATCTTGGTTCTTAATTTCTTGACTCGAAGGAGCTGTTTACGATCGTCTACAGATAGATCGAGTAAACTCCTTCGAGCAGGTGTTGGATTGATAATTGGTTCAGGTTCAGAGGGGGCTTCGAAATCTGATGGGATGGAAATTGGTTTGGGTTTTCGGATGGCTCTCTTTTTTCGACGGGGCTTGAAAGACTCTTCTGGTAGAAGGTCTTCAGCTTCTGGATCAATGGTTTGAGTTTCAACAATGGGTGTTTGTGACGCCCCCAAAATAGGTATACAACACCCATTCTGAGTCGCCAAAATACATGGTACAGAAACAACTACATCTTTATTATTACAACACAAGAACTGTGAGTTTAAATACAAATATTGTCATTTAGACAATATCCACACTCAAATAAGTCCTCATTACAATTATTGATACATTATTTCACAAAAATGGTGAGGACTACTAAAGTAACTTCTAGAACCATCATTCCATACCCCGACTAGTACTCGCTACATTCTCGCCTCCTGAGAAAAATGGAACAAAAAGGAAAAGGGTGAGCTCAACTAGCCTAGTAAAGAACATTATGACTAAGATAATACAGAACAAATTATCGTTAGTCTTCAACAGGGAAAAATCTAATAGAATACAATAGACAACAAGTTTTAAATTAATAACTACAGCGGAAACAACAAACCATTAGAAGAGTCAAGTAGAGAATGAGTTCTACTATCTTCTAAGATTTAAAAGTCCATCATCAATATTTTATCCCTGTAACAACAATCAATAACCATCTTTAATCAAATATTCATCTTTGCACTACAGGCCAAAGATATTCATTTGTATCACCAGTCGGTCATGTTCATCTCAACACCTGTTCATCTTTGCACTACGGGCCAAAGATATTCATCAGTTAATCATTCATCTTTGCACTACGGGCCAAAGATATTCAGTAATATCATCATTTAGGACTGAGGATGATGAAAAATATCTTAAAGAAAACGAATCCAGTGAAACAAAATAACAAATATTAAGGATTCGTATTTCGATTTATCCATGTCCAAAAATACCTTATAATTATTCATAGTGAAGTAGAATTTAAGAATGATCAAAACATGGATACAATCAAAGCTAGTACCCAGAATAGATATTTTGGACGAAAAGAAGAAAATTTTATTTTTTGGTGAATAGTAACTCGTGAATAGTAACTCGTGAATAGTAACCCCGACGTGAAAAGTTCCAAATTTGATATAAATTTCCAACCAATATTTCGGCATAATGATATTGAAGAAATAATATCATTTTTAAATAAAATAACATCCCTTACCTCGTAAAGACGGTACTTCTGGTCGGAATACCGGTATAAGGCTGAAAGACACTTGCTCTGATGAATAGAAACTCTCAAAGTATCTGAATACTCACAAAATACACTCAATAATCTAGAGAGAAAAAGAGAGAAAACTTGTTTCTGGTGTGATTTTCAATTCTAACTTAGCCCTCTATTTATAGGAAAATCCTAGCACGCCGAAGCAGACTTAACCTGTAACCTGATGGCTTTACCTGCTACTATTCCCACCCACCACATTTGAATAAAAATCTCAGCACATTTCTTCACCAACCAAGAGTGGGGCCCACCAATTCTAGAATTTTCTACCAAAATGATTAACTCCGAAAATTCAACAATTTCTGAACCAGTTATCTCGTAAAATTCATAATAAATCATACGTTCATTTTTAACGGTTCAAAATTTGTGGACATATACTCAACTTATATATGTATAACATATCCAAAAATTACCACGATCCAACGGTCGGATTAAAAATTATAACCCCCGCAAAATATCTCAAAAACTCTGATTTTTAATACCTCCATTCCGACAAAAATAATGATAAAAACCTCAACATTAACTCCTTCATTTTTAACCACAAAAATATATACCTCATTTATATCCACAAAAATAAATATTTCCTTATCATATGAATCAATAATTAATTATTCACAAATAATATTACAGAATCACATTTATGACAACCAGGCCATTCCCAGGAAAGAGGGGGCTTTCCAATAAGGATTTCTCCTTACTGGCGCGCAATTAGATGACCAAACCTCTCCTTAGACAGAACTTTCTAGACATTGCCAATAATGTTATCTAATAATATTATTCAAATAATATGAATTATTGATCTGATAATGGGAAATACTGTGTAGTGACAATTATTGAAACAACAGTAATATAAAATATCAACGCAGCAATTATTGAATCAATAAAATAAAATACTGAACAGTAATTACTGTAACCATTATTGAGTAGTGCCTTCTTACGTAAGAATCAATAATTGGTGCAATACAGTGTGCTACTGTGTAACAACGTGTATTACTGTGTTTTAACCACCGGGTATTCCAACAGTATTAACGGTAACAACTACGCCGTTATTAATAAACAACATATACTTGTCGTTTTCTTCATCCAATCGCTTTCCGTTATGGGGCCCACAAAATACTGCGCCGTCGCACGAATATTCCCCGACAGGAAGAATATTCCACGACCAAACGAATATTTTCCGACAACAATGAATATTTTATAACCACTTGCTTATTTGAAATATTTGCGCATTTTACCCATAACTAACCTCATTAATCAATTTAACACTTACTATTTCAAAATAATAAATAGAGGGAATTTAAATTTCATTTATTAATAATTTGGGGTCTTACAACCTCCCCTCCTTATGAAATTTCGTCCTCGAAATTGACGTACGTATCTGGTGTTTCGAAAAGATGAGGATACCTCGCTTTCATTTCCGTTTCCAACTCCCAGGTCATTTCCTCAATAGCATGGTTTCTCCACAAAACTTTAACTTGTGGTATGACCTTCGTGCGTAGGACATGCTCCTTTCTATCCAAGATCTTGACAGGTACCTCTTCGTACGTTAAGTCTTCAGCTATCTCGTCCGGTTCTAACTCAATAACGTGGTCTGGGTCTTTCACATATTTACGTAACACAGATATATGAAAAACATTATGAACACGAGACATACTTGGAGGTAACGCGAGTCTATAGGCCACATTTCCTACTCGGTCAAGAATTTGAAATGGACCAATAAATCATGGATTGAGCTTTCCTCTCTTCCCAAATCTTGTAACTCCTTTCCATAGAGCCACACGCAACAATACATGATCCCCAATGTCAAATTCCACGTCCTTTCGATGAATATCCGCATAACTCTTTTGTCGATCCTGTGCCGTTTGTATACGTTGTCGAATCGTTTAGATCTTCTTTGTAGTCATGCGTACCAACTCTGGTCCCAACAATGTTCCTTCACCCACCTCGTCCCAACATACTGGAGAGCGACACTTTCGTCCATATAATGCTTCAAATGGGGCCACACCTATACTTGCCTGATAACTGTTATTGTAAGAGAATTCCACCAATGGTAGGTACTTATCCCAACTCCCTTTGAAATCTAGGACACAAAGTCTTAATAGATCTTCAAGAGTTTGAATAGTCCTCTCTGATTGTCCGTCCGTTTGAGGATGGTATGCCGAACTAAATCGTAAATCTGTGCCCATAGCTTTTTGCAAGCTAACCCAAAATCTTGAAGTGAATCTTGGGTCACGATCCGAAACTATGGATACTGGCATGTCATGCAGTCTCACAATCTCATCTACGTATATACGAGCAAGACGTTCAAGGGAATAAGTCTCCCGTATCGGCAAGAAATGAGCAGACTTGGTTAATCTATCAACAATAACCCAAATAGCATTTATGCCTTAAGAAACCGTGGGAAGACCCGTAACGAAATCCATGGTAATGTGTTCCCATTTCCATTTCGGAATCTCAAGTGGTTGCAATGGACCCTTTGGCACTTGATGTTCTGCCTTTACACGTTGACAAGTTAAACACCTCGAGATAAACTTTGCAATCTCTCTCTTCATATTATTCCACCAAAATGTATGTCGAAGATCACGATACATTTTGGTACTTTCAGGATGAATTGAAAATGGTGTATTGTGTGCTTCCATCATGATCTTGTACTTCAAATCAGAATCGTTAGGAACACAAAGTCTGGAGTGGACTCGAAGTATTCCTTCTTCATCGATTCTTGCTTCTGGAATAAAACCTTCTTGCACTTTCTTCTTCATATGCATCAGCTCTATGTCCGTAGCTTGAGCAGCTTTAACTTTATCTATTAAAGTCGGTTCTACTCGTATATTTGATATCATCATGTGGGTACTTGGAGCCTTCATCTCTATCTCCATCCTTTGCAAGTCATACAAAATGGGCCTTTGTGTTAACAACATTGCACTCGTACCCGCATATGATTTTCTACTCAATGCGTCAGCTACTACGTTTGCTTTTCCAGGATGATATTGGATGGTATGATCGTAATCTTTCAACAGCTCGAGCCAATGTCGCTGCCGCATGTTGAGTTCCTTTTGGGTGAAGAAATATTTGAGGCTTTTATGATCCGTATAGATCTCCAATTTCTCCCCATACAGGTAGTGTCTCCAGATCTTCAACGCGAAAACTACTGCTACCAACTCCAAATCATGAGTAGGATAATTCCTCTCATATTCTTTGAGTTGTCGAGAGGCATAGGCTATGACTTTCCCATGTTGCATGAGAACACATCCTAACCCTTTGCCTGAAGCATCACTGTAGATAACAAATCCATCCGAACCAGATGGTATTGTCAGAACAGGTGCCGAAATGAGTCTCCTCTTAAGCTCTTGAAAACTCTTCTCGCATTCCTCGCTCCATACGAATTTGATATCTTTTCGAGTCAGCTGAGTTAACGGGGTTGCGATTCGAGAAAACCCTTCCACGAATCTCCGATAATAACCAGCTAAGCCCAGAAAGCTACGTACTTCGGTCACCGTCTTTGGTTGCTCCCAACTTTGTATTGCTTCAATCTTCGTCGGGTCAACAGATACTCCATGTTTTGACACCACGTGCCCTAGGAAAGCTACTTCTTCAAGCCAGAACTCGCATTTCTTCAACTTAGCATATAACTTGTTTTCACGCAGCCTTTGGAGTACCAGCTTCAAATGATGCTTATGATCTTCACGGCTTTTGGAATATATGAGGATGTCATCAATAAAGACAACGACAAACTGATCCAAATAATCCTTGAATACTCGGTTCATCATATCCATGAAAGCCGCATGAGCATTAGTCAATCTAAAAGACATGACTAGGAATTCATAATGCCCGTACCGAGTTCTGAAGGCAGTCTTTGGAATATCCTCAGTTTTAACCTTCAGCTGATGATATCCAGAACGAAGATCGATCTTTGAAAAGAATTGTGCTCCTTGTAACTGGTCAAACAGGTCATCAATACGAGGTAGCGGATACCTATTCTTAATAGTGACATGGTTTAATTCCCGGTAATCAATACAAAGTCGCATACTCCCGTCTTTCTTCTTTACAAATAAAACAGGAGCACCCCAAGGAGATGTACTAGGACGAATGAAACCGATGTCCAACAACTCTTGTAGTTGGACCTTTAACTCCTGAAGTTCAATAGGAGCCATTCGATATGGGGTTTTAGAAATGGGCTTTGTACCAGGTTCAAGATCAATAAAGAATTCAATTTTTCGTTCCGGGGGTAGACCGGGAAGTTCTTCAGGAAATACGTCAGGAAAGTCAATAACAACAGGAATATTATTCAAATTTGACGTGTCTTTATTCAAATCCATAACATGGGCTAAGAAAGCTTGACATCCGTTTTTTAATAAACGAATGGCTTTATGGCTTGATATAACAGTGATTGATTTTAATGGCTTAGTTGTTTGAATTCGTACAACAGGTTGGTTAGGAATATGAAAACTAACAACCTTACGAAAACAATCAATTTTGGCATGATGAGTAGTTAACCAATCAATCCCTAAAATCACATCAAAAGCAAGTATCTTTAAAGAGATAAGGTCAACAGGTAAGGTGATGGTGCCAACTTGGATCACACAAGATTTATAAACAGTGGATGTGATGAAAGTTTCTCCTAACGGAGTCTCCACAGATAAATCAAAGTCTAACTTCTCCGGAGTCAAGTTTAAACGTTGAGCACAAGTAGGAGAGATAAAAGAATGGGTAGAACCGGTATCTAATAAGGTATAAACTTCGCATGAATTTATGATTAGCTTACCCGTGATCACCTCGTTTGGGTTCTTCGCATGTTGACCAGTCACGACAAACGCTCTTCCAGGAACCGTTGACTTTATCTTTTCTGGGATAGCTTTTTGAGTTACCATCCCCGCTGGACTTGGTTTTGCTACAGTACAATCTCGAGTGATATGTCCTTCCTTTCCACAATTATAACATACCTTAAACTGTTGTGGGCAGTTTGGGCTGATATGTCCTTCTTTTCCGCACTTATAACATATAATCGGTGGTCGTTCTCCTCCCTTGAAACCAGTTGCTGCTGGTGCTGACGTCTTCGTATTGTCATTGTTGAATCTCTTCTTTTTAAAATCTCCTCCCGACTCGCTTCTTCTATTTTCACAGCCACGATTACCACCAGAGTGGTTGCCGTTCTTGTCTGTATTTTTCTTTCTCCGCTGGTTATCATTGTTCTGATGACTGCTGTCACCGATATGATCCTAGTTGTGGTCCCTCAGTTGACCGTACTCATTATCTCGCTCTAATAATTGAGCCCTGTTGACAACATCTGAATAGAGAGAAAATTTATGAGAAATGAGATATTGACGTATGCCGGGTTTCAAACCTCTCAAAAACATCCTCGTCATACGTTCCTCATTCTCCACCAAATGAGGTGCAAACCTGGACAACTCTGCAAACCTCGCCTCGTACTGAGACACCGTCATGTTATTCTGCTCCAGTCTAATAAACTCTACCTCCTTCATATGAAGAATACTTTCAGGAAAGTACTTGTCATTGAACAGTTTCTGAAATGTCTCCCAAGACATGCTGAGTGCGGTTGGATGGGTACGCTTCACAGACTCCCACCAGTAATCTGCCTCGCCACGGAACATAAAGGTGGCGAATGGAACCTTCTGTTCCTCTGTGCATCCCAAGACATCGAATATCTTGGTAATTTGCTTGACCCACGTTTCCGCCATGATCGGATCCGGCTTTCCCTTAAATTCTGGTGGTCCCAATTCTTTGAACTGTTTGGCTGTGACAAACCGTGAATTGCTATCATTTCCTCCTGTATTTTGAACACGAGTCTCCCTCGTCTGGTTTTGCATGAATTGCAAAAAACTTCTAAACATTCCATCATTCATCATCTGCTCATTGGTGTTGTTCACAGGAGGAACATTGCCAGCCTGTTGCACGTTCTCCTCGTTGGTAAGCACCGGTGTCTCCACGGTCTCATTTACTCCACTGTTAACATTCTCAGTCGACATTCTCAAATACTGCCATAAAACAAGGGTTAATTAAATAAATTAACAAATCACATAATACCCCTATATTATGACTGACCAATAAATAAGCTTAGGTAGGACACACTAGCGAAGGATTTATTCGTCTCTCCCCTCCTAGTTCTATTCTCCGATCTCCGCCAGAGATCATATCCCTAAGCTCTGATACCAACTGTGACGCCCCCAAAATAGGTATACAACACCCATTCTGAGTCGCCAAAATACATGGTACAAAAACAACTACATCTTTATTATTACAACACAAGAACTGTGAGTTTAAATACAAATATTGTCATTTAGATAATATCCACACTCAAATAAGTCCTCATTACAATTATTGATACATTATTTCACAAAAATGGTGAGGACTACTAAAGTAACTTCTAGAACCATCATTCCATACCCCGACTAGTACTCGCTACATTCTCGCCTCCTGAGAAAAATGGAACAAAAAGGAAAAGGGTGAGCTCAACTAGCCCAGTAAAGAACATTATGACTAAGATAATACAGAACAAATTATCGTTAGTCTTCAACAGGGAAAAATCTAATAGAATACAATAGACAACAAGTTTTAAATCAATAACTGCAGCGAAAACAGCAATCCATTAGAAGAGTCAAGTAGAGAATGAGTTCTACTATCTTCTAAGATTTAAAAGTCCATCATCAATATTTTATCCCTGTAACAACAATCAATAACCATCTTTAATCAAATATTCATCTTTGCACTACAGGCCAAAGATATTCATTTGTATCACCAGTCGGTCATGTTCATCTCAACACCTGTTCATCTTTGCTCTACGGGCTAAAGATATTCATCTTTGCACTACGGGCCAAAGATATTCAGTAATATCATCATTTAGGACTGAGGATGATGAAAAATATCTTAAAGAAAACGAATCCAGTGAAACAAAATAACAAATATTAAGGATTCGTATTTCGATTTATCCATGTCCAAAAATACCTTATAATTATTCATAGTGAAGTAGAATTTAAGAATGATCAAAACATGGATACAATCAAAGCTAGTACCCAGAATAGATATTTTGGACGAAAAGAAGAAAATTTTATTTTTCGGTGAATAGTAACTCGTGAATAGTAACTCATGAATAGTAACTCATGAATAGTAACCCCGACGTGAAAAGTTCTAAATTTGATAAAAATTTCCAACCAATATTTTGGCATAATGATATTGAAGAAATAATATCATTTTTGAATAAAATAACATCCCTTACCTCGTAAAGACAGTACTTCTGGTCGGAATACCGGTATAAGGCTGAAAGACACTTGCTCTGATGAATAGAAACTCTCAAAGTATCTGAATACTCACAAAATACACTCAATAATCTAGAGAGAAAAAGAGAGAAAACTTGTTTCTGGTGTGATTTTTAATTCTAACTTAGCCCTCTATTTATAGGAAAATGCTAGCACGCCGAAGCAGACTTAACCTGCAACCTGATGGCTTTGCCTGCTACTATTCCCACCCACCACATTTGAATAAAAATCTCAGCACATTTCTTCACCAACCAAGAGTGGGGCCCACCAATTCTAGGATTTTCTACCAAAATGATTAACTCCGAAAATTCAACAATTTCTGAACCAGTCATCTCGTAAAATTCATAATAAATCATACGTTCATTTTTAACGGTTCAAAATTTGTGGACATATACTCAACTTATATATGTATAACATATCCAAAAATTACCACGATCCAACGGTCGGATTAAAAATTATAACCCCCGCAAAATATCTCAAAAACCCTAATTTTTAATACCTCCATTCCGACAAAAATACTGATAAAAACCTCAACATTAACTCCTTCATTTTTAACCACAAAAATATATACCTTATTTATATCCACAAAAATAAATATTTCCTTATCATATGAATCAATAATTAATTATTCACTAATAATATTACAGAATCACATTTATGACAACCAGGCCGTTCCCAGGAAAGAGGGGGCTTTCCAATAAGGATTTCTCCTTACTGGCGCGCAATTAGATGACCAAACCTCTCCTTAGACAGAACTTTCTAGACATTGCCAATAATGTTATCTAATAATATTATTCAAATAATATGAATTATTGATCTGATAATGGGAAATACTGTGTAGTGACAATTATTGAAACAACAGTAATATAAAATATCAACTCAGCAATTATTGAATCAATAAAATAAAATACTGAACAGTAATTACTGTAACCATTATTGAGTAGTGCCTTCTTACGTAAGAATCAATAATTGGTGCAATACAGTGTGCTACTGTGTAACAACGCGTATTACTGTGTTTTAACCACCGGGTATTCCAACAGTATTAACGGTAACAACTACGCCGTTATTAATAAACAACATATACTTGTCATTTTCTTCATCCAATCGCTTTTCGTAATGGGGCCCACAAAAGACTGCGCCGTCGCACGAATATTCCCCGACAGGAAGAATATTCCACGACCAAACGAATATTCCCCGACAACAATGAATATTTTATAACCACCTGCTTATTTGAAATATTTGCGCATTTTATCCATAACTAACCTCATTAATCAATTTAACACTTACTATTTCAAAATAATAAATAGAGGGAATTTAAATTTTATTTATTAATAATTTGGAGTCTTACAGTGTTTCAGTAGTTTGTGTTTTTGTAGGTGGGTTATCTTCGGATGGGGCCTCCTGTTGTGGATGATCGGTGGTGGCTTCTGTAGATTTTCTAGCTTGATTGTCTTCGGATAGGGCCTCCTGTTGTGGAGGTTCGACACTTACTTCTGTAGACTTTCCAGCTAGGAAATCTTCCAAATCTCTTACGTCTATAGAAGACGGCTTAATTAAAGATACTACAAGAAACAGAAAGTCACATGTCAGAACTTATATCAATAACAATTTCAAACAATTGTACAATCAAATAAATTAGAACTTACGTTTGTGCTCATATAACCAGGCTTGCTTGGTAAGAAGAAAGTAACTCCATTCTTTTGATGGGAAGTTTTCAAATAGTTCTATCATTTCACTTACACGCTCTTCCGAGATGTCACCGAAGTCAGCAGAAACTACGTCTTCAGTGGCCCAACCTGGCAACGAAGCAATTTCTGGTCCTTTGATGAAGAACCATCCTTTGTGCCATCCTCTGTTGCTGGAAGGAGTATTGATTAGCGAGCATCTTTCAAACTTCTCACCTGTCTTCTATGTTAATTTACTCAAAGCCTTAAACCCTTTTTCCCGGGTTTGGCCAATTTTGTAAACACTGAAGAAGAAGTCGAGAGAAGGCTCTACTCCTACTTCGTGGCAGAAGACAATGAAGGCCAGGATATAAATGTAAGAGTTCGGCACCAATTGGGCGAACCCTACACCGACAAACCCTAATAGGGTAATCAGAAAAATATAGAGAGGGAATCTAACTCCCTTATCGAGCAATGTCACTGGAACGGCCGTCCAACCTTCCGGTCGTTGATACATTCGCTCTTCAGACCGTGGAACTCTCACCTGATGGGTATCAGGGATTTGATATCAAGTGCGAATTCTCTTTAAACTAATATCTATTATTTCAGAAGGCGTATTGGCGTGTGAAAAATGTTCCTTACTCCTGAAAAATTTAGAGGGAGTATGAGGGGTTCTTGGAGGTGGATTCGTGCTTGGTTTCTCGGTTTGAGGATTGGAACTCGAAGCTTCTTCGTTGGGGCATGTATTTGGTGGAACTATAGTAAGGGGGGTCACCCGAATTAGGGAGCTTTGATTTGTGTTAAGGGTCACCATTGTTAAGATCTTGCAGAAGGAAAGAAAGGCTCGAGAGTTGAAGAAGAGAACTCAGAGGTCTAAATTTCAAATTAGTAGGTAAAACTGTCAAAATTGGGGGAATTTATCTTTTATACTGACGGTTACACGATTTATGAAGGCGGCACATTAATTGTCAGTAATGATCAAGAATTCAAATGGGCAGCGTCCTATTCAAAATTCAGATATTTACTGGGTTACACCTTTCAATTGGGCTTTCGATTTCAATCTATTATTTTATCTCTTTATCATTTGGGCTTTTGTGAGTTCTATTTTGGGCCTCTAATAATCATGTTTTATTTTTTCATATCATGAACTGTTTACAGTTTTCTATTAAATAATTTGTTTAACAAAAAACTGGGGGGCAATGTTGGGTCATGATATTTTACATATTAGGCCCAATGGATTAGGCCTATTCATTTAATTAGTCCATTGGGTTGTTATTATTGAATCCTGAAGTTATTGGGCTTAGTCCTTTCATTATATTTGTTATGTCTTTATAATATTGGACCGGGTCAATGGGCTGACCCATTATACATTTAAATATATCCATCTTTGATTTGTAATGATGAAAAAGATGATGGTTGACTGTTTTGACTGCAAATCATTAATGTGGATGGGATGATTTTTGGCCGACTGTAGAAAACAGTGAACAAAGGTGATGGAGTGGCAGGTGAGTCACCAAACGTGGGGATGGGTGGTGTCAGTAGGTAGTGGGTGGCACGGTAAACCGGGTCTGATGGTATATCATAGCAAGGAGGTCATCCAAGTGAAGGTAACTGATATTTCTCTCTCTCAATCCACTAGATATTTTATCCTCCATTGTTAACCTTGATATAGCCTGTACTGATTCTCACACCTGAGCTATCCCCTGATGGTCGAAGCCGTCAGGCTTGTGGTGTTGATCGTGTTTACTGTGCAGGATCAGGACGTCTTATGTGATTGGGACGTGGTAGAAGATCTTGGCGTTAACACATACTGTGACGCCCCCAAAATTAGGTATACATCACCCATCTTGGGTCGTCAGATACATGGTACAAAATACAAATACAACTTACTAATACAACTGTCGTGTACAATACGACAAAACATAAACTGTGAGTTTGAATACAAATATTATCTTCTACAGAGTATTCATACTCAAAAGGAGTCCTCATTACATTTATTAACACACCATTACATAGAATAGTGAGGACTACTAACTAATACTATCATTCGGACCATCACTCCGTTCCCCGACTTGCCCCAGCTACGTTCTCAGTTCCTGAAGAGAACAGTGAAAGAAAGGGTGAGCTCAACTAGCCCAGTAAGAAATATTATGACTAAGATAATGCAGAATAAATTATCATTAGTCTTCAACAATGTTAAACTGATAAAATATAATAGACATCAAATTTAACTGCAGCGGAACAAGCAATCCATTAAAAGAGTCAAGTAGAAAATAAACTCTACTATCTTTTATGATTTAAAAGATTTTTCAACACTGTGATCGCTGAGACTCAGCTTAATAAAATAATCCACATCATCGAATCACCCCTGCACTACGGCCAAGGATATTCGTGTATTCATTAATGGTCATGATCATGCCAACAACTGTCCATCAATGCACTACGGGCCAATGAGGACTTTTACCACATCATTTGTAACATTACGGTCATGATTATACCGAATGATCCCTGGTCATAATCATACCAAGTCCATCTATGCACTACAGGCCACAGATGACTTTCAACATTTTATAAACATGAGGATGATGACAATGATATAAGAATTCAATAAAACAAGTTCAAGAATTAATTTATCTAGGAATTAACAACGTCCAAATTGTCAACATAATACAGCTTTGTTGAGTAAAATTCAAGAATGATCAGGAGAATATTTTCATGAATAGATACTAGATGAAGCGCAAATATCAAGGATATTCCACTAATTTCATGGAGTATAGAAGTCAAAACTTAACCAACTGAGTATAATAAAGAATGGAATAACAAAAGAAATCACCATGCGTGCGATAGACCGCACAGACAGGTTATTCCAACAGAATAATAAATAATGGAACCAGGTCCGGCGTAAACGCACAGACAGGATATTCCGACAGAATAATAAATAATGGAACCAGGTCCGGCGTAAACGCACGGACAGGATATTCTGACAGAATAATAAAGAACAGTATAATAAATAATGGAACCAGGTCCGGTGTAAAACACACAGACAGGATGTTCCAACAGAATAATAATAAAAACGGAACCAGGTCCGGTGTAAAACACACAGACAGGATGTTCCAACAGAATAATAGAAGAATGTCACCAAGTATAGGGTAGATCCGCGTATACAGGTTATTCCAACAAAATAATAAGAAATGGAATAACAGAAATTCTCTTCTTGAATACGAAAGAATAATATCCCTTACCGTAAAAGAACTGGATATAAGAGTAGTGAAGTAGCAGAAAACTTTTCTTCTATCTCTATATAGTCTCTCTCTATAGTTTCTCTCTCTAGAGTTCAGTGAATTCGTAAGAAAATAATGAAGGAATGAGCTTCTATTTATAGAAAAATAGAATGCATAGTAACTAATCCATGAACGGTCCAGATTGATTACTTTAATCTGACAGTCCATATTTAAAAAAAATCTTTTAAATAAAATATAATATATTCTATTTATAGAATAACTTTAATAAAGTATTCTGTTTTATATAAAAAGATGTTTCTGTTTTATTATGTTAATAATATGAATAAAACAAAACGTCATTATCGCTAAATAATTCATATTATTAACTGACAATAATTGAATCAAACTGAATGGCTTCTCACATAAGCATTAATAATCAATACCGTGTGTTACTATGCAACAACGCGTATTACTGTACTTTTACTACCGAGTAGTTCAACAGTATCAACGGTAAAACTTCCGCCGTTATTTTCATAAAGTATTTTTGTCGTTTTCTCAATCCGACAATAATTCTGTTGTGGGGTCCACCAATGATTGTACCGTCGTACGGATATTCCCCGACAAAAAGAATATTCCCCGACCAATCGAATATAATATGACAACTTGCATACTTTGCAAAATTTATAAATACTACCCATAACTATTATATCAAATCCACACCATAATATAAAAAAAAATTATTTCGAGAAAAATTAAATATTTATTCATAAAATCTGGGGTCTCACAATCTCCCCTCCTTATGGAATTTCGCCCTCGAAATTTACGTACGTACTTGGTATGCCGAACATGTGAGGATACCTTGACTTCACTTCAAATTCTAACTCTTGAGGTATAACCTTTAAGCATCGAATATGATCCTTCTTATCCAAGATGTTAACACGTATCTCCTCATACGTTAAATATTTCGCTATCTCGTCCGGTTCTAAATTAATAATGTGGTTTGGGTCGTCCACATATTTACGTAACATCGATATGTAAAAAAAAAATATTCTGAACACGCAACATACTTGGTGGTAAAACGAGTCTATAGGCCATAGTTCCTACTTCATCGAGGATTTCAAATGGGCCAATTAAATTGAGAGTTGAGATTTCCTCTCTTCGTCGATTCTTGCTTCTAGAATAACGCCCTCTTGAACCTTCTTCTTCACATTTATCAGCTCTGAGTATGTAGCTTGAGCGGCTTTAATTTATCGATTAAAGTCGATTTTAATCGTATATTCATTATCTTCACGAGGGTTCGTATATTCGCACTTGTAACCATATACGATCTTCTACACAACGCGTCAGCTACCACATTCGCTTTTCCACGATATTATTGAATGGTACGATCGTAATCTTCAACAGCTCGAGCCAATGTCTTTGGCGCATAATACGTTCGTTTTAGTTGAAGAAATATTTGAGGGTTTAAGAAATGGGTTTTGTACTGGGGTCAATACAAAATTCAATTTTACGCTCTGGGGTAGGCTAAGAAGTCTTCAAGAATACGTCAAGAAATTTATTAACAATAGAAATATCGTTCAAAACTATGACCCTCATCCAAGACTTGGATAACACGTCACATTGATACCTATCAACTTGCCATCGTCATTCACAACGTTGCCTTCAGAAAGTCTGGCTTCGGTGCATTCCACACAAGAAAGTCAATAATTAAAGGATCGGGGCTCTTTATTTATGGCTTGATATGACAATGATTGACTTTAGTGGTTTGGTTACTTGAATTCGCATAATAGGTTGGTTAGGAATATGAAAGTTAACCACCTTACGAGAAGCATGATGAGTAGTTAACCAATCGATTTCTAAAATCACATCGAAGGCAAGCATTTTCAAAGAGATAAGATTGACAGGTAACGTGAAAGTGTTAATTTGAACAAGATTTATAAATAGTGGAGGTAACAAAGGTTTCTCCCAACGGAATTTCAACAGATAAATCAAAGTCTAACTTCTCCGGAGTTAAGTTCAAACATTGAACACAACTAGGTGAAATAAAAGAGTGAGTAGAACCGGTATCTAATACGGTATAGACTTCGTAAGAGTTTATGACTAACATACCCGTGATAATTTTATTCAGGTTCCTCGTCACGAAAAAATAACGCTCTCTCTTAAACTACCGGTTTTGGCTTGTCTGGGACATCCTTTGGCATCACTATCCCAGCTGAACTTGACTTCACCATACGATAAAATCGAGCTAGGTGACCTTCTCTTCCACAATTATAGCATGCTTTGGATGGCATCGCGCAGTTTGGACTGATGTGTCCCTCCCCTCCGCATTTGAAACATATGATAGGTGGTCGTTCTCCTTCCTTAACAACGGGTGCTGGTGCTGACGTCTTTCCATCATTGTTGAATTTCCTCTTCTTGAAATGTCCATTCTTATTGTTTTGACCATGATTACCATTGAAGTGATTACCATTTCTGGCATGTTGATTCCCTCCATGCTTATTGTCACCGCTTTGATGACTGTTATCACCAGTATTATCATTTTTTCGGCTGCTCTCTTTTGGTTGCGTTGACTCGTTATCGCGTCTACTAATTGAGCCCTATTTACAACATCTGAATACAGACACAGTTTATGAGAAATAAGATATTGACGTATCTCCGGTTTCAAATCTCTTAAAAATATTCGCGTCATTCTCTCTTCATTATCCACCAAGTGGGACGCAAATCGGGACAACTCGGCAAACTTGGCTTCGTACTGCGACACAGTCATATTATTCTGCTCTAATTTGATGAATTCCACCTCCTTCATGTGACGAACACTTTCGGGAAAGTATTTGTCATTGAACAGCTCTTGGAACTTCTCCCAAGACATCTTGAGTGCGTCAGGCTGGGTACGTTTTACAGATTCCCACCAGTAATCTGCCTATTCACGCAACATAAAGGTGGCAAAGGGAACCTTTTGCTCCTCGGAGCATCCCAAGACATCAAATATCTTGGTGATCTGCTTTAACCACGTCTCCGCTTTAAGTGGTTCTGGCTTTCCCAAAAACTCCGGTGGTCCTAGCTCCTTGAATTGCTTAGCGGTGACCAATCGTGGGTTGTCATTGTTTCCTCCTTCATTTTGGATAGGAGCCGCTCTCGCCCGTTGTTGCATGAATTGCTCCTTGAACTGCTTAGCGTTGACCGTCCGAGAGTTATTTTGTTGTTGCATGAATCGCATAAAGTCTCTGACCATCCCATCATTCACCATTTCATCGGTGTTATTATTTTCATGAGGATTATTGTCCTCTGGTTGCACATTACCCTGAGCATTGATCATTGGTGATTCAATGGTCTCATGTGCTTCATTGTTTATCTCAACATTTTCGGATGCCATTTGCAAATACTGCAACAAAACAAGGGTTAATTAACATGTCACATATTAGCAATATAATCTGACCAACCAATTAAATAACAAATAAACTTAGGTAGGTCATACTAGCGAAGGAATTCCCCGTCTCTCCCCTCCTAGTTCTATTCTCACATCTTAGCCAGGGATCATATCCCTAAGCTCTGATACCAACCGTGACGCCCCCAAAATTAGGTATACATCACCCATCTTGGGTCGTCAGATACATGGTACAAAATACAAATACAACTTACTAATACAACTGTCGTGTACAATACGACAAAACATAAACTGTAAGTTTGAATACAAATATTATCTTCTAGAGAGTATTCATACTCAAAAGGAGTCCTCATTACATTTATTAACACACCATTACATAGAATAGTGAGGACTACTAACTAATACTATCATTCGGACCATCACTCCGTTCCCCGACTTGCCCCAGCTACGTTCTCAGTTCCTGAAGAGAACAGTGAAAGAAAGGGTGAGCTCAACTAGCCCAGTAAGAAATATTATGACTAAGATAATGCAGAATAAATTATCATTAGTCTTCAACAATGTTAAACTGATAAAATATAATAGACATCAAGTTTAACTGCAGCGGAACAAGCAATCCATTAAAAGAGTCAAGTAGAAAATAAACTCTACTATCTTTTATGATTTAAAAGGTTTTTCAACACTGTGATCGCTGAGACTCAGCTTAATAAAATAATCCACATCATCGAATCACCCCTGCACTACGGCCAAGGATATTCGTGTATTCATTAATGGTCATGATCATGCCAACAACTGTCCATCAATGCACTACGGGCCAATGAGGACTTTTACCACATCATTTGTAATATTACGGTCATGATTATACCGAATGATCCCTGGTCATAATCATACCAAGTCCATCTATGCACTGCAGGCCACAGATGACTTTCAACATTTTATAAACATGAGGATGATGACAATGATATAAGAATTCAATAAAAAAAGTTCAAGAATTAATTTATCCAGGAATTAGCAACGTCCAAATTGTCAACATGATACAGCTTTGTTGAGTAAAATTCAAGAATGATCAGGAGAATATTTTCATGAATAGATACTAGATGAAGCGCAAATATCAAGGATATTCCACTAATTTCATGGAGTATAGAAGTCAAAACTTAACCAACTGAGTACAATAAAGAATGGAATAACAAAAGAAATCACCATGCATTCGATAGACCGCACAGACAGGTTATTCCAACAGAATAATAAATAATGGAACCAGGTCCGGCGTAAACGCACAGACAGGATATTCCGACAGAATAATAAATAATGGAACCAGGTCCGGCGTAAACGCACAGACAGGATATTCTGACAGAATAATAAAGAACAGTATAATAAATAATGGAACCAGGTCCGGTGTAAAACACACAGACAGGATGTTCCAACAGAATAATAATAAAAACGGAACCAGGTCCGGTGTAAAACACACAGACAGGATGTTCCAACAGAATAATAGAAGAATGTCACCAAGTATAGGGTAGATCCGCGTATACAGGTTATTCCAACAGAATAATAAGAAATGGAATAACAGAAATTCTCTTCTTGAATACGAAAGAATAATATCCCTTACCGTAAAAGAACTGGATATAAGAGTAGTGAAGTAGCAGAAAACTTTTCTTCTATCTCTATATAGTCTCTCTCTATAGTTTCTCTCTCTAGAGTTCAGTGAATTCGTAAGAAAATAATGAAGGAATGAGCTGCTATTTATAGAAAAATAGAATGCATAGTAACTAATCCATGAACGGTCCAGATTGATTACTTTAATCTGACAGTCCATATTTAAAGAAAAATCTTTTAAAAAAATATAATATATTCTATTTATAGAATAACTTTAATAAAGTATTCTGTTTTATATAAAAAGATGTTTCTGTTTTATTACGTTAATAATATGAATAAAACAAAACGTCATTATCGCTAAATAATTCATATTATTAACTGACAATAATTGAATCAAACTGAGTGACTTCTCACATAAGCATTAATAATCAATACCGTGTGTTACTATGCAACAACGCATATTACTGTACTTTTACTACCGAGTAGTTCAACAGTATCAACGGTAAAACTTCCGCCGTTATTTTCATAAAGTATTTTTGTCGTTTTCTCAATCCGACAATAATTCTGTTGTGGGATCCACCAATGATTGTACCGTCGTACGGATATTCCCCGACAAAAAGAATATTCCCCGACCAATCGAATATAATATGACAACTTGCATACTTTGCAAAATTTATAAATACTACCCATAACTATTATATCAAATCCACACCATAATATAAAAAAAAATTATTTCGAGAAAAATTAAATATTTATTCATAAAATCTGGGGTCTCACACATACACTCTAAATAATCAAAATCTACTAACTCAAAGGTTTTCCATTTTAGCAAATACAAATTTCCTATTGGGGTCACGCTGCAAAGACATAATAACTGAGTCAAGTGTATTCTCAACACAAGCACCCTGGACCAAAAACAATCAAACAACATTCAAAATAAGAATCTCTAAATTTAAAATTTCCATCAAAATTCAATCCAAAACAATTGTAAAATACTAGTATAAATTAGCTTAAATGACCTGAATACTGGTATTTGATCCAATAAAGTATTGATCAACTGTCTTCAACCAACCCACATCATCATGTGAATGGGGAGCCAAACGAACATTTAATTTTCCTTCCACAATCCTGCCACCAATGTTGTAATTGACGAATTCATTCACAGAACAAAGAACAGATAAAATGCCGAGGAAAATTAAAATTGATACAGCTGATAATTCCATTTTCAGTCCAAAACCCAAGTTCTTCTTTAGTTCTAGCCTATGCCCACCTTGTGTTCGAGTATATGGGGATCGAAACTTCTACTTGATGTAAGGAAACTATACATAAACAACTTGAAGATGCTATGTTTATTAAGTAATAAAACAAGGCGAAAAAACTCACTGTGTGTCTTCTAGAGAGCTGAAATGTGACGCCCCCAAAATAGGTATACATCAGCTATTCTGAGTCGCCAAATATATGGTATAGAATACAAATACAATCTTAAATATACAACATGAGCTGTGAGTTTTAATACAAATATTGTCTTCTAGACAGTATTCAAATTCAAAATAAGTCCTCAATACATTTATTAACACAGTATTTCATAGAACAGTGAGGACTACTAATGCTATCCTTTGGACCGTCACTCCGTTCCCCGACTAGTCCCTGCCACGTTCTCATTTCCTGAAGAGAACAATGAAAGCAAATGGGTGAGCTCAACTAGCCCAGTAAGAAATATTATGACTAAGATAATGCAGAATAAATTATCCTTAGTCTTCAATAGTGTTAAACTGATACAATATAACAAACATCAAGTTTAACTGCAGCGGAACAAGCAATCTATTAAAAGAGTCAAGTAGAGAATAAAATCTATTATCTTCTATGTTTTAAAACGTTTTTTATTATTTTTATCGCTGAGACTCAGCTTAATAAATAATCCACATCATCCCTGCACTACGGCTAAGGATATTCATTAGTATCACAACCACAAATTATCCATGCACTACGGGCCAAGAATATTCGTGTATTCATCAATGGTCATGACTATACCAAATAATCCTTGATCATAATCATACCAAAAATTGTCCATCAATGCACTACAGGCCACTGAGGGCTTTTACCACATCATTTATAATATTACAGGTCATGATTATATCGAATAATTCCTGGTCATAATCATACCAAGTCCATCTATGCACGTAAGCCAAAGATGACTTTCATCACAATATAAACATGAGGATGATGACAATGATATAAGAATTCAATAAAACAAGTTTAAGAATTAATTTATCCAGGAATCAATAACGTCCAAATTGTAAACATGATACTTCTTTGTGGAGTAAAATTCAAGAATGCTCAGAAAAATATTTCCATGAAAAGATACTGGATGAAGCGCAAATATCAAGGATATTCCACTAATTTCATGGAGTATAGAAGTCAAAGCTTTAACCAACTGAGTATAAGAGAATATATGAAACTGCAAATAAATTTTTGTTCGCCATGCGGTAATCCACTTAGACAGATCATTTTCATAATTTAATAAGGAATGAATATAAAGGATCATTCTCCATGCATGTGATAATCCACATAGACAGGTTATTCCAACAGAATAATAAAGAATGGAATAACAGAAGAAATCACCATGCATGCGATAGACCGCACAGACAGGTTATTCCAACAGAATAATAAATAATGGAACCAGGTCTTGTGTAAACGCACAGACAGGATATTCTAACAAAATAATAAAAAATAGAACAACAACAGAATTCACCATGCATGCGATAGACCGCACAGACATGTTATTCCAACATAATAAAAAATAACAGAACCAGGTCATGCGTAAACGCACAGACATGATATTCCGACAGAATAATAAAGAATAGAATAATAGAAGAATTTCACCATGTATGCGGTACTTCGCATATACAGGTTATTCCACCAAAATAATAAATAATGGAACTAGGTCATGCGTAAACGCACAGACAGGATATTCCGACAGAATAATAAAGAATGGAATAACAGAAGAATTTCACCATGTATACGGTACTTTGCATATACAAGTTTTTCCAACATAATAATAAAGAATGGAATAACAGAAGAATTTCACCAAGTATAGGGTAGACCGCGTATACAGGTTATTCGAACAGAATAATAAAGAATGGAATAGCAGAAATTCTCTTCATGAATACGAAAGAAATAATACCCCTCACCTTAGAAGAAACTGGATATAGGAGTAGTGAAGTAGCAGAATACTTTTCTTCTTTCTCTCTATAGTTTCTCTCTCTAGAATTTTAGTGAATTCGTAAGAAATAATGAAGGAATAAGCTTCTATTTATAGGAGAATGGACTAAATAGTAACTAATTTATGAACAGTCCAGATTGATTTACTTTTAAACGGACGGTCTATATTGATTTATTATGCAGTATTAATAAAATATTCCAATAAAACAAAATCTTTTAAATAAAATATAATATATTCTATTTATCATCTAATAAAACGAATAACTTTATAAAAGTATTCTGTTTTATACAAAAAGATTTTACTATGCAAACACTATGTAGGTACTATACAAACACTATGCATAATAGAATATTATATATTCTATTTATAGTTTAATAAAATAAATAACTTTATAAAAGTATTATGTTTTATATAAAAAAATTTTACTATGCAAATACTATGCATGCACTATGCAAACACTATGCATAATAGAATATTATATATTCTATTTATAGTCTAATAAAATGAATAACTTTATAAAAGTATTCTGTTTTATATAAAAAGTTTTCTGTTTTATTACATTTATAATAATAATAAAATAAAACTTATCACCTTTATTATAATTCACAATATTAATCGACCAGGTCATTCCCAGGAAAGAGGGGGCTATCTAATAAGGATTTTTCTCTATTGGCGCACAATTAGGTGACCAAACCTCTCCTTGGCAGAACTTCTAGACATCATTAATATTACAAATAATAATATTAATAACTTCGTCATCTCAATTATTGTTTTAATAATATATAAAATATTGACAATAATTAAATCAAATAATGTGAGATACTATGCAGTAATTACTGTAGCAATAATTGAACAAAACTGAGTGACTTCTCACGTAAGCATCAATAATCAATATCGTGTGCTACTATGCAACCACGCGTATTACTGTACTTTTATTACCGAGTAGTTCAATAGTTTTAACGATAAAACTTCCGCCTTTATTTTCATAAAAATATTTTTGTCATTTTTTCAATCTGACAATAATTTTGTTGTGGGGTCCACCAATGATTGTACAGTCGTACGGATATTCTCCGATAAAATGAATATTCCCCGACCAATCGAATATTATACAACAACTTGCATACTTTTCAAAATTTATAAATATTACCCATAACTATAACATTATATCAAATTCATTCCATAATATTCAAAAAAAATATTTCGAGAAATTTAAATCTTTATTCATAAAATTTGGGGTCTCACATGAAAGCCTCGCGGGTGAACTTCATAATAGGGAAGGCAACAACGACACTAGTTGAGGGCCAGTAATCTGATGATGCTCTTATCATGAAGATGACGAGTATAAGTGACAGAAGCGGATTTGGGAGAAGAGAAGCCCTCATGCGATTTCTGATTTGGAAGGTTTTGCTATGTAGGGGTGAGCATGGCGCGGTTTGAAGTCGAAACTGCACTTGAAACTGGTTAGGTGCGGTTTGACAAATTCAAAACCGCACATAAAACCGCTTGTGATTGGTGTGGTGCAATTTTAAACTGTGCGGTGCGATTTTAATTAGTGCAGTTTCGGTTCCAAAACTAATTGAAATAACAAAAAGGTCTAAGCCTTCAATAGAATTTAACACAGAGCTCACATCGAGCAATTAAATTAGTGACAGAGTTTTGGCAATGAGAATTATATTAAGCATGCAATCAAAGCTCCTTCTGCCAAACATGTCAAATTCACCATCAAATCATAGAATAGTGAAACACATAAAATAATTTTAGTTTATAATAAAGGAATGATGCTTTAAAATTAAAATATACGTTATATAGAACAACGAAGACCATATATTCGATAATAATTAAAAGTATATACTGGAGATAGAATAAAATTCTATCTTATATATTGTAGGGAAGACTTATAGAATATAATCCTAAATTTACCTAATTTAAAAAATAATCTATTAGACTATTACTACTATAGCATATGACTTAACCAATGCATCAAGTTCTTGAACCAACGAATTTGGCTCATCAGCTATAAGCCCCTCCAGTAACGGATCAAATAAATCCGAAATTCCAAAACCCAAATGCTTAATTTTTGACTATATAATCACTAACCATCTTATTTCAATTGGTGAAAAAATGACAATGCAAGACTGAGATTTTCTCTGAGCGTGTTCAAGTGAAAAGTAACTTTAGAATTTATTGGAGATAATACATATATACACACACACACATGGTGCAGTTTCAGTTTTATGCGTGCGATTTTGGCTAATAACCAAATCAGAACTGTAAATTTGATTATTAAACCCACCTAAAACGCCACATACGCCGGAACCGTTGGTGCAGTTCGTGCGATTTTTGGTGCGGTTTCAGTTCCAATTTGGGTACTTGCTCAGCCTATTGCTATGTGCACGATTTTTGATTTGAGAGTCCTGATCCGTCTTTTTTTAAAAAACAAATCTCCTGATGAGTAGGTTTTATACATATGAATTCGATATTATTAAACTTAATTATTGCAATCTTTAATTATTTTTTAGTATCTTTTTATGTGCTTTTGTGTTTATTTCTTGTAGGTTGGAGCTGGATGGACAAATTGGTCATTTGGAAGAAGAAAAAGATAAAAAACAATCATTAAAATTTGAGCTGAGTGGCATTTTTGTAATTACGTGGTCCTGGTCAAGTGCTTAGGCGCTTGGAAATGACCTGGGTTGAGCACCTAGGCGCTCATGTGCGGCTAAAGAGGGATTTTTCTACTACTGAGTGGGTTTTTGAAGTCAAAAAGGAATGTTAATAAGGGCTGAGACCAATACAAATAGGAGAAGACTTTAGAAAAGAAGTATCACTCAATTTTTCAAGAGACTTGATAGAGAGAACAATGAAGGAAAACACGAAGGAAAATTGTAAGGGTTGAAGATCAAAGAGAGAGTATTGGAGCAAATTCAGAGCTTCTTCTTCTCTTCTCTAGTTTTATTACATGCGAGTATTTCATTACCTATGATGTTTGGATTATTAATCTGGATTATGTTTTTCTTTATTATTACCATGAACTAAATTTTCATTAAGATTGCAACGAAATTTGGTATGTAGTTTAAATTAATCTTTCCATTGAATGAAAATTGGTTTTTATTGAATTATTTATTATATCTTATGCTTAATGATTAATTGTTTGGCCAACAATTACTATGATAATCTATATAAAATTGGAAGATGGAGTATAGATTGAGATCTGTATATGATAACATCTGTTCATATAATCTGAATAGGATTAATATGATTAGCATGTAGGATAGGAATATACCTATGTGTCTTTTGTATCCATGGAGAGAATTTATGCGTAAAACCCTAATTAACTTGATTCACATAGGAATATAGTGAATTAATTAACTAGGGTGTTCCTTGTAATTTTTTGTCTTAAGGATCAGATTTAGGAGGATTTGTTCACGTGTTTTTGGAAGAAGTGCGTGAGCACTATAAAACATTCTTGTACAATGATTCATATTAATTAATTGATTTAAATGGGAAGTAAATCGGTTTAAATGAAATACCAATGGGAGTTGTAATCTTAACTGGTTAAATCTGCAGTTACTCTTGTGAAATTCTGATTTTAATTATTAGTTTTGTTGAGTTTAATTTTCAAATCACAAACAATATTTCGTAGTTTAAAATAGGATTAATTGTATTAGAATTAGCAACTGATAAATATTAGTTTATTTCTGTAAGACCCCAACTTTTATAAATAAAGATAAATTTTCTATAAATATCATTTTTGAATATTATGGAGTTAATTTGATATAATGTTATAGTTGTGGGTAATATTTATAAATTTTGCAAAGTACGCAAGTTGTTATATAATATTCGATTGGTCGGAGAATATTCGTTTTAACAGGGAATATTCGTACAACGACACAATCATTGGTGGACCCCACAACGGAATTATTGTCGGATTGAGAAAACGACAAAAATATTTTATTAAAAATAACGACGGAAGTTTTACCATTGTTACTGTTGAACTACTCGGTAGTAAAAGTACAGTAATACGTGTGGTTGCATAGTAGCACACGGTATTGATTATTAATGCTTATGTGAGAAGTCACTCAGTTTGATTCAATTATTGTCAGTTAATAATATGAATTATTTAGCGATAATGACGTTTTGTTTTATTCGTATTATTAACGTAATAAAACAGAAACATCTTTTTATATAAAACAAAATACTTTATTAAAGTTATTCTATAAATAGAATATATTATATTTTATTTAAAAGATTTTTCTTTAAATATGGACCGTCAGATTAAAGTAATCAATCTGGACCGTTCATGGATTAGTTACTATGCATTCTATTTTTCTATAAATAGCAGCTCATTCCTTCATTATTTCTTACGAATTCACTGAACTCTAGAGAGAGAAACTATAGAGAGAGAGAAGAAGAGTATTCTGCTACTTAACTACTTCCTTATTTCAGCTCTTCTTTAAAACGGTAGGGAATATTATTTCTTTTATATTCATGAAGAGAACTTCTGTTATTCCATTCTTTATTATTCTGTTGGAATAACCAGTATACGCGGTCTACCCTATACTTGGTGACATTCTTCTATTATTCTGTTGGAACATCCTGTCCGTGTGTTTTACACCGGACCTGGTTCCGTTTTTATTATTATTTCCAAGTCTGTGTGTTTTACACCGGACCTGGTTCCGTTTTTATTATTATTCTGTTGGAACATCCTGTCTGTGTGTTTTACACCGGACCTGGTTCCGTCTTTGTTATTATTCTGTTGGAACATCCTGTCTGTGTGTTTTTCACCGGACCTGGTTCCATTATTTATTATTCTGTCGGAATATCCTGTCTGTGCGTTTACGCCGGACCTGGTTCCATTATTTATTATTCTGTTGGAATAACCTAGCTGTGCGGTCTATCGCATGCATGGTGATTTCTTTTGTTATTCCATTCTTTATTATACTCAGTTGGTTAAGTTTTGACTTCTATACTCCATGAAATTTGTGGAATATCCTTGATAGTTGCGTTTCATCCAGTATCTTTTCATGAAAATATTCTTCTAAGCATTCTTGAATTTTACTCCACAAAGCAGTATCATGTTGACAATTTGGACGTTGTTAATTCCTGGATAAATTAATTCTTGAACTTGTTTTATTGAATTCTTATATCATTGTCATCATCCTCATGTTTATAAAATGTTGAAAGTCATCTGTGGCCTGTAGTGCATAGATGGACTTGGTATGATTATGACCAGGGATTATTCGGTATAATCATGACCGTAATGTTACAAATGATGTGGTAAAAGTCCTCATTGGCCCGTAGTGCATTGATGGACAGTTGTTGGCATGATCATGACCATTAATGAATACACGAATATCCTTGGCCGTAGTGCAGGGGTGATTCGATGATGTGGATTATTTTATTAAGCTGAGTCCCAGCGATCACAGTGTTGAAAAACCTTTTAAATCATAAAAGATAGTAGAGTTTATTTTCTACTTGACTCTTTTAATGGATTGCTTGTTCCGCTGCAGTTAAACTTGATGTCTATTATATTTTATCAGTTTAACATTGTTGAAGGCTAATGATAATTTATTCTGCATTATCTTAGTCATAATATTTCTTACTGGGCTAGTTGAGCTCACCCTTTCTTTCACTGTTCTCTTCAGGAAATGAGAACGTAGCTGGGGCAAGTCGGGGAACGGAGTGATGGTCCGAATGATAGTATTAGTTAGTAGTCCTCACTATTCTATGTAATGGTGTGTTAATAAATGTAATGAGGACTCCTTTTGAGTATGAATACTCTCTAGAAGATAATATTTGTATTCAAACTCACAGTTTATGTTTTGTCGTATTGTACACGACAGTTGTATTAGTAAGTTGTATTTGTATTTTGTACTATGTATCTGACGACCCAAGATGGGTGATGTATACCTAATTTTGGGGGCGTCACAGTTGGTATCAGAGCTTAGGGATATGATCCCTGGCTAAGATGTGAGAATAGAACTAGGAGGGGAGAGACGGGGAATTCCTTCGCTAGTATGACCTACCTAAGTTTATTTGCATGGTATTTAATTGGTCGGTCATAATATAAGGATAATATATGACATATCAATTAACTTTTATTTTGTGGCAGTATCTGAAAATGGCATCTGAGAATGTTGAGAATAGCAATGGAGCACAGCGACTATTGATTCACCACATATCAATAATCAGGATAATGTGCATCAGGAAGGTGACAATCCTCATGCAAACAACAACACTGACCAGATGATGAATGATGGAATGTTCAGAGGTTTTATGCAATTCATGCAACAACAGGTGAAAGCGGCTCCTGTCCACAACGTAGGTGGAAACACTGGAAACTCTCAGGCGGTCACCGCTAAACAGTTTAAGGAGCTGGGACCACCGGAGTTTAAGGGAGAACCCAAACCACTTGTAGCTGAAACATGGATAAAGCAGATCACCAAGATATTTGATGTCTTGGGTTGCTCCGAGGAGCAAAAGGTTCCCTTTGCCGCCTTTATGTTGCGAGGAGAGGCAGATTACTGGTGGGAATCGATAAAGCGTACTCAACCTGCCGCACTGAAGATGTCTTGGGAGAAGTTCCAAGAGCTGTTTAACGACAAATACTTTCCCGAGAGTATTCGTCACATGAAGGAGGTGGAGTTCATCAAATTGGAGCAGAATAATATGACCGTGTCGCAGTACGAGGCAAAATTTGCGGAGTTATCCCGGTTTGCGTCCCACCTGGTGGATAATGAAGAAAGAATGACGCGGATGTTTTTAAGAGGTTTGAAGCCGGAGATACGTCAACATCTTGTTTCTCATAAACTGTGTTTGTATTCAGATGTTGTAAATAGGGCTCAGTTGGTGGAGCGCGATAACGAGACAACGCAACCAAAAGAGAGCAGCCGGCAAAATGATAATACCAGTGAAGCAGTCATCGAAGCGGTGACAACAAGCGTGGAGGGAATCAACAGGCCAGAAATGGTAACCACTTCGGTGGTAATCAGGGCCAAAACAATAAGAATGGGCATTTCAAGAAGAGGAGATTCAACAATGATGGAAAGACGTCAGCACCAGCACCTGTCGTTAAGGAAGGAGAACGACCACCTATCATATGTTTCAAATGCGGAGGGGAGGGGCACATCAGTCCAAACTGCGCGATGCCGTCCAAAGCATGTTATAATTGTGGAAGAGAAGGTCATTTAGCCCGATTTTGTCGTTTACCGAAGACAAATTCAGCTAGGATGGAGGCACCAAAGGCCGTCCCAGAAAAGTCAAAACCGGTTGTGCAAGGGAGAGCGTTTGTTGTGAACTCCCAGAGAGCAAGGAACCCGAATGAGGTCATCACGGGTAAGCTTATCATAAACTCTAACGAAGTCTATACTTTATTTGATACCGGTTCTACCCATTCTTTTATTTCTCCTACTTGCGCTCATCGATTAAATTTGATTCCGGAGAAATTAGACTTTGACTTAGCAGTTGAAACTCCATTGGGAGAAACCTTCATTACATCCACGGTTTATAAGTCTTGTTTGGTTCAAGTTGGTACCCACACATTACCTGTCGATCTTATTTCATTAAAAATACTTGCATTTGACGTGATTCTAGGGATTGATTGGTTAACTACTCATCATGCAAAAATTGATTATTTTCGTAAGGTTGTTAGCTTTCATATTCCTAATCGACCTATTATGCGAATTCAAGCAACCAAACCATTAAAATCAATCGCTGTCATCTCAAGCCATAAAGCTATTCGTTTATTGAAAAACGGATGTCAAGCTTTCTTAGCTCATGTCACGGATCTAAACAAAAATACGTCAGTTTTGAATGATATTTCTATTGTTAATAAATTCCCTGACGTATTCCCTGAAGAACTTCCTGGCCTACCCCCAGAGCGTGAAATTGAATTTTGTATCGACCTTGAACCCGGTACAAAACCCATTTCCAAAGCCCCATATCGAATGGCTCCTATTGAACTTCAGGAGTTAAAGATCCAACTGCAGGAATTGTTAGACATTGGCTTTATTCGTCCTAGTACTTCTCCTTGGGGTGCTCCTGTTCTATTCGTGAAGAAGAAAGATGGAAGTATGCGACTTTGTATTGATTATCGGGAGTTGAATCATGTCACCATCAAAAATAGGTACCCATTGCCACGTATTGATGACCTGTTTGACCAGTTGCAAGGAGCACAATTCTTTTCAAAGATCGATCTTCGTTCTGGATATCATCAGCTGAAGGTTAGAACTGAGGATATTCCAAAGACGGCTTCAGAACTCGGTATGGGCATTATGAATTCTTAGTTATGTCTTTTGGATTGACTAATGCTCCTGCTGCCTTCATGGATATGATGAACAGGGTATTCAAGGAATATTTGGATCACTTTGTGGTCGTCTTTATCGATGACATCCTTGTTTATTCCAAAAGCCGTGAAGATCATGAGCAACACTTGAGGCTGGTACTCCAAAAGCTTCGTGAATACAAACTTTATGCCAAGTTGAAGAAATGCGAGTTCTGGCTGGAAGAGGTAGCATTCCTTGGGCACGTAGTATCAAGTCGTGGAATATCGGTTGACCCGGCAAAGATTGAAGCTATTCAAAGCTGGGAGCAACCTAAATCAGTGACCGAAGTACGTAGCTTTCTTGGTTTAGCTGGTTATTATCGGAGATTCGTGGAAGGATTTTCTCGAATCGCTACTCCATTAACTCAGCTGACTCGGAAAGATACAAAGTTCGGTTGGAGCGAAGAATGTGAGCAGAGTTTTCAAGAACTCAAGAGGAGACTCATTTCAGCACCTGTTCTAACAATACCATCTGGCTCGGAGGGATTTGTCATCTACAGTGATGCTTCGAGCAAAGGGTTGGGATGCGTTCTCATGCAACATGGAAAAGTCATAGCCTATGCATCAAGACAACTCAAGGAATATGAGAGGAATTATCCTACTCATGATCTAGAGTTGGCAGCTGTTGTCTTTGCACTTAAAATTTGGAGGCATTACTTGTATGGGGAGAAGGTGGAGATCTTTACGGATCATAAAAGCCTCAAATATTTCTTCACTCAAAAGGAACTCAACATGCGACAACGACGTTGGCTTGAACTGTTGAAAGATTATGATCATACCATTCAATACCATCCTGGAAAAGCGAACGTGGTAGCTGACGCATTGAGTAGAAGATCATATGCAAGTACGAGTGCGATATTGTCAACACAAAGACCCATTTTGTGTGATTTGCAAAGGATGGAGATAGAGTTAAAGACTCCAGGGACCCATGTGATGATGGCGAATATACGAGTAGAACCGACTTTAATCGATAAAGTTAAAGCTGCTCAAGCTACAGACCTGGAGCTGATGCGTATGAGGAAGAAAGTGCAAGAAGGTGCTATGCCGGAAGCAAGAATCGATGAAGAAGGAATACTTCGAGTCAACTCCAGACTTTGTGTTCCTAACAACCCTGATTTAAAGTATGAAATCATGATGGAGGCGCACAACACACCGTTTGCAATCCATCCTGGAAGTACCAAAATGTATCATGATCTTCGTCATACATTTTGGTGGAGCAATATGAAGAGAGAGATAGCGTTGTTTATCTCAAGGTGTCTAACTTGTCAACGAGTCAAAGCGGAGCATCAAGTACCAAAAGGTCCATTGCAACCACTTGAAATTCCAGAATGGAAGTGGGAGCACATTACCATGGATTTCGTTACCGGTCTTCCTAGGGTTTCTCAAGGTATTGATGCGATTTGGGTCATTGTTGATAGATTGACCAAGTCTGCTCATTTCTTACCGATACGAGAAACTTATACACTTGAACGTCTTGCTCGTATGTACATAAACGAGATTGTAAGACTGCATGGTATGCCAGTATCCATAGTTTCTGACCGAGACCCAAGATTCACTTCACGATTTTGGGTTAGTTTACAAAAAGCTATGGGCACGGATTTACGATTTAGTTCAGCATATCATCCTCAGACGGACGGACAATCAGAGAGGACTATTCAAACTCTTGAAGATCTATTAAGACTCTGTGTCTTTGACTTCAAGGGAAGTTGGGACAAGTTCTTACCATTGGTGGAGTTTTCCTACAACAACAGTTATCAAGCAAGTATTGGCATGGCTCCATTCGAAGCATTGTATGGAAGAAAATGTCGTTCTCCAGTATGCTGGGATGAGGTGGGTGAAGCAACGTTGTTGGGACCGGAGTTGGTACGTATGACTACAGAAAAGATTCAAACGATCCGACAACGTATAAAAACCTCACAAGATCGACAAAAGAGTTATGCTGATCTTCATCGAAAGGACGTGGAATTTGATGTAGGAGATCATGTGTTCTTACGTGTTGCTCCATGGAAAGGAGTTACGAGATTTGGAAAGAGAGGAAAGCTCAATCCTCGATTCATCGGTCCATTTTTAATCCTCGATCGAGTAGGAACTGTGGCTTATAGACTCGCTTTACCGCCAAGTATGTCTCGTGTTCATAACGTTTTTCACATATCCATGTTACGCAAATATGTGGAAGACCCGAACCACATTATTGAGTTAGAACCGGACGAAATAGCGGAGGATTTGACGTATGAAGAAGTTCCTGTTCAAATCTTGGATAAGAAGGAACATATTCTACGCTCCAAGGTTATACCTCAAGTCAAAGTTTTGTGGAGAAACCACGATGTTGAGGAAATGACTTGGGAGTTAGAATCTGAAATGAAATCAAGGTATCCTTACCTCTTCGACATACCAGGTACGTACCCTAATTTCGAGGGCGAAATTTCATAAGAAGGGGAGGTTGTAAGACCCCAACTTTTATAAATAAAGATGAATTTTCTATAAATATCATTTTTGAATATTATGGAGTTAATTTGATATAATGTTATAGTTGTGGGTAATATTTATAAATTTTGCAAAGTACGCAAGTTGTTATATAATATTCGATTGGTCGGAGAATATTCGTTTTAACAGGGAATATTCGTACAACGACACAATCATTGGTGGACCCCACAACGGAATTATTGTCGGATTGAGAAAACGACAAAAATATTTTATTAAAAATAACGGCGGAAGTTTTACCATTGTTACTGTTGAACTACTCGGTAGTAAAAGTACAGTAATACGTGTGGTTGCATAGTAGCACACGGTATTGATTATTAATGCTTATGTGAGAAGTCACTCAGTTTGATTCAATTATTGTCAGTTAATAATATGAATTATTTAGCGATAATGACGTTTTGTTTTATTCGTATTATTAACGTAATAAAACAGAAACATCTTTTTATATAAAACAGAATACTTTATTAAAGTTATTCTATAAATAGAATATATTATATTTTATTTAAAAGATTTTTCTTTAAATATGGACCGTCAGATTAAAGTAATCAATCTGGACCGTTCATGGATTAGTTACTATGCATTCTATTTTTCTATAAATAGCAGCTCATTCCTTCATTATTTCTTACGAATTCACTGAACTCTAGAGAGAGAAACTATAGAGAGAGAGAAGAAGAGTATTCTGCTACTTAACTACTTCCTTATTTCAGCTCTTCTTTAAAACGGTAGGGAGTATTATTTCTTTCTTTTATATTCATGAAGAGAACTTCTGTTATTCCATTCTTTATTATTCTGTTAGAATAACCTGTATACGCGGTCTACCCTATACTTGGTGACATTCTTCTGTTATTCTGTTAGAACATCCTGTCTGTGTGTTTTACACCGGACCTGGTTCCGTTTTTATTATTATTCTGTTGGAACATCCTGTCTGTGTGTTTTACACCGGACCTGGTTCCGTTTTTATTATTATTCTGTTGGAACATCCTGTCTGTGTGTTTTACACCGGACCTGGTTCCGTCTTTGTTATTATTCTGTTGGAACATCCTGTCTGTGTGTTTTACACCGGACCTGGTTCCATTATTTATTATTCTGTCGGAATATCCTGTCTGTGCGTTTACGCCGGACCTGGTTCCATTATTTATTATTCTGTTGGAATAACCTGTCTGTGCGGTCTATCGCATGCATGGTGATTTCTTTTGTTATTCCATTCTTTATTATACTCAGTTGGTTAAGTTTTGACTTCTATACTCCATGAAATTTGTGGAATATCCTTGATAGTTGCGTTTCATCCAGTATCTTTTCAAGAAAATATTCTTCTAAGCATTCTTGAATTTTACTCCACAAAGCAGTATCATGTTGACAATTTGGACGTTGTTAATTCCTGGATAAATTAATTCTTGAACTTGTTTTATTGAATTCTTATATCATTGTCATCATCCTCATGTTTATAAAATGTTGAAAGTCATCTGTGGCCTGTAGTGCATAGATGGACTTGGTATGATTATGACCAGGGATTATTCGGTATAATCATGACCGTAATGTTACAAATGATGTGGTAAAAGTCCTCATTGGCCCGTAGTGCATTGATGGACAGTTGTTGGCATGATCATGACCATTAATGAATACACGAATATCCTTGGCCGTAGTGCAGGGGTGATTCGATGATGTGGATTATTTTATTAAGCTGAGTCCCAGCGATCACAGTGTTGAAAAACCTTTTAAATCATAAAAGATAGTAGAGTTTATTTTCTACTTGACTCTTTTAATGGATTGCTTGTTCCGCTGCAGTTAAACTTGATGTCTATTATATTTTATCAGTTTAACATTGTTGAAGGCTAATGATAATTTATTCTGCATTATCTTAGTCATAATATTTCTTACTGGGCTAGTTGAGCTCACCCTTTCTTTCACTGTTCTCTTCAGGAACTGAGAACGTAGCTGGGGTAAGTCGGGGAACGGAGTGATGGTCCGAATGATAGTATTAGTTAGTAGTCCTCACTATTCTATGTAATGGTGTGTTAATAAATGTAATGAGGACTCCTTTTGAGTATGAATACTCTCTAGAAGATAATATTTGTATTCAAACTCACAGTTTATGTTTTGTCGTATTGTACACGACAGTTGTATTAGTAAGTTGTATTTATATTTTGTACCATGTATCTGACGACCCAAGATGGGTGATGTATACCTAATTTTGGGGGTGTCACAATTTCCTTGTGGGAACGATATCCTTGATTGCTGAATATTACGAACGAACGCGTATACTTATGTGTTAAATGCTATTAAGAAATTAGACAACAAGTTTTTGGCGCCGTTGTCGGGGAAATTAGTTTAATATTTTGTCATTATTGATTTTGGTAGAGTTAATCTTAATTTAAACTTTTTCTTTTCTGTTCTATTCAGATGTTCTTAACTAGTGTATGCATATGCGATCGAAGAAGTTAGATTTATTGCTTTACGAGGACGACATCAAAAAGCTGTTTCAGCGGTTGCATAAGTTGGTTAAAGAAACCAAAGAGGCACTTGATAAGAAAGATGCTATGGCTGAAGAAGAGTAAAAAGTACTGCAAGATTATGCTACACCACAGGTTACTAAAATTCAGTCGAGTATTACGAGGCTTGCCATTACTGCTACAAGTTTTGAGATAAAACCGGGGACAATACAGATGATTCAAAATCCATGTCAGTTTGGAGGGTTACCGAATGATGATCCGAACGATCACATAGTCAACTTTTATAGAAATTTATAATATTTTCAAGTACAATAATGTGTCATAGGATGCAATAAGGCTAAGGCTGTTTCCATTTACTCTCAGAGATAAGGCTAAGAGTTGGCTCCATTCACTACCCCCAGACTCGATTACTACATGGAACGACCTAGCCCAGAAATTTCTTGCAAAGTTTTTCCCGCCTGCAAAAACAACAAAGTTGCGGAACAATATCTTCTCTTTCATTCAGCATGATTCAGGATAACTATATAAAGCATGGGAGAGATTCAAAGACTTATTACGAAAATGTCCACACCATGGGATTCCTAAATGGCTTCAGGTGAAATGTTTTTATAACGGTTTATTCAGCACAGTGAGATTGAGTATAGATGCTGCAGCATGAGGAGCTATTATGGACAAGAATTGTGATGAGGGGTATCAGTTGCTTGAAACCATGGCAGCTAATAATTATCAGTGGCCAACAGCAAGAACGGCTCAGCCAAGGACAGTCGGGGTTTATGAAGTTGATGCAATGACAGCATTGTCAGCTCAAGTGACAGCTCATATTTTCGCTCTTACAAAGAAGATAGATGCACTTGGGGTACAACCAGTTCAGAAAATGGAAACGATTTGTGAAATATGTGCAGGTAGCCACTCAAGTGATAAATATGCAATAAATCCTGAGTCAGTCAAATTTATTTCTAGTTATAACAGGCAACATGACAGTTATCCAAACAGTTACAATCCAAGAGTGAGAAACCACCCGAATTTTCTTGGAGTAATAATCAGTCACATGCTCAAGCACAAGCTCCAAGGCAATCATATCCACCTAGATTTCAGCCATATCAACAATCTCAACAACACCCACAACCTCAATAACATGATAAGTTATCACAAATGGAAGAATTATTGGCAAGATTGGCAACTCAGTTTGAAGTCACAACAAAAAACCAATCAGCAACAATAAAGAACCTTCAGAACCAAATTGGGCAGATAGCTAGTGCTTTGAATACTAGAACTCTAGGTTCTTTACCTAGTGATACGGAGAAAATGTAAGACCCCAACTTTTATGAATAAAGATGAATTTTTTATAAATATCATTTTTGAATATTATGGAATGAATTTGATATAATGTTATAGTTGTGGATAATATTTATACATTTTGCAAAGTACGCAAGTTGTTATATAATATTCGATTGGTCGGAGAATATTCGTTTTAACAGGAAATATTCGTACAACGGCACAATCATTGGTGGACTCCACAACGGAATTATTGTCGGATTGAGAAAATGACAAAAATACTTTATGAAAATAACGGCGGAAGGTTTACCGTTAACTGTTGAAACACCCGGTGTTAAAAGTACAGTAATACGCGTAGTTGCACAGTAGCACACAGTTTTGATTATTGATGCTTACGTGAGAATTCACTCAATTTTGTGCAATTATTGCTACAGTAATTGCTGCATAGTATCTCACGTTATCTGATTCAATTATTGTCAATATTTTATATATTATAAAATCAATAATTGAGATGATAAAGTTATTAATATTATTATTTGCAATATTAACGATGTCTAGAAGTTCTGTCAAGGAGAGGTTTGGTCACCTAATTGTGCGCCAATAGAGAGAAATCCTTATTGGAAAGCCCCCTCTTTCTTGGGAACGACCTGGTCGATTAATATTGTGAATTATAATAATGATGATAAATGTTGTTAAAAATATTGAGAGATTTTTATGAAGTATTTGATGTAAATTTTACTTATTATTTGGACCCCCCACTTTCCCATTTTAAAAAAAATTATCGATAGAAGTTATCTCAGTTTTTGTTTTATATATATAAGTATTATGCGAATGTCTAGCGACCAAACCATTAAAATCAATCACGGTCATCTCAAGCCATAAAGCTATTCGTTTATTGAAAAACGGATGTCAAGCTTTCTTAGCTCATATCACGGATCTAAACAAAAATACGTCAGTTTTGAATGATATTTCTATTGTTAATAAATTCCCTGACGTATTCCCTGAAGAACTTCCTGGCCTACCCCCAGAGTGTGAAATTGAATTTTGTATCGACCTTGAACCCGGTACAAAACTCATTTCAAAAGCCCCATATCGAATGGCTCCTATAGAACTTCAGGAGTTAAAGATCCAACTGCAGGAATTGTTAGACATTGGCTTTATTCGTCCTAGTACTTCTCCTTGGGGTGCTCCTGTGCTATTCGTGAAGAAGAAAGATGGAAGTATGCAATTTTGTATTGATTATCGGGAGTTAAATCATGTCACCATCAAAAATAGGTACCCATTGCCACGTATTGATGACCTGTTTGACCAGTTGCAAGGAGCCAAATTCTTTTCAAAGATTGATCTTCGTTACGGATATCACCAATCAAAGATTAGAACAGATGACATTCCAAAGACGGCTTTTAGAACTCGGTACGACCATTATGAATTCCTAGTCATGTCCTTTGGATTGACTAATGCTCCTGATGCCTTTATGGATATGATGAACCGAGTATTCAAGGAATATTTGGATCACTTTGTGGTCGTGTTTATTGATGACATCCTTATTTATTCCAAAAGTCGTGAAGATCATGAGCAACATTTGAGGCTGACACTCCAAAAGCTTCGTGAATATAAGCTTTATGCCAAGTTGAAGAAATGTGAGTTCTGACTTGAGGAAGTATCATTCCTTGGGCATGTAGTATCAAGTCATGGAATGTCTGTTAACCCGGCAAAGATTAAAGAAATTCAAAGCTGGGAGCAACATAAATCAGTGACCGAAGTACGTAGCTTTCTCGGCTTAGCTGGTTATTTTCGGAGATTCGTGGACGGATTTTCTCGAATAGCTATTCCATTAACTCAGCTGACTCGAAAAGGTACAAAATTCGGTTGGAGCGAAGAATGTGAGAAGAGTTTTCAAGAACTCAAGAGGAGACTCATTTCAGCACCTGTTCTGACAATACCATCTGGATCGGAGGGATTTGTTATCTACAGTGATGCTTCGGGCAAAGGGTTGGGATGTGTTCTCATGCAACATGGGAAAGTCATAGCCTATGCCTCAAGACAACTCAAAGAATATAAGAGGAATTATCCTACTCATGACCTAGAGTTAGCAGCTGTTGTCTTCGCACTTAAAATTTGGAGGCATTACTTGTATGGAGAGAAGGTGGAGATCTTTACGGATCATAAAAGCCTCAAATATTTCTTCACTCAAAAGGAACTCAACATGCGACAACGACGTTGGCTTGAACTGTTGAAAGATTATGATCATACCATCCAATACCATCCTGGAAAAGCGAACGTGGTTGCTAACGCATTGAGTAGAAGATCATATGCAAGTACGAGTGCGATATTGTCGACACAAAGGCCCATTTTGTGTGACTTGCAAAGGATGGAGATATAGTTAAAGACTCCAGGGACCCATGTGATGATGGCGAATATACGAGTAGAATCGACTTTAATTGATAAAGTTAAAGCTGCTCAAGCTACAGACCTGGAGCTGATGCATATAAGGAAGAAAGTGCAAGAAGGTGCTATGCCGGAAGCAAGAATCGATGAAGAAGGAATACTTCGAGTCAACTCCAGATTTTGTGTTCCTAACGACCCTGATTTAAAGTATAAAATCATGATGGAGGCGCACAACACACCATTTGCAATCTATCCTGGGAGTACCAAAATGTATCATGATATTCGTCATACATTTTGGTGGAGCAATATGAAGAGAGAGATAGCGTTGTTTATCTCAAGGTGTCTAACTTGTCAACGAGTCAAAGCGGAGCATCAAGTACCAAAAGGTCCATTGTAACCACTTGAAATTCCAGAATGTAAGTGGGAGCACATTACCATGGATTTTGTTACCGGTCTTCCTAAGGTTTCTCAAGGTATAGATGCGATTTGGGTCATTGTTGATAGATTGATCAAGTCTGCTCATTTCTTACCGATACGAAAAACTTATACACTTGAACCTCTTGCTCGTATGTACATAAATGAGATTGTAAGACTGCATGGTATGCCAGTATCCATAATTTCTGATCGAGACCCAAGATTCACTTCACGATTTTGGGTTAGTTTGCAGAAAGCTATGGGCACAGATTTACGATTTAGCTAGGTATATCATCCTCAAACGGACAGGCAGTCAGAGAGGACTATTCAAACTCTTGAAGATTTATTAAGACTCTATGTCCTTGACTTCAAGGGAAGTTGGGATAAGTTCTTATCATTGGTGGAGTTTTCCTACAACAACAGTTATCAAGCAAGTATTGACATAGCTCCATTTGAGGCATTGTATGGAAGAAAGTGTCGTTCTCCAGTATACTGGGATGAGGTGGGAGAAGCAATGTTGTTGGGACCGAAGTTGGTACGTATGACTACAGAAAAGATTCAAACGATCCGGCAACGTATAAAAACCTCACAAGATTGACAAAAGAGTTATGCTGATCTTCATCGAAAGGACGTGGAATTCGATATAGGAGATCATGTGTTGTTACGTGTTGCTCCATGAAAAGGAGTTACGAGATTTAGAAAGAGAGGAAAGCTCAATCCTCAATTCGTCGGCCCATTTTTAATCCTCGATCGAGTAGGAACTGTGGCCTATAAACTCGCTTTACCGCCAAGTATGTCTCGTGTTCATAATGTTTTTTACATATTCATGTTACGTAAATATGTGAAAGACCCGAACCACATTATTGAGTTAGAAACGACGAAATAAAGGAAGATTTGACGTATGAAGAGGTTCCTGTTCAAATCTTGGATAAGAAGGAACATATTCTACGCTCCAAGGTTATACCTCAAGTTAAAGTTTTGTGGAGAAACCACGATGTTGAGGAAATGACTTGGGAGTTAGAATCTGAAATGAAATCAAGGTATCCTTACCTCTTCGACATACCAGGTACGTACCCTAATTTCGAGGGAGAAATTTCATAAGAAGGGGAGGTTGTAAGACCCTAACTTTTATGAATAAAGATGAATTTTCTATAAATATCATTTTTGAATATTATGGAATGAATTTAATATAATGTTATAGTTGTGGGTAATATTTATAAATTTTGCAAAGTACGTAAGTTGTTATATAATATTCGATTGGTAGGGGAATATTCGTTTTAACAGGAAATATTCGTACAACGACACAATCATTGGTGGACCCCACAACAAAATTATTGTCGGATTGAGAAAACGACAAAAATACTTTATGAAAAAAACGGCAGAAGTTTTACCGTTAACTGTTGAAACACCCGGTGTTAAAAGTACAATAATACGCGTAGTTGCACAGTAGCACACGGTTTTGATTATTGATACTTACGTGAGAAGACACTCAATTTTGTTCAATTATTGCTACAGTAATTGCTGCATAGTATCTCACGTTATTTGATTCAATTATTGTCAATATTTTATATATTATTAAATCAATAATTGCGATTACAAAGTTATAAACATTATTATTTACAATATTAACGATGTCTAGAAGTTCTGTCAAGGAGAGGTTTGGTCACCTAATTGCGCGCTAATAGGGAGAAATCCTTATTAAAAAGCCCCCTCTTTCCTGGGAACGACCTGGTCGATTAATATTGTGAATTATAATAATGATGATAAATGTTGTTAAAAATATTGAGGAGATTTTATGAAGTTTTTGATGTAAATTTTACTTATTATTTGGACCCCCCCACTTTCCCATTTTAAAAAAAAATTATCGGTAGAAGTTATCTCAGTTTTCGTTATATATATATATATATATATATATATATATATATATATATATATATATATATATATTATTTAAAATATTTTGCTTTAATTATGAACCGTCTGATTAAAAGTAAATCAATCTGGACCTTTCATGAATTAGTTACTATGCAGTCCATTCTTCTATAAATAGAAGCTCATTCCTTCATTTTTTCTTACGAATTCACTGAAACTCTAGAGAGAGAAATTATAGTGAGAAATAAAAAAAGTATTATGCTACTTCCCTACTATTATATTCAGTTTCTTTTACGGTAAGTGGTATTATTTCTTTTGTATTCATGAAGAGAACTTCTGTTATTCTATTATTTATTATTCTGTTGGAATAACCTGTATATGTGGGCTACCCTATACTTGGTGAAATTCTTCTGTTATTTTATTCTTTATTATTATGTTGGAATATCATGTCTGTGCGTTTTACGCCACACCTGATTCAGTCTTTATTATTTTGTTGGAATATCATATCTGTGCGTTTTACGCTGGACCTGGTTCCATTCTTTATTATTCTGTTGGAATATCCTGTCTGTGCGTTTACGCATGACCTGGTTCCGTTATTTATTATTCTATTAGAATAACCTGTCTGTGCGGTCTATCGCATGCCTGGTGATTTCTTTTGTTTTTCCATTCTTTATTATACTCAGTTGGTTAAAGTTTTGACTTTTATACAGCATGAAATTAGTGGAATATCCTTGATATTTGCGCTTCATCCAGTATCTTTTCATGAAAATATTCTTCTAAGCATTCTTGAATTTTACTCCACAAAGAAGTATCATGTTGATAATTTGGACGTTATTAGTCCCTGGATAAATTAATTCTTGAACTTGTTTTATTGAATTCTTATATCATTGTCATCATCCTCATGTTTATATTTTGTTGAAAGTCATATGTGGCCTGTAGTGCATAGATGGACTTGGTATGATTATGACCAGGGATTATTCGGTGTAATCATGACCGTAATGTTACAAATGATATGGTAAAAGTCCTCATTGGCCCGTAGTGCATTGATGGACAGTTGTTGGCATAATCATGACCATTAATGAATACACAAATATCCTTGGCCCGTAGTGCATGAATAATTTATGGTCCTGATACTAAAGAATATCCTTGGCCGTAGTGCAGGGGTGATTCGATGATGTGGATTATTTATTAAGCTGAGTTCCAGCGATAAAAGTGATGAAAAACCTTTTAAATCATAGAAGATAGTAGATTTTATTCTCTACTTGACTCTTCTAATGGATTGCTTGTTCCGCTGCAGTTAAACTTGATGTTTGTTATATTTTATCAGTTTAACACTATAGAAGGCTAATGATAATTTATTCTGCATTATTTTAGTCATAATATTTCTTACTGGGCTAGTTGAGCTCACCCTTTTGCTTTCATTGTTCTCTTCAGGAAATGAGAACGTAGTAGGGACTAGTCGGGGAACGGAGTGACGGTCCAGATAATAGCATTAGTAGTCCTCACTATTCTATAAAATAGTGTAATAATAAATGTAATGAGGACCCCATTGAGTTTGTATATTGTCTAGATGACAATATTTGTATTAAAACTCACAGTATATGTTTAGTCGTATTTTACACGATTGTTGTATAATTAAGTTGTATTTGAATTTTGTACCATGTATTTGGCGACTCAAGATGTGTGATGTATACCTATTTTGGGGGTGTTACAGAAAAATCCAAAGAATGATGGAAATGAACAATGTAAGGCAATTACACTTATAAGTGGGAAGGAGTTAACTATAGATTTAGAAGGACAAAAGAAAATAATTTCTGCTGAGGATGGTGAAAAAGAGAGTGGAAATTTAGAAAGTAAATCTGGGGAAAAAGTTGTGAAAAAACAACAAGAAGATAAGCAAACAGCAGTCTTACCACCTGTGATGTTTCCTCAAAGATTGCAAAAGCAAAAATTAGATAGACAATTTTTGAAATTTTTAGAAGTGTTCTAAAAGCTGTAAATCAACATTCCATTCGCAGATGCTTTAGAACAAATGCCTAGCTATATGAAATTCATGAAAGATATTTTAGCAAGAAAGAGGAAGCTAGGGGAGTTTGAAACTGTAGTGTTGACAGAAGAATATAGTGCAATTTTGCAAAGAAAGTTAGCACCGAAGTTGAAGGATCCGGATAGCTTCACCATACCGTGCACGATTGGACCCCAGTTCTTTAACGTATGTTTGTGTGATTTGGGTGCAAGTATTACCTTGATGCCACTTTCGATCTACACTCAGTTAAGATTACCAATACTTAAGCCAATAAATATTTCTTTATAGCTCGCGGATAGATCAATGACATACCTTAGGGGCATTGTGGAAGACATATTAGTGAAGGTGGACAAATTCATATTTCTAGCCAACTTCATTGTGTTGGACTATGAAGAGGATAAAGACATACGCATTATCCTTGGAAGACCATTTTTAGCCACTGGAAGGACATTAATTGATGTACAGAAGGGAGAGTTAATGATGAGAGTCCAAGATGAAGAAGTAACTTTTAATGTTTTCAAGACTATGAAATTTCTGAAGGGATAGGAATAGTGCTTTAGAGTTGATCTGATTGAAGGAGTAACGAGGGAGGTATTTATTGAATCTATGAATGAAGACCCTCTTGAAACCACATTGGTTAGTGAAAATTTATCTAATGATTCAATTGTGCTAGAATGGATTCAAATATTAGATTTAGCTCTGAAGTTCACACGATGGTTGCAAAAATTTGAACCTCTGGATTATTGAGGAAAGCTAGTTGAAAAGGTGAAATCATCCTTAGAAGAACCGCCCACCTTGGAACTTAAGCCATTGCCTAACCATCTACGGTATGCCTACCTTGGTTCTTCTTCTACCTTTCCAGTTATTATTTATGCATCACTTGATAAAGTTCAAGAAGAAAAGCTACTAAGGGTACTTCGGCAATACAAGACTGCTCTTGGGTGGACATTTACGGATATCAAGGGGATAATGTGACACCCCCAAAATAGGTATACATCATCCATCTTGGGTCGCCAAATACATGGTACTGAATACAAATACAAACTTAATTATACAACACGAGCTGAGAGTTTTTACACGAATATTATCTCATAGACAATATCCAAACTCAAATTCAATCCTCATTACATTTATTATCACACTAAATAGTGAGGACTGCTAAAACAACCATCTTAGACCATCACTTCGTTCCCCGACTAGTCCCGGCTACGTTCTCATTTCCTAAAGAGAAAAATAAAAGCAAAAGGGTGAGCTCAACTAGCCCAGTTAGAAATATTATGACTAAGATAATTCAGAATAAATTATCGTTAGCCTTCGACAATGTTAAACTGATAAGATACAATAAACATCAAGTTTAACTACATCGGAACAAGCAATCTATTAGAATAGTCAAGTAGAGCATAATATCTACTATCTTCTATGATTTAAAAAGTTTATCATCAATTTTATCGCTGAGACTCATCTTAATAAATAATCCACATCATCGAATCAACCCTGCATTATGGCCAAGGATATTCATCAGTATCACGACCATGAATTATCCATGCACTACGGGCCAATGAGAACTTTTACCACATCATTTATAACATTACGGTCATGATTATACCTAATAATCCCTGGTTATAATCATACCAATCAACAGTCTCTATACGTAAGCCATAGATGATTTTCATCGTAATATAAGCATGAGGATGATGACAATGATATAAGAATTCAATTAAAAGAAAATAAAGGATAAATTTTTAAAGATTTATAATTTAATTTATCCAGATTTCAATAATGTCCAAATTATCACCATTATACTGCTTTGTGGAGTAAAATTTAAGAATAATATTATATCAAAAATGATTTGGACATCAAAGAAATCAATTTCTGTCATGAATAGTATCCCGGGTGAATAGTACCTGAGTAAATAGTACTCTATAAATAGTACTTTAAGAATAGTACCCGTTAATAGTACTTTATGAATAATACCCGAGAATAGTACTTTGTCAATAGTACCCGTGAATAGTACTTTGTGAATAGTACCCCGTGAATAGTACTTTGTGAATAGTATCCCGTAAATAGTATTTCGGCATGAAAAGATCAATAATTATCAAGAATGCTCAGAATAATATTTCTATAAAAAGATATTGGATGAAGCGCAAATATCAAGGATATTCTACTAATTTCACGGAGTATAGAAGCAATACTTTAACCGAATGAGTGTAGAATTAGGAATATGAAACGAAATAATATTACTCACATACTATAGAGTATGGAAGAAAATATTATTTCTTACGAATACTGAACAAAAATAATATCCCTTACCTTAGAAGAAGACTTGATACTGAAATAGTGAGGTAGCAGACTACTCTTCTTCTTTCTCTCTATAGCTTCTCTCTCTATAATTGCTCTTGTGAGTCTTAGTGAATTGGTGAGAATGAAAGAAGAATGAACTTCTATTTATAGGACAACATAGTTTCGATAATTACACGTTTTGGGGCTCAAATTATTACAGTATAGTACCTTCATCTTTTCCTCCATTTATAATTTAGTCCTACAAGTATTATCAAACTTGCACCACCTCCCCTAATAGTATATCATGTGAATCGATAGTTCCATTCATGTGAACAAATAGTTATATGCATGTGAACTAATAGTAATTAATTGCTCATTTATCCGATTAATTGCTCGATTAGTCAATTTAACATCTAGAAATCAATTATTATCGAAATAAATATCGATTTCCACAAACACTAATAATCCCAACACAATGAAAATATAAATTTCATCTTTAATCAACACGAACTTATTCATCATTAATATTATAACTCACAATATTTAACAACTAGATCATTCACAGGAAAGAGGGGACTTTTCGATAAGGATTTCTCCCTATTGACGCGTAATTAGGTGACCAAACCCCTTTCCTCGATAGAACTTTTTAGACATCGTCAATATTACAAATAATAATATGAATAACTTTTTCATCTCAATTATTGATTTAAAAATATAAAATATTATGCAAATGATACTGTGATAATAATTGAATCAATAATATGAGAGATATTATGCAGCAACTACTATAGCAATAATTGAGTATAAATGAGTGACTTCTCACGTAAGCATCAATAATCAATATTGTGTGCTACTATGCAACCACACGTATTACTGTACTTTTATCATCGGGTATTTAAACAGTTTAACGGTAAAACTTTCGCTGTTATTTTTATAAAGAGACATTTCTGTCGCTTTCTAACTCCGACAATACTTCCGTTGTGGGGTCCACCAATGATTTTGTTATTGTACGAATATTCCCTGTTAAAACGAATATTCCCCGACCAATCGAATATTTTATAACAACTTGCTTACTTTGAAAAATTTATAAATATTACCCACGACTATAACATTATATCAAATCCACACCATAATATTCAAAAATATATTTTGAGAAAAATAATCTTTATTCATAAAAGTTGGGGTCTTACAACCTCCCCTTCTTATGAAATTTCATCCTCGAAATTAGGGTACGTACCTAGTATGTCGAAGAGGTGAGGATACCTTGACTTCATTTCAGATTCTAACTCACAGATCATTTTCTCAACATCGCGGTTTCTCCACAAAACTTTGACTTGAGGTATAATCTTGGAGAGTAGAATATGATCCTTCTTATCCAAGATTTTAACAGGTACCTCTTCATACGTTAAATCTTCTTCTATCTCATCCGGTTCTAATTTAATAATGTGGTTTGGGTCTTTCACATATTTATTTAACATAGATATGTGAAAAACGTTATGAACACGAGACATACTTGGCGGTAAGGCGAGTCTATAGGCCACAGTTCCTACTCGATCGAGGATTTCAAATGGGTTAATGAATAAAGGATTGAGCTTTCCTTTCTTTACAATTCTTGTAACTCCTTTCCATGGAGCAACACGTAACAACACATGCTCTCCAACATTGAATTCTACGTTTTTTCGATGAAGGTCAGCATAACTCTTTTGTCGATCTTGTGAGGTCTTTATACATTGTCGGATCATTTGAATCTTTTTCGTTGTCATGCGTACCAATTCTGGTCCTAACAATGTTGCTTCACCCACCTCATCCAAGCATATTGGAGAACGACACTTGCGTCCATACAACGCCTCGAATGGAGCCATGCCAATACTTGCTTGAAAACTATTGTTGTAGGAAAACTCCACCAATGGCAAGAACTTGTCCCAACTTCCTTTGAAGTCAAGAACACAGAGTCTTAATAGATCTTTAAGAGTTTGAATAGTCCTCTCCGACTGCCCATCCGTTTAAGGATGATATGCCGAACTAAATCGTAAATCCGTGCCCATAGCTTTTTATAAACTAACCCAAAATCGTGAAGTGAATCTTGGGTCTCGATCAGAAACTATGGATACTGGCATACCATGCGGTCTTACAATCTCATTTATGTATATACGAGAAAGACGTTCAAATGAATATGTTTTTCGTATAGGTAAGAAATGAGTAGACTTGGTCAATCTATCAACAATGACCCAAATCGCATCTATGCCTTGAGAAACCTTGGGAAGACTAGTAACGAAGTCCATGGTAATGTGCTCCCCCTTCCATTCTAGAATTTCAAGTGGTTGCAATGGACCTTTTGGTACTTGATGCTCTGCCTTGACTCGTTGGCACGTTAAACACCTTGAGATAAACTCCGAGATCTCTCTTTTCATAGTGCTCCACCCAAATATATGTCGAAGATCACGATACATTTTGGTACTCCCAGGATGGATTGCAAACGGTGTGTTGTGCGCTTCCATCGTGATCTTATACTTTAAATCATGGTCGTTAGGAACACAAAGTCTGGAGTTGACTCGAAGTATTCCTTCTTCATTAATTCTTGCTTCCGAGATAATACCTTCTTATACTTTCTTCCTCATACGCATCAGCTCCAGGTCTGTAGCTTGAGCAGCTTTAACTTTATCGATTAAAGTCGGTTATACTCGTATATTTGCCATCATCACGTGGGTCCCTAGAGTCTTTAACTCTATCTTCATCATTTGTAAGTCATAAAAAATGGGCCTTTACGTTGACCATATCGCACTCGTACCCGCATACGATCTTCTACTCAATGCGTTAGCTACTACGTTTGCTTTTCCAGGATTGTATTTGTGACAACCCGAGAATTTAGAATATTTTTAAAAAAAATTATTAATTGATTTAAGGTTCAAAATTAGAACCTAGACAGAAAATAAGTGTATGCGTTTGATATTTTTAAGATAGAATTTTGAGGATTTCAAAATTCTGTGAAGAATTTATGTGAATTATTCAGGATTAAGAAATACGTGAATATGTTCTGTGTATATGTGCGCATGAAGTGGTTAAGGGTCAAGGGTTGACCAGATAAATGATATCTGTAACAAACCCTAAGTATATATTAAGAACGTCAACGTTCGGTTAGAAAGTCCTAGCGAATTATAAGAAACCCTAGAACCGGTTCTGGAAACTCTAATTTCAGTTTCGGGAATTCGAAACCCTAATTCGGTGTATGAAATCCTAAATTGGGAACTTAATGGCGTAAGTGTAAATAATTATAATATTAATTAGGGTAAAGCTTAATTAATTAGCAAACCCTAATTTCAAATTTAGAAAACCCTAAATTTCAGGATTTGAAACCCTAATTTATTATTGGGGGAAAATCTAATTATTAATTTAATAACTGTAATGTTAATTAGGAAATATTAATCCTAATTTTATAGTTATAAGTAATTAGGAAACCCTAATCTAATTACGAAATCTAATTTTTAAAATTAGAAATTTATTTTTATTAGAAGCCCTAACTTTTAGGGTTATAAACCCTAAAGACCATTTTTACCCTAATTGCCTAATTAGCGATTTTAATTAGGAAATGTTAATCCTAATTAGAAAGATTTAAAGTATGATTAAGAAATTTTAATATAATTATAGAATTCTAATTATAATTTAGAAATATTAAATTTTTTATTTTTTATTTTTTTTTGAAAACCTAAATTGGAAATGTTAGAAATTAAATTTGGAAGTTAAGGGTTAAATCCTAAACCATAAATGCTCCATACCCTAAACTCTAAGGGCTTGGTCAAATGTCCAAAATACCATTAAAATTAAATGCAAAATGTCCAAAATACCCTTGGTTGCATTATTGAATGTTGCTTGTGTATCTTGCCAAATGTGAGTTGTTCAACCACCCTAACTACTCCATGTGACTCCAATAACAAGCTACCAGCCGAAATTATCAGCCACGTATGCATTGCATTGCTAGATAAATAGATTAAGAGAGAGAAATTATCTACTTTATTTCTCATTCTCTCCAAGAGCTTCTCTCTCCTCAAATTTCGAAATCTAGAGTGAGAGAGAGTGATAAACAAAGTTAGCATCAGTTCATATCAAACCTATAACAGATCAATAAAGTCAGATTCAAAAGATCAAGGCAAGAATGGTAAGAACCCTAAATTTCGAAAATCTTGTGATCTTGTGTTAATGTTGTTGTTTGTTGGTTAAATATGTGTTAGAGGGTGTCTATAAGTGATATGGGTTATAAAATCCCAGATCCATAACATCAAAGTCCTCGGATCTAGCATTTTATGAAATCTAGAAATGTTGAAAAAAATGGCCTGACAGCAAAATGTCAGAGGCCTTAGATCTTTCTATGTTAATGCTTTGTGATGTTTTAAGTTTTTAACTTGTAGTGTGTTGTATGGTCTTTGGTCTGGTACTTGAAGTAAGGCCAGATCATGTCTAGATCGTAAGATATAGACAGTCAAAAGTCGTTGACCGAGCACAAAACTTAGAATCTGGGCAACCCAGAATTTTTTGAGTGGTCTGACAAGATGTTCAACGTCTTTGATCTTGTTGGATATTTATGTTTTTGCTATGTTGTTGTTTGATAATTGTAGACTGACATTTATACTTCAGTTTCATGCTTATAGAACTCACAGATCATGTATAGAATCAAAGATAAGAAGGGTCAAAGTAGGGTTGACCGGTTGTTCTTGAGGATTTCTGGAAAACCCAGAAATCTTCATGTACGATTTTTGTGTAGACTTTGACCAGCCATGATCTTCTTGGTGTGATGATGAAATGATGATATGTTGCTATATAAGTCTTCCCTGACATCCCCTCTACAATACTAGATCACTAGATCACACATAACAAGCATGGAAAGCAAATAATTATGGGATCAAAATAGGTACCTTTAATTCTGGAAATTCCAGAAAAACGAAGAACACGTTGTCAGAATAATTGGAGACTCAGATCTCTATGATCTGATGTTGTATGGCCATGTAACAAGTTGGTAATTCTAGTATTACATTAGTACTTCAGATCTAACCATAGTACAAGCCCAGAAACTCATTAACTAAGAAATTAGAACCGGTCAAACCAAGCCCCTCAATGACTGACATGCGTTTTCTGGGCAGACATCAAGAACACCAAGAACACATTTAGCGGCGGATTTGTCGCCAGAAGCCACTATAGCGACACTTAATTTCAGAAATTAATTTTTAATTTACGAAAATGATTTATTTTTATAAATAAATCGAAATAAATAGATTTTAATTATTAAAAATATTAAATAAATTCTGAAAAATTATTTTAAATTATAAAAAATAGTTTTTAATTATTTAGAGTATATTTCATAAATATTTAATATTTTTGGAATATAAATGGTATTTAATTTATTTTATTATAATATCAAATAAATTATTTAAAAATAATTTTAATACATGAAAAATCATGAAAAATAATATTATGGTAAAAGAAAATATTTTAAGTTATTTTTAGGGACTTTTAATATTTTGTGATGAAATTCATTAATTAATCAATATTAATGATAATTAGTTTATTTAATAAATATATTAAATAAATTATGAAAAAATAGAATTAATGATTTATAAATCATATAAAAATGATTTAAGCGTTAGAAAAATATTTTAAGTTATAAAATATAACTTTTGATATTTTTTCATAAAAATATTAATATTTTAATATTAATATTAATTATCGGATAAAGAATTTAAGTGTTTAAAAATCATATAAATATGATTTTAAGGTATTAAAAATACTTTGATATATTATAAATATATTATAATATTATGTCATGTATTTCATTAATATTTGATAATAAATAAATATTAATGATAAAAAAAATATGTGGTATTTAATTCGTTTAAATACGGTTTTAATGATTGAAAATTTATGATAAATGATAATAATTATTTAAAAATTATTACGAGCTTATGAAAATTATTTTGACTAAGATTAAAATTATTTGAGATCATTGTTATGTGTTAGGCATAGTTTAATTGAACTTAAACTCGAAAATTTTGTCCGACTAGACCGTCGGGATGATTTGAATTATGTCGGGTTCAACTCAGACTGCAATAGTTTGATTTGATACTGAGTCTTATGTGTGTTATAGACTGATAGGGTTATGTGTAATGTGTTTAGGTTATTTTATAAAGTGTAATGATATTATTCTAACTTAGCAATCAATATTATTTATATATTAGGTTCGGATAAAGCGATATAAAATGTGTAGCTGTAATCAACGGTTCAGGCAAGTTTGTTTTTACTTAACTCTACTAAGAGTTGATTCATTCGGATATGCTTATGATAAATCATTGCTGGTTGCCATGAATTGTACTCTGTACATATTGCATGTATATTTACTCTGTACATATTGCAGGTATGAAAGACTGATCACCTTCATTACCAGTTGGTCCAGATATATTTGTTCATGCTATATACTTGTTCAGTCAAAATTTTGTTCCTGTTAGTTCACAATTATATTGTTGAATTATAGCCAGCTTATTATTCAGATTCTTTCAATCATGATATATCGCTATATTATTGAACTTAAACTTGATGGACAATCCTAATGATCACCCTTGCTATATCATGATAAAACATTGCAGATTAAGGCGAATGCGTCGGATACAAGGACATGTTAAAGACAGTTCCAGCGTTATGATATGTGTACAGCTAAATTGTATAAGTATTGTATGTTAATAATGTTATATGTTAGAAAAGTTATGAAATGTGTATTAAGTTAAGGTTACTCAGCCTTGGGGAATAGTATGTAATGTATTGTATAAATAATTTATGTTTATATCTTTCGTAAATAGTAATAGTTGTATAGAATGATCGAATCGGATCCGAGGTGATTTGGGACCTGGATTCGGGGCCCCCACAATATTGAATGGTATAATCGTAATATTTCAACAGCTCAAGCAAACATCATTGTTGCATATTGAGTTCCTTTTGGGTGAAGAAATATTTGAGGCTTTTATGATCCGTATAGATCTCCACTTTCTCCCCATATAGGTAATGCCTCCAGATTTTAAGTGTAAAAATGACAGCTGCCAACTCTAGATCATGAGTACGATAATTCCTCTCGTATTTTTTAAGTTATCGTGAGGCATAGGCTATGACTTTCTCATGTTGCATGAGAACACTTCCTAACCCTCTGCATGAAGCATCGCTGTAGATGATAAATCCCTCCGAACCAGATGGTATTGTCAGAACAGGTGCTGAAATGAGCCTCCTCTTGAGTTCTTGAAAACTCTTCTCACATTCTTCGCTCCAACCGAATTTTGTATCTTCTCGAGTCAGCTGCATTAATGGAGTAGTGATTCGAGAAAATTCTTCCATGAATCTCCGATAATAACTAGCTAAGCCCAAAAAGCTACGTTCTTCGGTCACTGACTTAGGTTGCTCCCATCTTTGAATTGCTTCAATTTTTACCGGGTCAAACAGATATTCCGTGATTTGATATCATATGCCCAAGGAATGCTACTTTCTCAAGCCAAAACTCGCATTTCTTAAACTTGGCATATATCTTATTTTCACAAAGCTTTTGGAGTATTAGCCTTAAGCGTTTCTCATGATCTTCACGGCTTTTGGAGTATAAGTGGATGTCATCAATAAAGACGACCATAAATTGATCTAAATATTCCTTGAATATTTGGTTCATCATATCCATGACGGCAGCAGGAGCATTAGTCAATCCAAATGACATGACTAGGAATTCGAAATTCCTGTACCAAGTTTTGAAAGCAGTCTTTCGAATGTCATCGGTTTTAATCTTTAACTGATGATATCCGGAACGAGGATAAATCTTTGAAAAGAATTTGGTGCCTTGCAACTAGTCAAAAAGGTCATAAATGCGAGGTAACAGGTACCTATTTTTGATGGTGACATGATTCAACTCCCGATAGTCAATACAAACATACTTCCATCTTTCTGATTCATAAATAGAACAGGAGCACCCCAAGGAGACGTACTAGGACAAATGAAACCGATGTCTAACAATTCTTGTAGTTGGGTTTTTAACTCTTGAAGTTCAATAGGAGCCATTCGATATGGGGCTTTGGAAATGGGTTTTGTACCGGGTTCAAGGTCAATACCAAACTTGATTTCATGCTCCGGGGGTAGGCCAGGAAGTTCTTCGGGGAATACGTCAGGAAATTTATTAACAATAGAAATATCATTCAAATCTGACATATTTCTGTTTAAATCCGTGACATGGGCTAAGAAAGCTTGACATCCATTTTTCAATAAACGAATAGCTTTATGGCTTGATATGACAGTGATCGACTTTAGTGATTTGGTTGCTTGAATTCGCATAATAGGTTGGTTAGGAATATGAAAACTAAAAATCTTACGAAAATAATCAATTTTAGCATGATGAGTAGTTAACCAATCAATCCCTAAAATCACATCAAATGCAAGTTTTTTCAAACAGATGAAATCAACAAGTAACGTGCGGTTACCGATTTGAAGACTTATAAATAGTGGACGTAATGAAGGTTTCTCCCAACGGAGTTTCAACAAATAAGTCAAAGTCTAATTTCTCCAGAGTTAAATTTAAACGTTGAGCGCAAGTAGAGAAATAAAAGAATGGCTAGAACCGATATCAAATAAGGTATAGACTTCGATAGAGTATATGATTAGCTTACCCGTGATGACTTCGTTCAGGTTCTTCGCTTTTTGGGAGGTCACGACAAACGCTCTCCCTTGAACTACCGACTTTGACTTCTCTGGGATGACATTTGGTGTCACTATCCCAATTAGACTTGGCTTCACTGCACGACAAAATTGAGCTAGGTGACATTCTTTTCTATAATTGTAACACGCTTTTGACGACATCGTGCAGTTTGGTCTGATGTGTCCCTCTTTTCCGCATTTGATGCGTACGATCGGTGGTCGTTCTCCTTCTTTATCAACGGGTGCTGGTGCTAACGTCTTTCCATCATTGTTGAATCTTCTCTTCTTGAAATATCCACTCCTATTGTCTTGGCCATGATTATCACCGAAGTAGTTACCATTTCTGGCATATTGATTCCCCCCACGTTTGTTGTCACCGCTTCGATGACTGCTACCACTGGTATTATCATTTTGCCAGCTGCTCTCTCTTGGTTGGGTTGACTCATTATCGCGCTCCAATAACTGAGCCCTATTCACAACATCTAAATACACGCAAAGTTTGTGAGAAATAAGGTATTGATGTATCTCGAGTTTCAAACCTCTTAGAAACATCCGCGTCATTCTCTCCTCATTATCAACCAAGTGGGACGCAAACCGGAATAACTCGACAAACTTAGCTTCGTACTGTGACACGGTCATATTATTTTGCTCCAGCTTGATGAACTCTACCTCCTTCATGTGACGAAATACTTTCGAGAAAGTATTTGTCGTTGAACAGTTCTTGTAACTTCTCCCAAGACATCTTCAGTGCGGCAGGTTGAGTACGCTTTATTCCCACCAGTAATCTGCCTCTCCTCGCAACATAAAGGTGGCAAAGGGAACCTTTTGCTCCTCAAAGCATCCCAAGACTTCAAATATCTTGGTGATCTGCTTTATTCACGTCTCCACCTTAAGTGGTTCTGGCTTTCCCCAAAACTCCGATGGTCCCAGCTCCTTGAATTGCTTAGCGGTGACCATCTGTGAGTTACTATTGTTTCCACTTGCATTTTGAATAGGAGTCGCTCTCGCCTGATGTTACATGAATTGTATAAAGCCCCTGAACATCCTATCGTTCATCATTTGATTGGTGTTGTTGTTTACCTGAGGATTATTGTCTTCCTGTTGCACATTATCCTGGGTATTGATCGTTGGTGACTCAACGGACTCATGTGCTTCATTGCTGATCTCAACATTTTCAGATGCCATTTTCAAACACTGCCACAAAACAAGGGTTAATTGACATGCCACATATTATCTCTATATTCTGACCGACCAATTAAATAACAAATAAACTTAGGTAGGTCATACTAGCGAAGGAATTACTTGTCTTTCCCTTCCTAGTTCTAGTCTCACATCTTAGCCAGGGATCATATCCTTAAGCTTTGATACCAATTGTGATGCCCCCAAAATAGGTATACATCACCCATCTTGGGTTGCCAAATACATGGTACTGAATACAAATACAAACTTAATTATACAACATGAGCTGAGAGTTTTTACACAAATATTGTCTCATAGACAATATCCAAACTCAAATTCAATCCTCATTACATTTATTATCACAAGACATATTGTTTTGCTCCAGCTTGATGAACTCTACCTCCTTCTTGTGACGAATACTTTCGAGAAAGTATTTGTCGTTGAACAGTTCTTGTATCTTCTCCCAAGACATCTTTAGTGCGGCAGGTTGAGTACGCTTTATTCCCACCAGTAATCTGCCTCTTCTCGCAACATAAAGGTGGCAAAGGGAACCTTTTGCTTCTCAAAGCATCCCAAGACTTCAAATATCTTGGTGATCTGCTTTATTCACGTCTCCACCTTAAGTGGTTCTGGCTTTCCCCAAAACTCCGATGGTCCCAGCTCCTTGAATTGCTTAGCGGTGACCATCTGTGAGTTGCTATTGTTTCCACTTGCATTTTGAATAGGAGTCGCTCTCGCCTGATGTTACATGAATTGTATAAAGCCCCTGAACATCCTATCGTTCATCATTTGATTGGTGTTGTTGTTTACCTGAGGATTATTGTCTTCATGTTGCACATTATCCTGGGTATTGATCGTTGGTGACTCAACGGACTCATGTGCTTCATTGCTGATCTCAACATTTTCAGATGCCATTTTCAAACACTGCCACAAAACAAGGGTTAATTGACATGCCACATATTATCTCTATATTCTGACCGACCAATTAAATAACAAATAAACTTAGGTAGGTCATCCTAGCGAAGGAATTACTTGTATTTCCCTTCCTAGTTCTAGTCTCACATCTTAGCCAGGGATCATATCCTTAAGCTTTGATACCAATTGTGATGCCCCCAAAATAGGTATACATCACCCATCTTGGGTTGCCAAATACATGGTACTGAATACAAATACAAACTTAATTATACAACATGAGCTGAGAGTTTTTACACGAATATTGTCTCATAGACAAACTCAAATTCAATCCTCATTACATTTATTATCACACTAAATAGTGAGGACTACTAAAACAACCATCTTGGACCATCACTCCGTTCCCCGACTAGTCCCGCCTACGTTCTCATTTCCTGAAGAGAACAATGAAAGCAAAAGGGTGAGCTCAACTAGCCCAATAAGAAATATTATGACTAAGATAATGCAGAATAAATTATCGTTAGCTTTCGACAGTGTTAAACTGATAAAATACAATAAACATCAAGTTTAACTGTATCGGAACAAGCAATCCATTAGAAGAGTCAAGTAGAGCATGATATCTACTATCTTCTATGATTTAAAAAGTTTATCATCAATTTTATCGTTGAGACTCAGCTTAATAAATAATCCACATCATCGAATCATCCCTACACTACGGCCAAGGATATTCATTAGTATCACGACCACGAATTATCCATGCACTACGGGCCAAGGACATTCGTGTTTTTACCAATGGTCATGATCATGTCGACCATTGTCCATCAATGCACTACGGGTCAATGAGGACTTTTATCACATCATTTATAACATTACGATCATGATTATATCGAATAATCTCTGGTCATAATCATACCAATCAACAGTCTATCTATGCACGTAAGTTACAAATGACTTTCATCATAATATAAGCGTGATGATGACAATGATATAAGAATTCAATTAAAAGAAAACAAAGGATAAATTTTTAAAGATTTATAATTTAATTTATCTAGAATTCAATAATGTCGAAATTGTCAACATGATACTGCTTTGTGGAGTAAAATTCAAGAATAATATTATATCAAAAATGATTAGGACAACAAAGAAATTAATTTTTGTCATGAATAGTACCCCAGGTGAATAGTACCTGAGTGAATAATATCCCGTGAATAGTACTTTGAGAATAGTACATGTGAATAGTACCTATGAATAGTACTTTATGAATAGTACCCAGGAATAGTTCTTTATGAATTGTACTCGTGAATAGTACTTTATGAATAGTACCCCGTGAATAGTACTTTGTGAATAGTATCCCGTGAATAGTATGTCGGCATGAAAAGATCAATAATTATCAAGAATGCTCAAAATAATATTTTCATGAAAAGACACTGGATGAACCGCAAATATCAATGATATTCTGTAACGCCCGAGAAAATCGGATTTTTATGAGAATTAAAATTTTTATTTGATTATTTATATGAGTAAGCTATGTGAAGGTCATTCTATGACCTAGAAAGTGCAAATGTGGTTAGGATTTTGTCTACGTGGTAGAATTAAAGTGTTTGAATTTCCAAGACGAAAATAAAAGTTTTTCGAGAAATTTCATAAAAATATTATTCATTGATTTCTGCTCGGGAATTATTTTTGAATTTCTGAGAAACGCATAATGACAGAATTCTAAGACGAGATGGAATATCTAATAATATTTCAGTTATGAAAAATGAAGTTTTCACTTGCGAACTTAAAACCTAACGGTTAGGGAAAGTGATTTCTGATAAGGAATTGAAATGCATATAATGAATTAATATGATGATCGTATAATACGAAGGTATTGTACAAGGTAATGAATACGAGAATAATAGGAGGTATTATACGGATATGTATGAATGACGGTATGTCGTATATGAATAAGTATACGAGTTAGAATATGAGATTAATACGTAAATTATATGTTATAAGGCTTTAAGCCAAATGTATTGGGCTTGTAGGATTTATTAGGAATTGTACAAGCCCAAGTATAAGAATGGTTAAGTCCAATTGGAATTAAAGGTTAAGGTCCAAAGTGAATTAATGAACAAGCCCAAGTGTTTGTTAAATGCAAGCCCAAAGTATAAGTTAAGTTAATTAAGCTAATTGAATGTAAATCCCAAAGTAAGAATCCAATGGGTAAGCATAAACCATGGGGCAACCCATGGGTGATCCAAAGTAATGAACAAGTAAACTTAATGGTTAAGTAAAGGATAAGTCAAGTGGTGGCCAAGTAAAGTGTTTTTGCTTAATGGCTAAGTATAGTTATTTTAAGTGCTAAACAAGTAAACTTAAGGGCTAAGTAAAGGATACATTATTTGATGAGTAAGTTAAGTAATGGCCAAGTAAATGTGGTGATCAAGTAAACTTGAAGGCTAAGTAAAGTGCTTAAATGTGATGAGCAAGTTAACTTAGTGCTTAAGCAATGAATAGTAAGGAGGTGATGAAGGAGGTGGAATGACTTATTGACTATTAAGCCCTCACTTTGAGATTTCTATAAATAAGAAGGATGCTAGCTCATTTGTTGGTTGTTTTCATTTCATCCAACATCTTAAGTGCTTATGGGTTAGAGAAAAAAAGCTAGAAAAGCTAGATTTCATAGTTCAAGAAGCAAGAAGAGGATTAAAGCTTAATCAAGTGATCTTTAAGGGTAAGAATTTAAACCATGAATCTCTTTCTCTTCAATTGTTAGAGAAGTGAGTAGTGGTAAAACATCTATGCTAAGAAGAAGTAGGAATGATTAATCAAAGGACTTAAGCTTTAATAAGCCGTGAATAAGCAATTCGTTCATATATAAGTTATGAACTAAGGAAGAACTTGTAATATGTTTACATGAATGAAATTTGTATGATTAGAAGATGTGAGGATGATGGTTAGAAGACTTAAACTATGATAAGTCATGCGAAGTGAAATCATAAGTAGTTTATACTTTTATAAGTTATTAACTCACGAAGAACAAGTAATAAATTATCATGAAAATAAGTTAATGAAATATGTATGTTAAGATGTTAGTATGATAGATTGAATCCAGTTGAAATAATGAACAAATCATAAGTAACGAAGTTATGCCAGAATTCACACGATTAGACGATAATCGTCGAATTCGTGAAATTCTCGGATTAGAAGTCAAATTTTGACATTAGTTTTCGATGGAGTATAGTCTCATTTGGCATTTTAGAGTTGCGGACTCAAAAATGATCGAATTCCAACTAAGAACGAAGAAACGAGCGTTGAACGTTCACGAACATTTATCGTTTTTGTTAAAATGAACTAATAGGTGAATTTTTAGTTAACGAATTCGAAAATGGAAAATTCTTGCATGAACATGTAGAGTATGTAATTTTTGAGCTAATGGCTTTTTAACGAGCCAATTCAGACTTATAACAAAGAAGTTATGAGCCCGGGAAGTTCATAGAAAAATTTAATTGTCAAAATTTTTCTAGGACTGAGGTCTGGCGCTGCAGTGCCAGACAGAGCTCTTGGAACCACGTCGGGACGAAGGGGTTGGCTACTAGAGTGCGGCGCCACTATAGTAAAGGGATGCCGTGCCGCGGTGCCGACAGTGGATTTTTATTGACCAAGTTGTTTATGAACCCAAAAGTTTGCAAGACAAGTATGGGACATGTAATTACTTAATGAACATGATAAGACCTTTCCTAGATCACTTTTATAGTGATGACTTTAGGAATTTAAGGTTGTTTAATGAGTAGTTAAACGAAGAACGTAAGGTATAAGAAAGTGGACTGTGTTCAATAATGATGATGGCTATAACGTTGAGAGTTATAACTAAAAGTTGTTGAATATTATGTGAACATGAACGTTATACAATAAGTGTACTTAACCAATGACGATTGCGTTTCGATTAATAACGTAAGAACGTTAGTAAGTGATAAGTGGATTTTATATACGCAGTTCAATGTCTATTTCATGCTTATCTGTTGCTAAATACTTATGATCATGTTCATTTTTACTCGTTTTATATTATTGCATGTGTAATACCCCAACCTATTATAAATAAAATTGAATTTTCCTATAATTATTATTTTAAAATAATAAGGTGTTAATTTGATATAATGTTTTGGTTATGGATGAAATGTGAAAATTTTACAAAATAAGCAAGTGGTTATAAAATATTCATTGTTGTCGGAGAATATTCATTTGGTCGTGAAATATTCTTTCTGTCGGGGAATATTCGTACGACGGCGCAGCCATTTGTGGGCCCCATAACAGAATAACGGTCGGATGAAGAAAACAACAAATTTGAGTTTTTACAAATAACGACGTAGTTATTACCGTTAACACTGTTGGAATACCCGGTGGTTAAAATACAGTAATACGCGTGGTTGCACAGTAGTACACGGTTTTGCACAGTATTTTTGAATTATTGATTCTTACATAAGAAGGAACTACTCAATAATTGTTACAGTAATTACTGTTCAATATTTTATTTTATTGGTTCAATAATTGCTGCGTTGATATTTTACATTATTGTTGTTTCAATAATTGTCACTTTACAGTATTTTCCATTATCGGATCAATAATTCATATTATTTGAATAATATTATGAGATAACATTATTGGCAATGTCTAGAAAGTTCTATCAAGGAGAGGTTTGGTCACCTAATTGCGCGCTAGTAAGGAGAAATCCTTATCGGAAAGCTCCCTCTTTCTTGGGAACTGCCTAGTTATCATTATTATGATTCTGTAATATTATTTATGAATAATTAATTATTGATTTATATCATAAGAAAATATTTATTTTATATGGATATAATTGATGAATATATTTATTTTATGTGGATATAATTGAAAGAATTAATGTTGAGGTATTTTTTGTCGGAATGGAGGTATTAAAAATTAAATCACTGTTCTTGAGATATATTGCGTGAGTTATAATTTTTAATCTGACCGTTGGATCGTTATGATTTTTGAATATGTTATACATATATAAGTTGAGTATATGTCCACAAAGTTTGAACCGTTAAAAATGAACGTATAATTTGTTATGAATTTTAAGAGGTGACTGATTCAGAAATTAGGTTTATAAATGATTTTGGTGGAAAATTTTAGAATTGAGTGAGCCCCACTTGTGGTTGGTAAAGAAATGTGCTAAATTTTATTTCAAATGTGGTGGGTGCCAATAGTAGCAGGTAAAGTCATCAGGTAGCAGGTCAAGTCTGCTTCGGCGTGCTAACATTTTCCTATAAATAGAGGGCTAAGTTAGAATTGAAAATCACACCAGAAACAAGTTTTCTCTCTTTCTCTCTCTATATTATCGAGCGTATTCTTGTGAGTATTTTGATACTTTGAGTGTTGCTATACGGTGCAAGATCCTTCACCACTATATCCAGTATTCCAATCAGAAGTACTGTCTTTTTGAGGTAAGGGATGTTATTTTCTTCCTAATGATATTATTCTTTCAATATCATTATACCGAAATATTGGTATAAATTTTATTATGGAATTTCTACCTTTTTGTGTCGGTGTTACTATTCACGTATACGACACTATTCACCGAAAAATGAAATTTTCTTCTTTTTGTCCAAGATGTCTATTATGGTTACTATCTTTGATTGTATCCATGTTTTGATCTTTATTCTTGAATTTTGCTTCAAAATTGATTATTATGGAGTATTATTGATCTTGGATAAATTGTAATATGAATCCCTAATATTTATTCTTTTATCTTACTGGATTCGTTCTCTAAAATGTTTTTCATCATCCTCAATCCTTAATGGTGATACTTGATGATATATCTTTGGCCTGTAGTGCAAAGATGAATGATTACCTGATGAATATCTTTGGCCCGGAGTGCAAAGATGAACAGGTGTTGAGATGAACATGACCAACTGGTGATACAAATGAATATCTTTGGCAAATAGTTCAAAGATGAATATTTGATTCAAGATGTATATTGATTGATGTTACAGGGATAAAATATTGATTATGGACTTTTAAATCATAGAAGATAGTGGAATTCTTTCTCTACTTGACTCTTCTAATGGATTGTTGTTTCCGCTGCAGTTGTTGATCTAAAACTTGTTGTCTATTATATTTTATAAGATTTTTCCCTGTTGAAGACTAATGATAAATTGTTGTATATTATCTTAGTCATAATATTCTTTACTGGGCTAGTTGAGCTCGCCCTTTTTCCTTTTTGTTCCATTTTTCTTCTCAGGAGGTGAGAACATACCAGGAACTAGCCGGGGTATGGAGTGATGGTTCAGGATAGTTGTATTAGTAATCATCACTATTTTGTAAAATAGTGTATCAATAATTGTAATGAAGACTCCTTTTGAGTTTGTATACTCTCTACTAGACAATAGTTGTATTCAAACTCACAGTATATGTGTTGTCGCATTTTGCACGACAATTGTATTACTGAAGTTGTATTTGTTTATGTACCATGTATTTGGCGATTCAGAATGGGTGATGTATACTTATTTTGGGGGCGTCACAGTTGATATAAGAGCTTAGGGATATGGTCTCTGGCGGAGATCGGGGAATAGAACTAGGAGGGGAGAGATGAGTAAATCCTTCGCTAGTGTGTCCTACCTAAGCTTATTTGTTGGTCAGTCATAATATCGGGATATTATGTGATATGTTAATTTGTTCAATTAACCCTTATTTTGAAGCTGTATTCTAGAATGATATCTGAAATACAGGAGATGAGCAATTGAGAAATCATGATGACAGGGAAGATGGAATCGAAAATAAAGGAGAGGTATCCTCACCTTTTCGAAACACCAGGTACGTACGTCAATTTTGAGGACGAAATTTCATAAGGAGGTGAGGTTGTAATACCCCAACTTATTATAAATAAAATTGAATTTTTCTCAAATTATTATTTTGAAATAATAAGGTGTTAATTTGATATAATATTTTGGTTATGGATGAAATGTGAAAATTTTACAAAATAAGTAAGTGGTTATAAAATATTCATTGTTGTCGGGGATTATTCGTTTGGTCGTGGAATATTCTTTCTGTCGCAGAATATTTGTACGACGGCGCAGCCATTTGTGGGCCCCATAACAGAATAACGGTCAGATGAAGAAAATGACAAATTTGAGTTTTTACAAATAACGACGTAGTTGTTACCGTTAACACTGTTTGAATACCCGGTGGTTAAAATACAGTAATACGCATGGTTTCGCAGTAGCACACGGTTTTGTATAGTATTTTTGAATTATTGATTCTTACGTAAGAAGACACTACTCAATAATTATTACAGTAATTACTGTTCAATATTTTATTTTATTGGTTCAATAATTACTACGTTGATATTTTATATTATTGTTGTTTCAAAAATTGTCACTGCACAGTATTTCTCATTATCGGATCAATAATTCATATTATTTGAATAATATTATGAGATAGCATTATTGGCAATGTCTATAAAATTCTGTCAAGGAGCTGTTTGGTCACCTAATTGCGCGCTAGTAAGAAGAAATCCTTATCAAAAAGCCCCCTATTTCCTGAGAACTGCCTGGTTGTCATTATTGTGATTCTGTAATATTATTTGTGAATAATTAATTATTAATTTATATGAGAAGGAAATATTTATTTTATATGGATATAATTGATGGATATATTTATTTTATGTGGATATAATTGAAGGAATTAATGTTGAGGTGTTTTTTGTCGGGATGGAGGTATTAAAAATTAAATCACTGTTCTTGAGATATATTGTGTGAGTTATGATTTTTAATCTGACAGTTGGATCGTTGTGATTCTTGGATATGTTATACATATATAAGTTGAGTATATATCCAGAAATTTTGAACCGTTAAAAATGAACGTATAATTTGTTATGAATTTTAAGAGGTGGCTGATTCAGAAATTAGGTTTATAAATAATTTTGGTGAAAAATTCTAGAATTGAGTGGGCCCCACTTGTGGTTAGTAAAGAAATGTGCTGATTTTATTTCAAATGTAGTGGGTGGCAATAGTAGCAGGTAAAGCCATCAGGTAGCAGGTCAAGTCTGCTTCAGCGTGCTAACATTTTCCTATAAATAGAGGGCTAAGTTAGAATTGAAAATCACACCAGAAACAAGTTTCTCTCTTTCTCTCTCTATATTATCGAGCGTATTCTTGTGAGTATTTTGATACTTTGAGTGTTGCTATACGGTACAAGTTCCTTCAGTACTATATCCAGTATTCCAGTCAGAAGTATTGTCTTTTTGAGGTAAGGGATGTTATTTTCTTCCTAATGATGTTATTCTTTCAATATCATTATACCAAAATATTGGTATGAATTTTATTGTGGAATTTCTACCTTTTGTGTCGGAGTTACTATTCACGTATACGACACTATTCACCAAAAAATAAAATTTTCTTCTTTTTGTCCAAGATGTCTATTATGGTTACTATTTTTGATTGTATCCATGTTTTGATCTTTATTCTTGAATTTTGCTTCAAAATTGGTTATAATGGAGTATTATTGATCTTGGATAAACTATAATATGAATCCCTAATATTTGTTCTTTTATCTTATTGGATTCGTTCTCTAAAATGTTTTTTATCATCCTCAGTCCTTAATGGTGATACTTGATGATATATATTTGGCATGTAGTGCAAAGATGAATGATTACTTGATGAATATCTTTGGCCCGTAGTGCAAAGATGAACAGGTGTTGAGATGAACATGACCAACTTGTGATACAAATAAATATCTTTGGCCTGTAGTGCAAAGATGAATATTTAATTTAAGATGTATATTGATTGATGTTACAGGGATAAAATATTGATGATGGACTTTTAAATCATAGAAGATAGTGGAATTCTTTCTCTACTTGACTCTTCTAATGGATTGTTATTTCCGCTGCAGTTGTTGATCTAAAACTTGTTGTCTATTATATTTTATAAGATTTTTCCCTGTTGAAGACTAATGATAAATTGTTGTATATTATCTTAGTCATAATATTCTTTACTGGGCTAGTTGAGCTCACCATTTTCCTTTTTGTTCCATTTTTCTTCTCAAGAAGTGAGAACATAGCAGGAACTAGCGGGGTATGAAGTGATGGTTCAGGATAGTTGTATTAGTAGTCCTCACTATTTTGTAAAATAGTGTATCAATAATTGTAATGAGGACTCCTTTTGAGTTTGTATACTCTCTATTAGACAATAGTTGTATTCAAACTCACAGTATATATATTGTCATATTTTGCACGACAATTGTATTACTGAAGTTGTATTTATTTATGTACCATGTATTTGGCGACTCAGAATGGGTGATATATACCTATTTTGGGGGCGTAACAACATGTGTTGGATGGTGGTTGTGGCATTTAACGTACATTTGGAGTTAATTGGGATGATTTGGAATCAATTGGTGCAAGTTTGGAAGAAATCTTGGAGTACAACAAATCTTTTGGCAGAATAGAGGCCCGCCGGGGCGGGCATATTTGGCCTATACACCCCCGCCGGGACGAGGGTCTTCAATATTAGTTGACAGAAAGGGTGCCCACTGGGGCGGGCATATATAAGGCATGTACTCCCGCCGGGGCGGGGGGTCTCGATTGAAGTAGACTCCTGATGTTGCTGAACTTTGATGGGAGTTGGTTTCTAGCATTTGGATAGTGTATGAACTCTAATTGAATGGAATTTTTGGCTTAAAAGTTATATTATATAACTCAAAATATTTTTAAATACATTTTTCTTATTTAAAATAATTTTTCGTAATATTAAATCATTTTTCTCTAATTTATTTAATATACTAATTAAATAAATTAAATATCATTAATATTCAAATAATTATAAATATTAATGAACAATACCCCAAATAGTCAAAAATTAATTTTCATAATTTAAAATAATTTTTAAAACTATTTTTGGTAATTTTTATAATTTATTTCTATTTTTAAATAATTTCTGGAAAATCAGAAATTAAAATTAATAAAACTGTCGCTAAAGTCCTTTAGCGATGCTTTCTGTTGTCTTAGGTGTTCTTGGTGCTCAAGAACATGTCAGACCAGTTTCAAGGGTCATGGTTTGACCGTGTGTAATTTTCAATCCATACAAGTTCTGGGCAATGTTAAACATGGATCATGTAGTGTTTATGTAACACTACATGAATCAATCACCATCTTAATCATACAACAAACCATCAAAAAGATCTGAGCTAGCAAACATGTTGTTAGACATCATCTAGGTTTTCTAGGTAACCTAGAAACCTAGACAATCGCGAAGTACCATTTTAGCTTAGTTCTGGTCATTGTATTGGTGGTTTCTCGGTTCATAGATCTAGTACATATGTCAAGGAACAACTACATAACTTTATCTTAGTCCAAGAACATCACATGTGCCAGATTTATCTCAGTCAAAGGATGTCAGAAGGGGTGTTCATCCGTTTCTGGGTTTTTTTCCCAAAAACGCGATCCGTGCTCAACTAGCCTACTTTGAACATTAATTACACTCGATCTAAACTCTGTTTGTGGAAAGTAAAATAATGAATCTAAAGTGCATACAACAAGCTACAATTTTAATTCAACAACAACATCAAATAGTATAAAACCTGACAGATCCCAAGCCCACAAAACGTTGTCAGACGATGTTTATGGCTTTCTGGGTTTCCCAGATTTGGCACGGTCATGCCCGGTCAACGGGTTTTGACCTTTAATAACTCACGATCTAGACATCCAATGGCTGTGATACCACTTCCAGATCAAAGATATCCTACCAAACTATAGATCTAACACATAAAACATCAAAAATCATAATCACAGAAAGTGTTGGGAGAATGCATATTATGATTTGATGTTTTAAATGTAAATGCTCATGATTATTTGTAAAGTCCTTCAAGGAATACATGTACAAGGACTTAGTGATAGATCAAATCTGTTAGGTTGATCTAAGCTCTTAATGTGTATCATTCTGGAAATGAATGTATAGATAGAAAGATCAAAGCTGTTAGGTTGATCTTGAGATGTAATAGATAGGCTTCGAAGAATTCGTAGTGTATCAATCTGATCAACATTACAGAAGTCAAGGCAGAAACGTAGAGCTTCAAAGATCGTAGTGTGCCTGCCTTGAAGGGCCTCTCTAGAAATCATAAAGTGGTCCCAACGTTTGTCGAGCCAACTCAGAGATCGTAATGTGCTCTCGGAAACGTAGAGTTTACAACTCAAGCAAGCGAAGATCGTAGAGTACCACGATCTGAATTGTAGAGTATCATCTGTCTTGTGTCAGAAATATCAAGCCTCACGATTTATGTGGAGACAGACTCCAACATATGAGGAATGGATTCTAAACGTTGCAGTACTCACCAGTCCCAAAGTCCTAAGAAATATCCTTAGTATGCAACAAAGAAGCGTATTGAAGAAGCTAAGGAAAGTACCATTGGTAAGGGGGAAAACACCTTTTCAGGTGTTAGATGAGAAAGCAGTCTGCTGTGTCAGTGGGCCAGAATGCAATTCAGAAGATGTGCAGAAAAGCCTCCATCAAAGAATAGAAAGGTCAACCGCATTTAGTGCTTCAACGGATGGATCCAACAGATAGTTTCAAGATCACATATATGCAAATCAAACAGATGAGAGAAGTAAGCAAGCATTGAACAAAAATGAAAAGAACTCTCAAAAAGGCTCAACTCTACGATCTGGGAAAAAAGAAAGCTTGCTCAACTACTCAGTTCTTTCGAACAAGTGCTAAAATAGCAACTGAGTAGCAACCGTCAAGAACACAACATCTAACAAGCAACTGAAGAAAAATTACCAAGTTTGCTGGACTTGAAGAGTTCTAAGTGAACTGTAAGAGAGCCAAGTCTGTTGGACTTGAAGAGTTCAAGAGTGAACTAAGAAGTTCCTAGACTGCTGGTCTAGAAGGAATCTATGTGATTCAGAAGTTGTAAAAGATATTCTTAGTGGATTTCCTACTCGAGGAGTAGAAGAGTGAACTAGGAGCTTTAAGTGCTCTGAACCACTTAAAAAGAATGTGTCTTTTACTTTCCTACTATACCTGCTATATCTGCCATAACTGCTATAACTGCCGCACTCTCACAACTCCACTACTTCATAAAGGAGATTAAAACAAACATTAATTCCGCTAAGTTTTAATCATCATCAACTAACAAGTTTAAAACGAAAAAAAAATTTAAATATCTATTCAACCCCCCCTTCTAGATAACTATTGTGCCTACTGGGAACTAACAATTGGTATCAGAGCAGGTTTTATTTTACAGCTTACAAGATTTAGTAGATTCAATGGCACACGAAACAAGCGAATCAAGGACTGGAGGAGGCAGCAAGCCACCAATGTGCAACAAGGATAAATTTGCAAACTGAAAAGTCAGGATGCAAGTATACATGGACTCAATAGATGAAGATCTATTCGAGACTGTTCAGAATGGGCCCTATGGTCCAATAAAGCTTGCACCAACCATAGACGATCCAAACAGAACACAAATCAAAGTCAAAGAGGAGTAGACAGACACCGAGAAGAGAGCTGTCCAACTTGACAAAAAGGCCAAGAACATCCTGTTTCAATCCGTAGAAGACGATCTGTTCGAAAATGTTGTCAACAGCAAAACAACTAAGGAGGTCTGGGAAGCACTGCTCATCGTGGATGAAGGAACTGAAGAAGTAAGAGAAAACAAGCAATCACTCCTGACACAGCAATATGAAATGTTTGCTCATGTTTAAGGAGAAAATGTAACTGCCACCTATGAGAGATTCAACGTTATGCTCAACTCTCTATGAGCATATGGGAAAATCTATCCAAACAAAGATCTGATCATAAAGTTCATGAGAGCCCTACCGAGCAGGTGGAATGCCAAAACCACTGCTATAAGAGAGTTAAAGAATCTTCATGAGATGACAGTTCAACAGCTATATGGCAATCTCCTGACATACGAACTAGAGCTAACTCAACGAGCTGAAACCCTATTAGAAGGAAGAAAGAAGGATTAGGGTGTTGCTCTCAAAGCAACTGAAGGTGCATCTAAGGTCAACACTGAGATTGACTCTGACTATGATGAAGACGATGATGAAGACTTTGCAATGCTGGTAAAAAGACTAAGAAGGTTCATGCGTCAAGGGAAAACCAGCAAGCCAAAGAAGGTCATCAATTACAGCAGCCAGGAGCAAATGAATGATCTATGCTACAACTGTAAGAAGCATGGCCACTTCATTGCCAACTGCAACAAACCTCTCAGAGAAGAACTAAAGAAGAAATCACATGCAAATAAGGAATACAAAGGCAACAAAAGGCCTCAGAAGAGAGACAAAGGTCTGGTAGCTGGAGGATCGTAGAGTGATTCAGACAATGACTCCAATCCTGATTCTAGAAATGATGAAGAACCACAAACGGCTAATCTGTGCCTAATGGCCAAACATGCAAAGGACAAACAAAATTCTAACATACATGATGTAAATCTTGATAAGGTATTTGACTTCAACTCTCCTGATGTAGACATAAATGATTTAAGAACTGCATTGCATGGCATTACCATTGATCTACATCAATACATGAAGTGGTTCAGAGTTTTCTCTAAGGATCATTCATTTCTTCAAGAGGAGAAAAAGAAAGTTCAAGAAGAGCTTGAAATAGCCCTTCTAAGTACTAATCTTCTCTCCAAGCTTGAGGCTGAGAATGAGATCTTAAAACAGACTAATAAACTCAATGCACAAAGAGAGTCTAATCTAACCTCTAAAATTGAGGAACTAGAAAAGACTATCTCTACATGGAACAAATCTTCATCATCCATGGACTCCCTGCTTTCTAGTCAGAGAAGTACATTCGACAGAACAGGCCTAGGCTTTGGGGAATCCATCTCACAACCATGTGTGGAAAAGACAAAGGAAACTAGCACTAGTAATGCCTCAAGTTTTAGTAGAAGCATTACCTTTGTGAAATCCTCACAGAAGGAAGAACCAGTTCAACCTTGTTCTACTGTTTCCATTCATACTCAAAGGAGTAAAGGATCTCATGATGGCCTGGGCTTCACAAAAGAAAAGAGTAACCCAACCTCTACTCATCAACCTCGAAGAATCGTAGAGTCAAGTAAGACCAACTGTACGAATCAACTGGGAAGGTACAGTAGAAGTAAGGCACACTCATCACTATTTATGAAACACAAGGACACGTGGAAGAAGGAGAATCAGTTTAATAGAAGGATAACTAAAGAAACACATAAGTCCAAATGAAGGATGAATTATCATACACACACAGGCATGCATCATACTAAATGTTTTATATGCAATAAATTTGGTCACAAGGCTGCCAATTGTTATTATAACTTCATGCATGTGAGACCCAAGATCAAACAGATTTGGGTCCCCAAGGGCACTAACAAGATAGGACCCATGCAAATATGGGTACCAAAATGAAGGTTAAACTTTATGACAGGAAAAGAGCTCCACAATCACAACCTGGTATCTGGACAGTGGATGATCAAGACACATGATAGGGAACAAAGCCCTTCTATCTAACTACATAGAAAAGGAGGGTCCCTCAGTCATCTTTGGAGACAACGGCTCGGGCAAGACAAGAGGATACGACTCTGCTGGTAATCGTGCAGTATCTTTCAGCAAAGTAGCATATGTGGAAGGTCTCCAACACAACCTTCTAAGCATCAGCCAACTCTGCGACAAGGGTCATCAAGTAACATTCCTCAACAAACAATGTCAAGTCAGAGATTTGAAGAAATCTGCTGTAAAGCTAACCGGGACAAGATAAGGAAATGTCTACATAGTGGATCTTGGTCAACTGAGCTCAGACGAGACTATGCTTTCTGGAAAAAGCATCTGAAGAAATGAGTTGGCTATAGCATAGACGGTTGTCTCACTTAAACTTCAAAAGTATGTCCAAACTGGCATCAAAAGATCTCATTGCTGGCCTACCTAAGTTCAACTTCGTAAAAGAAAGGCCATGCAATACCTGTCAGCTTAAAAAGCAAACCAGAAGCTCATTCAAAAGCAAAACTGCAAACTCTACAAGCCCCTGCAGTTGCTCCACATGGATCTATTTGGGCCAATTCCAACAACTAGTTTTGCAGGAAAAAGATACTCTCTAGTTATAGTCGACGACTACACCAGATTCACATGGGTATTCTTCCTAACTTCAAAGGATGAAGCGAGCTCCCAATTAATCAAGATGTTCAGACTGGTGATGAACGAAAAAGAAGAGAAAATCAAGGCCATAAAGAGTGATCATGGAAGAGAATTTGACTTCTCAGAAATGGACCAGTTCTGCACAGACAATGGCATTAGTCATAACTTCTCAGCTCCACGAACTCCTTAACAAAATGGAGTAGCTGAAAGAAAGAACAGAACTTTGATAGAGGCTGGAAGAACTCTTCTAGCAGCAGCTCATCTACCTGAATACTTCTGGGCAAAAGCCGTTAACACTGCATGCTACACGCAGAATAGATCACTAATACACTCTACGATCAAGAAGACACCCTACGAACTGTGGAAAGGAAGAAAGCTAAGTGTCAGCTACTTTCATGTATTCGGCTGTGCATGCTACATTCTCAACAATGGAAAGCAGTACCTGACAAAATTCCAACCCAAGTCAGACGAAGGAATCTTTCTTGGATATGCCACAGATAGTAAGGCCTACAGGGTGTTCAACAAGAAGACACTGAATGTTGAAGTCTCGATTCACATCATCTTTGATGAAATAGACTTAGACAAAACAGTGCTTCAAGACACTACGACCGATAATGCAGACACTACGAATGAAGTTGTCGAGCTCAACACTACGATCGTAGTGCCAGATAGTGAAATCGTTAAGCAAGAAAATGAGATCGTAGAGAGGCCTGTGCAGACAACGAACCTCCACACCAAGAAGAAGAAATAGATCTTGAAGACTTAAGATAAAAAGGCATCAGGACAGATGTCCCAACCAGAAATAGATTGGCCAGAGATCACACTCAAGATCTAATCATTAGAGATCCGAGTGCTAGAGTCAAAACAAGAGCTGCCACCCAGAATGAATGCTTTTATTTAAGTTTCCTATCACAAATGGAACCAAATAAGATAGAGGATGCTTGGAAGACTCTAGTTGGATAGAAGCCATGCAGGAAGAACTCAACTAATTTGAAAGAAGTAAAGTATGGAGATTGGTACCAAGACCAAAGAGTCATCTTGTCATTGAAACCAAATGGGTCTTCAGAAATAAAATGGATGAAGATGGAGTTATAACCAGAAATAAGGCAAGATTGGTGGCCAAGGATTATTCTCAGGAAGAAGGCATTGACTATGATGAGACATTTGCACCTGTTGCCAGACTAGAAGCCATCAGAATCTTTCTTGCCTTTGCCGCTCAAATGAAGTTCAAGGTCTTCCAAATGGATGTCAAAAGCGCATTCCTAAATGGAGAGCTTCAAGAAGAAGTCTATGTAGAGCAACTTCTAAGTTTCATCAATCCATCTCTTTCCAATTATGTTTATAGATTAGACAAAGCCTTATATGGCCTTAAACAAGCACCTAGAGCATGGTATGAAACACTAACTAACTTCCTGATTGAAAATGGGTTCACTAGAGGTAGAGTAGATACCACATTATTTCTTAGAAAGCATAAGGACAAAGTCTTATTGGTTCAAATATATGTTGATGATATTATTTTTGGTTCTACTGATGAAAAGTTATGCAAGAGATTCTCCAAGTTAATGTAGAGCAAGTTTGAAATAAGCATGATGGGTGAGCTGAATTTCTTCCTTGGACTACAAGTGAAGTAGACTGATAAAGGAATCTTCATAAACCAAGCCAAGTACATCAAATATTTACTTAAGAAGTATGGCTTGGAATCAGCCTCTCCCATGAAAACCCTAATTGCTCCTGAAACCAAACTTGACAAAGATGAAAAGGGTAAAAGTATTGATATAACTCAATACAGAGGTATGATAGGCTCTCTTTTATATCTAACTACCAGTAGACCGGACATAATGTTTGCAACATGCATATGTGCTAGATTTCAGGCTAACCCTAAGGAATCACATTTATCTGCTGCAAAGAGGATTTTTAGGTATCTCAAGGTACACCTTACTTGGGGCTTTGGTACCCCAAGGAATCCTCATTTGAACTAACAGGATACACAGATGCTAATTTTGCAGGCTGCAAAATAGATAGAAAGAGTACCAGTGGCACCTGTCAATTGCTAGGAAACAGACTTGTGTCCTGGTTTAGCAAAAAGCAAAACTTAGTGTCTACTTCAACTGCAGAAGCTAAATACATTGCTGCTGGCAGCTGCTGTGCTCAGATCCTATGGATGAAAAATCAGCTAGCTGATTATGGGTTTTATTTCAAATCTATTCCCATTCACTGTGATAACACAAGTGCCATAGTAATAACTCAAAATCCTGTTATGCATTCTAGGACTAAGCATATAGAAATAAGGTATCACTTCATTAGGATCATGTGTAAAATGGAACTATATCTTTACAATATATCCCTACTAAAAATCAACTTGCTGATGTTTTTACAAAACCTCTAGATGAATCCAGATTTAATAAGTTAATAAGTGAGCTAGGCATGCTGAATTTACAACCATAAAATATATGCTCTAGTTTGTGCTAACCATAACAGATACAAAAGGCTAAGCTCAAAATCGTAAACATGATCATGGGAAGTCCACGATCGTAGAACTGAAGTAACATGAAAGAAAATAATCGTAGCATAGACTCAACCATCGTAGTGCAAACTCAACGATAGCAGAACCACAACCATCAAGAGGAGCATCCTGTGATGATAAGTCTCAAAATAAAGCAATCTCTCTGATAAGTGCCTCAGGAACAAACCTAACCCTTGACTCACTCTAAGAGGTTGGCCCTTCCTAAGCTACCTTAAAAGGATGCTATGTCAAAAACTCACCACAAGGATCTGGTCAGACTTGAAGATCGTAGCTCAGACACGATGATTGTTAGACATACTCGACGATCGTAGCTCAGACATGACGATTGCTGAACAGACTCGACGATCGTAGCTCAGACACAATGATCACAAAACTACCTCAACGATCGTAGTCCTCCCTAAGGACACATTGATAAGTAGGATTTTTACCTACTTATGGAGTACCAATTCATGTGAACTATGCCCATCTCAAGTATATTTTAGTCTGTTTTAGCTGCATTTCATGTTAATTTGCATTGCACGTTCTTAAAACTCCTTTTGGTGAATAAGTGCAGGAATCGGCCTATTTTAGTGGTGTTATGGAGCATAAGGCAAATGGATGCTTGAAACGAGGTAAAAGGATGGGATATGCATGGCATGAAGCTGCATTGGTGCAAGGAGATAAAGCATGACTGAGCAAGCAGCAGCAGCAGGAAAACAGGAGCCAAGATCTGCAGATTGCAAGCCGCGCGGCAAAATAGCCTTAAGAACGCGCGCCCGCGCGATTACCCAGCCAGATCTTGGATGCTACTGCAAGTCTCGCGGCCGCAAGAAAGACAAGCCTATGGAGCGCGCGCCCGAGCGCGAGATCAGCCAAACATACGAACCTACTGCAAGTCTCGCGGCCGCGAGATTATCATACTGGAAGAGCGCGCGGCCGCGCGCGATGTCTGATGCGGCTGATGTGTTTTATTTTATTTCCAAATTTTAAAGGTTGTATTTGATTTAAAACGATTCCTGACTGGTGCCAGGGGTATCATTCGAAATTTTATTAGTTTTTCACGTATCTTTACATCGTAATTAGGGTTTTTACTCTCTAGAGAGGATTCCAATGTAGAAGGAGGCTATAACTCTATTTTTCTACTCTTTCTTGGGATTTCTTCTCTACGAGAGCGGATTATTAATATTAGTTTTTACTGGAATCTTATGAGGATTGAATATTAATGTGTATTCAGCAATTGGGTTTGATAGTTTCATCTTTCGTCTTTCAATTATTGCTTATTGATCATGTTTAACTTTGATCTCGTAATGGCTTTTGGTTTAGTCATGAACTAAACTCCATTATGGGAGTCTAACGGATTTTATTATGTAGTTTGATTGCACACTTAAATGCTGGGTTGTTTTGCATATTATATGGGATGTCTGTCATGATTGTTTTGTATACATGAATGCTTGATCACCATTCGTTTCAGTATTTGTATAGAATTGACAATGAACATGCAAATATGGACTGTTATCATGATAGTATACGTATATAGGGCTGTGTTATATGGCTTATGTATTTCGTGAACCAGATAGACATATATTGTTTCACTGTATAAGTTAAGATAAGAGCTTGAACTTAAAATCAATATAGTTGCAATTTCACATAGACATATAGTGATGTTGGTTATATTGATGATTACATAGAGTCTATCATCTGTGGATGCTGTGTAAGTAGGTCTTAGTGCATTGAAAAATGGCTAATACCCTTTTAGTGCTCTTGGCTACTTTCCTATGATATGTGAACAAGTCAGGCATGATAGTGGCGATTGAATGAAATATTGAATGAAGTTAGAATCCCATTAGTTCCAATATCATTTATTATATCGTTTATATTGTTTTAGTTGTTATTTGCAATTCAAGAACAAACCAAGTTTAATCCATAATGTGAGCATATAAATATAGTGATTTAATTAATGAATAGTAGTTTAAGTTAAACAACTTTCTCTGTGGGATCGATACTTTACTTGCTCTGTATTTCTTGTTGACGCATGTATGCTTGCATGAGTTAGAGCTCTTTTGTTAGTCGTAAAAAAGAGGCAACAAGTTTTCGGCGCCGTTGCCGGGGAAAAGCGTTTAATTTAGTATTATTATCATTAGTTTTAAGCTATATTGTATGACTTAGACAAATATAGTCTTGTCTCATTTCAGTTTTTTTGTTTTTGTTTCAGGAATTTGGATAAATTTTTATGCACACACGGTCAACCAACCCCGAGTTAACACCTGTTCAGGATAATATAAACGGGAGAGGTTGGAAAGCGGGTGTACGTAGAAATTTACAAGAACAGTTGGAAAACACGACAGCTAACATGGCTGCCGATGCACAAGCAGAGGAACAAAGAGAGGAGCATCGGGCTCTGAAAGAGTATTCCATGCCCAATATCAACGGACTATAGTCCAGCATAGTCAGACCAGCGATAACGGCCAATACCTTCGAGATCAAGACTGGCACTATTCAAATGGTGGAGAATACAGTTCAGTTTGGGGGTGCTGCTACGGATGATCCGAATGAACATCTATTGAGTTTCATTGAAATTTGTGATACATTCAGATACAACGGTGTGACGGAGGATGCTATTAGACTAAGGTTGTTCCCATTTTCATTAAGGGATAAAGCAAAAAGTTGGCTTCATTCTCTGCCAGCAGGATCTATAACTACATGGGAGGATTTAGCACATAAATTCTTAGCTAAGTTTTTTCCAATGGCTAAGACTGCAAAGATGAGGACAGCTATCTCTCAATTTGAGCAACAACAGGGCGAATCGTTACATGAAGCATGGGAGGGATACAAAGAAATGCTGAGAAAATGTCCACATCACGGTATGCCAGATTGGATGGTAATTAACACGTTTTATAATGGATTGGGATGGTAGTCGAGACCGATTGTAGATGCAACTGTAGGAGGTGCATTATGGGCAAAGAACTATGAGGAAGCCTATGATCTTATCGAGACAATGGCATCAAATGATTTTTAGAATCCTACATCCTGAATGCCACAAACCAAAGTTACAGGTGTATTGGAGGTTGATGCCATTACTCAGCTATCAGCATAGATGGCAGCTATGGCAAAGAAGATAGATACTTTGGCTGAAGGAAAGGTAAAGACGGTTGCCTACATATGTGAGATTTCTGCGGGGTCACACTCGACGGACCAATGTGCTATCAGCTCAGAATTAGTGCAGTATGTGAGTAACTACAGAAAAGACCAAGGCCAATTTCAGAACACATACCACCCCAACAACAGAAATCATCCAAATTTTAGTTGGTCGAATAATCAAGGGAATCAGCAAGCTCAATTTCAACCAAACAATCAATTTCAGGCGCAGTCGCAATTTAATCCTAGACCACCCTTTCTGCTAGGATTTTCTCAACAACAATAGCAACATCACACTCCAGCTGCACCTCAGCAAGAAAAGAAATCAGAAGTGGAGGAGATGATGATGAAATACATGGCAAACACAGAAGTTATGATCAAGAGCCAAGCAGTGGCTATAAAGAATCTTGAAACTCAAATGAGGCAGATGGCGAACATGCTTACTAACAGGTCCTAGGGTTCATTGCCAAGTAATACGGAGACGAATCCAAGAAGAGAAGGGAAGGAACAATGCCAAGCGATTACATTGAGATCTGGGAAAGATCTGTCAGCTACTGTAAGTCACACGCCCGTGCGAGGATGTATTGAGGAGAGAGCGCGGCCGCGCGAGGTAGAGGAACCAGCCAATAAGTAGGAAAATTTGGAGAAATCTGAGGATCGGTAGGAAGAGAAAGACAAAGCAGGCTTAGAGGAGACAGTTAAGAGTCCAGTACCACCAATGCACATTCAGGTTCCGTATCCGCAGAGATTAATGAAGAAAAGGGAAGATAAATAGTTCAGCAAATTCTTGGAGGTGTTCAAAAAGCTGCAGATCAACATACCCTTCGTCGAGGCATTGGAACAAATGCCCAGCTACGCCAAGTTTATGAAGGGTATATTATCAAGGAAGAGGAGATTAGATGAGTTTGAGACAGTAGCCTTGACAGAGGAATGCAGTGCAGTGCTTCAACAGAAATTACCTCCAAAGTTGAAGGATCCAGGGAGTTTCACAATTCCATGTACCATAGGAAAGTTGAACTTCAGTAAGTGTTTATGTGATCTTGGGGCAAGCATAAATTTGATTCCATTGTCAGTGTTTAATCAGTTGGGATTGCCGGATCCAAAGCCGATAAACATATCATTACAGCTAGCTGACAGATCGATCACATATCCACGAGGAATTGTTGAAGATGTGTTAGTTAAGGTGGATAAGTTTATTTTCCCAGCTGACTTCATCATTCTAGACTACGAGGAGGACAAAAGCATACCAATAATATTGGGAAGGCCATTTTTGGCCACAGGTAGGACGTCAATATATGTGCAGAAAGGTGAACTTACTATGTGTGTCCAGGATCAAGAGATTACTTTCAACGTCTTTAAAGCAATCAGTTTACCAACGGATAAAGAAGAGTGCTTTCTAGTTGACGTGGTGAACTGGTGCCTACAGGATTAAGTACAGAAATCGAAGGATTATGGACCATTGATATGTCCAACGGGTAAAAATTCAAATTTTAAGGAAAAGCCATTAACGAAAGATGAGGTCATAAAATTTCAGGGTGCAGAGAACACGAAGGAAAGCACCGCAATTCTAACGGTGACATGAAGTCAGAGATAGTCAAGCTAATTGACTATAACTTAGCGCTGAATGGGAGGCAGCCCATTATTATTCTCTCCCTTGCTTAGTTTTTAATATTTCATTTTGAGTTATTTCAGTAGTTATATCAAACTCCTTTTTAATTGGATACTATTATTCATGCGTAAGAGTGTAACAAGAATGGCTATGAGAATGCTTGCACGCTGTTAGTGATATGAAATCACTAAGTCATACCTTAACATGGTACATTAATATCTATGCAGGACCCATCACTAGACAGCATCACTGACAAGCAGAGTGGAACTGAACATCGCGTGGCCGCGAGGCACAAGTGGCATGAAAATCGCGCAGCCCGCGTGTCAAGCCGATATAGTTAACAGTCTGCAAGTCTCACGGCCGACCGACCCAGGAAGTAAGAAAATCTCGCGACCGCGCGTCCAGATAAGAAACCCACCAAATGTTTCTGCAAGTCTCGCGCCCGCACGCCCAGCTTTGTAAACAGACGAAGCGGGCCCGTCCACGCACGTGCGTGCCACCAATGGCGATCGACAGCTCCAAAGGTTAGAGCGTAAGGTCGATGCCATGTACTATAATTTGGGCACATTTGCGACGGGACTCACAAGGGCTTTAGTCGAAGCGTTTGCGCAACAAGGAACAACACAAGAATGGCCTCAGTTTGGAACCGCAGCACCATATCCACCACCGAACTCACCACCCGAGGAGGGTGGCACCACCGATAATTAGGGGAGTTTTCATACCTTTTACCTTCATTCAATTGGGACATTGAATATTTTAAGTTTGGGGGTATTAGGTAGTAGTTAGTATTTTTTATTATTATTAGTTTTGCATGATTAGCTTTACATGATTCATATAGTTTTGCATGATTAGTTTAATTTTTATGTGCATGTTTAGACTACATTTTAGTACATAGTTGCATATTGCATACCTCACAGTTCTTGCCGTTTAGAAAAAAATTTGTCTAGCCAATGATGAGAGTGAAGTTTTTAAATGAATTCTGAATATTTTGGATAACATGAGCTGAGTTATAACGTTTTATACAACGAAATTCATAATGCTGTATACATGCTCTCGGTTTACACAAATGGGTTCACAAGCACTTGTATGTATAAGAAACACGTGTGTTTTGCTCGACGGAAAAATGTAGTGTTAAAAAGAGAAATATGTGAAAAGTGGCTTGGAGACTGTATAAAACATCGATTTTTAAACTCTGGGAAAACATGGGTATCTGTGTATAAAAAAAGAAAAATAGAAATAGCATTGCTAGTCTTATTTCGGGGCCTTGGCTACTTGAGTAAGTACGCCCAAGGGGATTGTCTCTACACCTAGCGCCCTAAGGTATTTCCTGGTCTGGGAGTCGTTGGTCGAAAGCTCGCTAAGGGGTACCAGTGTTCCTAATGGAGTAAGACATTATACAGACATGTAGAAAAAGAAAGAATAGAAAAATAGTAATAAACACCACGAGAAAGAGCGAAATTCGCCCTCGTGAGTAGAATAAAGCAGATAAACTCATTGTTAAACCTTAGTTTATTTTAAGATGTTGGAATAGTTCAAGTCGCATATATAAACGTAAGTATTAATTGATGCTATAATTTTTCTGGTTTGAGCAAGATAGCATGAGCATTCTACATCTAAATCAAGTACTGGGCGAACACAACACACAGCATCTGTATAGCATTGGTGAATTATTTGAGTATATGACATTATGCCTGCAGTTTGGTTTGAATTTGTATTCTCAAATCTAGAAAAACTTCGCTGAGGCAAATTGGACTGAATGTCTATAATGGTTAGGACAATGTGAGAATTAAGTGCATAGTAATGTAGTTGCATCATTCATTATTCATTAGTATGCATTGCTTGAGGGCAAGCATTGGTTCAAGTTTGGGGGTATTTGATAAGTAGGATTTTTACCTACTTATGGAGTACCAATTCATGTGAACTATGCCCATCTCAAGTACATTTTAGTCTGTTTTAGCTGAATTTCATGTTAATTTGCATTGCATGTTCTTAAAACTCCTTTTAGTGAATAAGTGCAGGAATCGGCCTATTTTGGTGGTGTTATGGAGCATAAGGTAAATGGATGCTTGAAACGAGGTAAAAGGATGGGATATTCATGGCATGAAGGTGCATTGGTGCAAAGAGATAAAGAATGACTAAGCAAGCAGCAGCAGCAGTAGGAAAATAAGAACCAGGATCTGCAGATTGTAAGCCGCGCGGCAAAATAGCCTTAAGAACGCGCGCCCGTTCGATTACCCAGTCAGATCTTGGATGCTACTGCAAGTCTCGCCGCCGCGAGAAAGACAAGCCTATGGAGAGCGTGCCCGCGTGCGAGATCAGCCAAACATACGAACCTACTACAAGTCTCGCGGCCGCGAGACTATCATGCTGGAAGAGCACGCGACCGCGCGCGATGTCTGATGTTGCTAATGTGTTTTATTTTATTTCCAAATTTTAAAGGTTGTATTTGATTTAAAATGATTCCTGACTGGTGTCAGGGGTATCATTCGACATTTTATTAGTTTTTCACGTATCTTTACATCGTAATTAGGGTTTTTACTCTCTAGAGAGGATTCCAACGTAGAAGGAGGCTATAACTCTACTTTTCTACTCTTTCTTGGGATTTCTCTACGAGAGCGGATTATTAATATTAGTTTTTGCTGGAATCTTATGAGGATTGAATATTGTTGTGTATTCAGCAATTGGGTTTGATAGTTTCATCTTTCATCTTTCAATTGTTGCTTATTGATCATGTTTAACTTTGATCCCATAATGGCTTTTGGTTCAGTCATGAACTAAACTCCATTATGGGATTTTAACGGATTTTATTATGTAGTTTGATTGCATACTTAAATGTTGGGTTGTTTTGCATATTATATGGGAAGTCTGTCATGATTGTTTTGCATACATGAATGCTTGATCACCATTCATTTCAGTATTTGTATGGAATTGACAATGAACATGCAAATATGGACTGTTATCATGATAGTATACGTATATAGGGCTGTGATATATGGCTTATGTATTTCGTGAACCAGATAGACATATATTGTTTCACCGTATAAGTTAAGATAAGAGCTTGAACTTAAAATCAATATAGTTACAATTTCACATAGACATATAGTGATGTTGGTTATATTGATGATTACATAGAGTCTATCATCTGTGGATGCTGTGTAAGTAGGTCTTAGTGCATTGAAAAATGGCTAATACTCTTTTAGTGCTCTTGGCTACTTTCCTATGATATGTGAACAAGTCAGGCATGATAGTGGCAATTGAATGAAATATTGAATGAAGTTAGAATCCCATTAGTTCCAATATCATTTATTATATCGTTTATATTGTTTTAGTTGTTATTTGTAATTCAAGAACAAACCAAGTTTAATCCATAGTGTGAGCATATAAATATAGTGATTTAATTAGTGAATAGTAGTTTAAGTTAAACAACTTTCTCTGTGGGATCGATACTTTACTTGCTCTGTATTACTTGTTGACGCATGTATGCTTGCATGAGTTAGAGCTCTTTTGTTAGTCGTAAAAAAGATGCAACACACATCAGCTCTAAAGGAGCCAAGGGCAAATTAGTACAATCCTTATCAGTCAAACTCGTAGAGCCAAGAAAAAGTCGACACCTGTCCCACTAAGCAAAAAGGGGATAGGGAAGTTACATTCAATCACACTTCTTGCAAGAAAATCAATGGCAGCTTCCAGTGTTATCACCGGCTACAGACTCTGCCTTGATGAGTTCAAAATAGCTGAATCCAAGTTTCACAAAACTCTATCGTTACTGAAGAAGGTGGGTCTCGAAGAAGCTTTGGGCACAGACACATTGATCTACCCGAAGCTGGTAAAAGAATTCTACAATACTGGTGTATTTGAAAACAACACCATCACTGCTAAATTCAGAAACGTAGAGATCAGACTAAAGGCTATGGACATCAATCTAGCCCTAGGTCTCAAACCTGAAGGGTTTCCATCCATAGATGGCATAGACTTCCACAAGGGACTCAAAAAGATGCATCACAGGAAATCACCCTCTGTCAAAGGATACAAGAAGGAGTTTCCACCGAGGTATGAATTTCTAGCTGATATTATTGGAAAATGTATATGTTGCAAGAGCTCTAGTCATGACTCTGTAAATGAGATACAACTCAAGCTCATGACTGCCATAAGTTATAAAATACAACTTAACTATGGGGCTCTATTGCTTGAATGGATTGGGAAGTGGTTAATCAGCTCAAAGAAAACAAAGAGCTCCCAAAAGATACTCTATAGGCGATTCATAAGCATCATCCTACAAGCTGCTTTGGGTGAGAAGATTAAGGACGACGAAGGAGAAGCCATTAATCCAAACAGGCGAATGACTCAACAACTATTCGTAAACTGGAAAAGAAATCCAACTAAAAATATGCGAATGATGTCTGAGTCCAGTGGAAGAACTGGTGAAAGAAGGGAATCAGAAGTACCAGAAAATATGTCAGTAGTCAGAGAAATTGAAGGAGAAGAAAAAGAAACAAACAAGGAAGAACCCTCTGCCCTTATCAGAAAAAGCAAGGGCAAGAGAAAGGTTAAGGCTAGAATGGAAGAAGAACCCCAGGGATCCACAACTGATAAACCGGTAGAGTCCTCTAACTTTGAGACTCTAAGGATCCTGAGAAAGAAGAAACAGTTGGCTGAGGCAGAAGAAGATAGAACCACCATATCTCAACTGCTGAAGAAGAATAAGGTCAGCCACAAATCCAAAAGGCCATCCATCTCCTCAATCGTAGAGTCTCTACTGATCGTAGAGACTAGACCAAACATATCAGGCAACGAAATAGCTGCATCAAGCATATTGGCTGTTCAATAGGACAAGACTGAAGTTCAAAAAAGTCCTGAGGTTGTGGCTCAGCCTAGAAAATCAAGAAGAAAGCTGGTCAAGAAATATATCCTTGAAAATGAAAAAGTGCTCAAAAAGGAAGACAAGAGTATGGCTGCCAAAAAGGAACTATCCAAAGCAAGCCAAGAGGATAATGCTCCAGCTGAGGGGGAGATACCTGAAGTTCTCATGATAGAGAATACACCAGCTGAGGGGGAGATCCCTGAAGTTCTCATGACAGAGAATGTATCAGCTGAGGGGGAGATGCCTGAAGCTCCAGAAAATGCTCCAACTGAGGGGAAGTTTTTAAGTTTTCAAGAAGATAATCAAGGTGAGGGGAAGGCTCGTGACATCCCCATAGCAGAAGAAGAAGTCCCTGCCAGAAATGAAGAAGAACCAGTGCAAGAACATCAAGAGGCCATTGAGATAATGGAATCCTCCAACGAAGACAGAGAAGAGAAAGAAGATGATGAGGTCGAGATCACAGCTGTAGGCATAGATGGGTACATAAAAGCTAACTATGAGCAACTATTTTCATATCTACCCATGATGCCTTTCCATCAAGCTCAGATTCTGAATTCCTGGAATCACATGTTTTAGAGCTTCAAAGAGTATCCGGCCATCTCAGTACTAGCCAATGGATTCCCAAGAAGGTTTAACTTTTCCAAGAAGCTACTCACAAACAACTCTTCCTCAAAGTATAAACCTGAGGTACTGTCTATCCCAACCCTCTTCAAAGTTAAGCACTTGCCATCATCCTCATTTAGCCAATTTTATGAATTCCCGTGATGGTTGGAAGTGATTCTTCATCTACTAAATCAAATTCCAGTTGCAGAATCCCAAAATTCTGTAACTGAGGAACCAAATGTAGTCAACTTCATAATGCTCCCATAACCCATCATCTCTACGATCACGAACTCTAGCCTTATTGCAGAGTCTTCACCTCAAATCGTAGAGTCACCAAACTCAAACATCCAAACCCAGGCGCCTCCATCGGATATTCCCTCCTCATCCAACAAAGAATACTTTAATCTCGATCTTGCCCTCTACTCCCTGCAAGATCAATCTCAGAAAACATCCCATCCGTTAAACAATCCTCAACCCAGTGATTCACTCACAAATCTGCCCACGAAAGATGACTTGAATGAAGTGTCCAAGAACATGGTCAAGAACATCGATGAGAGCCTGGAAACTCACTCAGAACACATTCATCTCAGGCAAACTCAAATGATCACTGCTGCAAATAATCTCCCAGGCACTCTGAACGCTGAGCTTACAAAGAAGCTGAGGGAAATTATCAAGGAAATGATTCAAAGCATGAAGGACAAAGATGATATTCACTTCCGGATAGCCACCAAACAAAGAGAGGTTGTTCTTGAATTACATAAATCTCAAGATGCCCAAAATAACCTTATGTTGGAGAACATCATCAACCTGAAAGCTTCAGTCAAAGAATTTCAGAAAGCTTATGTAAACCAGGAACAACAAACTAACATTGTTCTCACTGCCCTCCGAAAAAAAGAAGCTAGATCTAAAGCCCTGATCAAGGAAAGTCAAGAGGACATTGCTCAAACACAAAGCCAACTCAACGAGCTTGTCCAAGGAGTAAATCGACTTTCTAAAAACATTTGAACCCTTGATGCTGACATAAAGGGGGAGAATAAAGGGAAAGGAGTTCAAGGAAGCCAAGGAAGGGGTAGAAGACAATTTCACACTCAAGTTTCAAGAAGCCCTCCTGCAAGACAATTCCACCAACAGACTCAACGATCTGATCAGCAGGAAGTCTTAATGGCTCAGCCATTAAGGAGTCAAGGGCCAACTACCAGCTCACAAATTATGACCACAATAGGCCTAAGAATGCCAATTGGAGATCTAGCATTCATGAATAGGCATGATCACAACCCGAGGGTAAGCCCAAATGAGCTGGAAGAAATAGCCAGAAGGGATGAAGCGAGCAGGAAAAGAAGAGCTGAGGAGTATGTCAATCCTCCACGCAAAAGACCAAAGAAATAGAGATAAGTGAAAGTTTAAATTCTTATTGATGTAAAGTTAAAATGTAATACTCTTCAACCATCAATAAATTCATGCTTATTCTCTAGAAATTTTAGCTGCTCACTGAAATACTAAGTCATGTTTACTTTCCTGCAAATGCATCTAGAAACTAATAATCATGACAACAAATCTCCTGGTTATGTCAACATTAAATAGGGGGAGATTGTTGGGAGAATGCATATTATGATTTGATATTTTAAATGTAAATGCTCATGATCATTTGTAAAGTCCTTTAAGGAATATATGTACAAGGACTTAGTGATAGATCAAATCTATTAGGTTGATTTAAGCTTTTAATGTGTATCATTCTGGAAATGAATGTATAGATAGAAATATCAAAGATGTTAGGTTGATCTTGAGATGTAATAGATAGGCTTCGAAGAATTCATAGTGTATCAATCTGATCAACATTACAAAAGTCAAGGCAGAAACGTAGAACTTCAAAGATCGTAGTATGTCTGCCTTAAAGGGCCTCTTCGAAAATCATAAAGTGGTCCCAACGTTTGCCGAGCCAACTCAGAGATCGTAATGTGCTCTCGAAAACGTAGAGTTTACAACTCAAGCAAGCAAAGATCGTAGAGTACCACGATCTGAATCGTAGAGTACCACGATCTGAATCGTAGAGTATCATCTGTCTTACGTTTGAAATATCAAGCCTCACGATTTACGTGGAGACAGACTCCAACATATGAGGAATGGATTTTAAACGTTGTAGTACTCACCAGCCCCAAAGTCCTAAGAAATATCCTTAGTATACAACAAAGAAGCGTATTGATGAAGCTAAAGAAAGTAAAATTGGTAAGGGGGAAAACACCTTTTCAGGTGTTAGGTGAGAAAGCAGACTGCTATGTCAGTGGGCCAGAATGCAATTCAGAAGATGTTCAGAAAAGTCTCCATCAAAGAACAAAAAGGTCAACCACATTTAATGCTTCAACGAATGGATCTAACGGATACTTTTCAAGATCACATATATGCAAATCAAGCAGATGAGAGAAGTAAGCAAGCATTGAACAAAAACGAAAAGAACTCTCAAAAAGGCTCAACTCTACGATCTGAGAAAAAGGAAAGCTTGCTCAGCTACTCAGTTCTTTCGAACAAGTGCTAAAACAGCAACTGAGTAGTAACCATCAAGAACACAACATCTACCAATCAACTGAAGAAAAATTACCAAGTCTGCTAGACTTGAAGAGTTCTAAGTGAACTGTAAGAGAGCCAAGTCTGTTGCACTTGAAGAGTTCAAGAGTGAACTAAGAAGTTCCTAGACTGCTGGTCTAGAATGAATCTGTGTGATTCAGAAGTTGTAAAAGACATCCTTAGTGGTTTTCCTACTCGAGGAGTAGAAGAGTGGACTAGGAGTTTTAAGTGCTCTGAACCACTTAAAACGACTGTGTCTTTTATTTTCTTACTATAACTGCTATATCTGCCATAACTGCTATCATTGCCTCACTCTCACAACTCCACTACTTCGTAAAGGAGATTAAAACAAACATTAATTCTGCTAAGTTTTAATCATCATCAACTAACAAGTTTAAAACGAAAAGATTTTTTAAATATCTATTCAACCCCCCTTCTAGATAACTATTGTGCCTACTGGGAACTAACAGAAAGATTCAGAGCGACTTACATTTGATTGTCAAACTACTTTTTTTGTGCTCTTGGACAGTTTGAAAATCTTTACTTTTTAAGCCCTTTGATGTTATGGATCTATGGTATATCACCATAGATCATCATAAAACATCCCCTTGCACATAAATAAACACATAATCACAAAATTTTTATTGCTATATAAGATCAAATAGGGTTAGGGTTTTTATACCTTTTTGTTCTAAATCTTGATCTTTGATCTCCAATCTGTTCTTGGGTGATCTAATGGTTGTTTAAGTTACTGATCTACCTTAGAATTTCAGAAGGTTAGGGAGAGCAAGAGTTGGTGGGAGCTTAGATAGAAAATAAGCCAAAATACTAGACTTCCTCTCTCCCAAATCTATATATATTGTGATATAACACTTAGATCTGATGATATGGACTGATATTGCAGGATATTATATGCCACCAAGTCAAAATAGTTGGTTATTAACTCCAAATATACCAAGATTTGCAAGTTACATATTAAAAATATACTAAAAGGGCATTTTGGTCTTTAGCATTATATTTTTAATGGCATACTTGACATTGTATAAACCATTAGGGTTTAACCCTAAGGTTCTAACCCTTAGGTTTTAAAACTTTAAATTTCTAGGATTTTTTATTTAGAGTTTTAAAATAGAAAATTAAAATTTTAAAATTATAATTAGGGTTTCTTAATTAAATTAGGTTTTTCTAACCATATTAGCATTTAATAAACACATTAAGCTTGCCAATTATGATTAGGGTTTCCTAATTTGGGGTTTAGGATTCTCGAATTTAGAATTAGGGTTTCTCGTCATACAATTAGGGTTTCTAAATGCGTGTTAGGGTTTCTAATCTTAAGATTAGGGTTTTTAATCTCTTATTAGGGTTTATTAGTTTTAAACCTTATCTGATCAATCATTAATCAAAATCTCTATACAATATAAACAAGTATCCATCGATACAATTATTTTAATTGCATTTTCTATCAAATCCATTTCTAGAAATTAGGGTTAGGGTTTTTAAAACTGTTAAGCAAAACTCTACTCTAATTTATCAGCCAATACATAAATTGACCATACCTCGAGACTCGTATCATAGATACATAGTACAATATTAATAGATAATATTAAAAAAAATTATTCATAAAATTTGGAATATTCAAAATCCCGGGTTATCACATTCACCCCTCCTTAAAAGGATTCCATCCTCGCAATCACCGCTTTCTTATTCTCTACAATCTTTTAAAGTTGTATCATCAATTCATTTTTATTAACACAATATTAATTTGTGTTTCAAATTCTAACATGTGACTTGAATCTATAAAAGAAAACAGTTCACAGAAATATCTGACTCATATCACTCGCGTAATTTAAGTATTAAGCGAAATTTTTACCTGCTGCCTCCTCCTGAGTAGCCACTGCATCATGCGTCGTCATGTTGAATGTACGGGCGGTTGATCTTCCTGGCTGCGCAGGTCCTCGAATTGCCAAGGTTCCGCCACCGGGTCCCTTGTTGACACTTTCCTTCTCAGCATTCCTCTTTGGACAGTTCCGTACCAGATGATCCGTCGATCCACACGCAAAGTAACCTTATATCTTCTTTGGACTGGAACAATTGGACGACATGTGTCCCTCTTACCCGTAGTTATAACAGACTCCTTTCTTCTTTAGACAGACTCCAGAATGGTTCTTCCCGCAAGTCGCGCATGGTTCCCTCCCTTTCTTATTCTCTTCAGTTTTGCTACCCGATTGGGTATTCTCACTCCACTTTCTTTTATTCTGATTACTACCACCACTGCTTCCTCTGTCATTGTTCTTCTTCTCCTGATGAAATTGAGATGCAGCTTAACTCCCTCCTTCAGCAAATTAACGCTTTCTCCAATAAAGTCGCGAACGTGTTGATCTGCAATACTGCTACCTTGTTGAATATCCCTAGTTTCAGTCCATTCTCAAATCTTTTTTCTATTCTTGCTACTGTGTCCACCTGATGAGGTGCAAATCTTGCTAATTCGTTGAATTTGGCAGCATACTCCGAAACCGACATATTCCCCTACTTTAGTTCTAAGAACTTAACTTCCATCCGAGCTTACATACTCGGTGAGAAGTAGCTCTCAAAGAACAATTCTTTAAATCTGGTCCAAGTCACTATAGATGTTCCAGCTCTCGCCTGATTAGTCTCCCACCAGTAATTAGCTTCTCCCTTCATCAAGTATGTTGCAAAAGCCATCTTTTGCTCTTTCACTACTCTGGCGATAACGAATTCTTTCTCCATCTCTTTTACCCAAGTTTGGGCTTCAATCGAATCCGTGGTCCCCTTGAATTCAGGCGGTCCTACCGCTTTAAAGTCTTTGAAGTATGCCAATCTGTCAGCTGGCTGATTCCTCGCTGTTCCTCTTGTAGCTGGAGCTCTATTTTCTATAGCTTGGGCTAGCATATCTACGAAATTCTGCATCGGGTCCGCTTGACCTCCTTCATTATTTACCGACTGCTCTTCTCTTTGATTTCGATTTTGTCGTCTAGGCGGCATAATCTGATTTAAATAAAAATCTTATATTAATTCTCTTTCTCTATACAAATTCTTAATACAATAAGAATTCAACACATAGTTCTCATGTAATCGTATATTTATTCAAATAGCACATAGTACATATAGTACTTAACACATATTACTATCCCTTTTTTTAAAAATAATTTTAGGATTAACATACTCAACTTTACAAAAAGTTGCAATTCTCCAACTTTAAATAAAAAGTTGCCATTTACCATATTCACATATCTAATCCTAGTTCATCAAACTTACCACACTTATGAATTCAAAAACTTGCCACAATTATATGAGTGTATGAACTTGTCCTAGTCAGACCTTTGTCGTCCATTCGCTGAAGGGTTCAGAACATTTCATATAATTATGAGTTATGAACTGTTAGGTTTTGTGAAAATCAAAGCAGCAATCAAATTACAAAAATAGCGGAAGGGTAATAAAATTAAATTTTAAAATTTTTCACAAACCAATTACCTGGATCATCCTTTATGCATATTATTAATTAAAACGAAGAACAAGAAGTTATGTGATCATACCCTTGTAGATACGAGCTTTCACAGGTACGAGTTCAACTCCTACTTCTCCGCGATCTTCTTGAATCTCCGAGTAGGTTCCTTTCTTTGATCAATATAAGTCATCCAAGTGTATGGCCTCTAGAGGTGATCCACCAAGAAAGAATAATTTTCAAGAAAAAGGGTGTACTCAAACCCTAGTTTTTCCTATCTCTATAGAAAAAGGAGGCGTACTCTCCAACTATTGGAATTACGTATATCTGATATCTGATATACGACTCATCTTAGAAAAATATCAGGTAACCCTATTTTAATTAAAATAAGGTATTATTTATTTCATTAAACTCTTTTAATTAAATGGGCTCCCTAATCTTATTAGGGATACTTAATTAAACTCATTTAACTAATTTTTCCTCCTAATCCTATTAGGAATAAATGAGAGTACGTATATTAAATTAATTCCTAAACTCTTTTAGAAATTAAAATAATAATAATTATAATAATATTAATAAGACTCCTCTTATTAATTTATATTTAATATTTTTAAAATATTAAATAATAAATATTAAGCTATTTAATTTATTCTATCACCATAGATTAAATTAAATATACTTAACATATTATTACGATTATACCATTAACTTCTTAAATAATTATTCTTCCTTTTATGGTGTGACCCTTTAGGTTCTCCATATTAAACCGGTTGTGAATAAATCAATTAGAACAATTCTAATCTTATTTAAATAAATAAATTAAATGATTAATTTATTTAAATAAATAATATTTATTCTACAATAGGGATATGCCTCCCTAGCGATCAACGACTTTTCAGATAATATAGATTTCAACATTAATCATAAAAAAATGCTATATATGATGATAAAAATAATATGATCAACATATAGTTTTAATCTCAAGAGTAATATTCGTAACTCATGAATAGTAACCCCGACACAAAAGATAGAAATTCTACAATAAAATTCATACCAATATTTCGGTATAATGATATTGAAAGAATAACATTACTTAAATTTATAAACAATTTATTTTAATTGTTTACACTTTACTAATTAATGCATTTAATCATCATAAAATGCCAACTCTTACAATTTCATCATCAATAACCAAAACCCTCATCAAAAATCTACACATACCTCATATAGGATTCTCAAGCCATAAAATCCTATTTTCCAATTTTCTTTCTTCACAAAACATATTTAATTCATTTACTCATAACTAGACCATTTTCATGAAAAATACCAAAGCAGTTCTAAAAATATTTCTTTTCTGGAATTTAGCATAATATAGTCCCATAGTGAACATATATTTTTCTCAGAATTTTTAAAAGTCATTTACTATTTTTCATATGGCCAAAATAGCCGAATATTTAGACATTTATCAAAAATTGTACTTTTGTCTAAAAATTCTGAAATTTACAGAGTATACTTTTATCATATACATGTACTCCCAATAAAAATTTCATCAATTTTGGAGTTAACCACAAGGAATTATAAGCTGTTACTTTTAAAATAGTCTTTTCCCGTAAAATTCATAACTCTTAATCTATACATCCAAAAATCACCATTTTTGGACACAATCAATAAAACTCATCAAAATATCATTTTAAATTTTTTCATAATTTTTGAAGATCAGAAAAATTACGAAACTGAAAATCATAACAACCCTTAAAATCCATTACTATCCCTTACCTCAAAAGAGCAGTACTTATGACTGGATATCGGATATGATGCTGAAGGAAACTTGCACTAATGAATAGCAACTCACCAAGTATCTAAAAACTCACAAAATATGCTTCATAATATAGAGAGAGAAAGAGAGAAAGCTTATGTTTCTGGTGTGATTTTCAATTCTAACTTAGCCCCCTATTTATAGGAAAATTTTGGTAGGTTTGACCTGCAACCTGATGGCTTTACCTGCTACTATTCCCACCCACCACATTTAAAATATAATTCAGCATATTTATTTACCAACCACAAGTGGGGCCCACCAATTCTAGAATTTTCCACCAAAATGATAAACTCCAAAAATTTAACAATTTCTGAACCAGTCATCTCGTAAAATTCATAATAAATCATACGTTCATTTTTAACGGTTCAAAATTTGTGGGCATATACTCAACTTATATATGTATAACATATCCAAAAATTACCACGATCCAACGGTCGGATTAAAAATTATAACCCCCGCAAAATATCTCAAAAACCCTGATTTTTAATACCTCCATTCCGACAAAAATACGGATAAAAATCTCAACATTAACTCCTTCATTTTTAACCACAAAAATATATCCCTCGTTTATATCCACATAAAATAAATATTTCCTTATCATATGAATCAATAATTAATTATTTACAAATAATATTACAGAATCACATTTATGACAACCAGGCCGTTCCCAGGAAAGAGGGGGCTTTCCAATAAGAATTGCTCCTTACTGGCGCGCAATTAGATGACCAAACCTCTCCTTAGACAGAACTTTCTAGACATTGCCAATAATGTTATCTAATAATATTATTCAAATAATATGAATTATTGATCTGATAAAGGAAAATACTGTGCAACAACAATTATTGAAACAACAATAATATAAAATATCAACGCAATAATTATTGAATCAATAAAATAAAATATTGAACAATAACTACTGTAACAATTATTGAGTAGTGCCTTCTTACGTAAGAATCAATAATTTCAAAAATACTATGCAATACCGTGTGCTACTGTGCAATAACGCGTATTACTGTATTTTAACCACCGGGTATTCCAACAGTGTTAACGGTAACAACTACGTCGTTATTTGTAAAAACTCAAATTTGTCGTTTTCTTCACCCGACAGTTATTCGTTATGGGGCCCACAAATAGCTGCGCCGTCGTACGAATATTCCCCGACAGAAAGAATATTCCACGACCAAACGAATATTCCTCGACAACAATGATTATTTTATAACCACTTGTGTATTTTGAAAAAAAAATCATATATCACCCTTAACTTTAACATTTATCAATTTAACCATTTACTGAATAGTAATTATAAGAATAATTGAATACTTTTATTTCATAAAATTTGGGGTCTTACAATCTCCCCTCCTTATGAAATTTTGTCCCCGAAATTTACGTACCTGGTATTTCAAAGAGTTGAGAATACCTTCCTTTCATTTCAAATTCCATCTTCTCTGTCATCATAATTTCTCCATTGCTCATCTCCTGTATTTCAAATAACATTCTAGAATACAGCTTCAAAACAAATGTTAATTTAACAAATTAACATATCACATAATATCCCGATATTATGACTGACCAACAAATAAGCTTAGGTAGGACACACTAGCGAAGGATTTACTCATCTCTCCCCTCCTAGTTGTATTCCCCGATCTCCGCCAGAGATCATATCCCTAAGCTCTGATACCACCTGTGACTCTCATGGTGCTTCAACCACAGCACCTCACAATGGTACCTATCAGTTTGCCACCGCAGAACGGCGTCCCCTACGGAGAGTCTGGCTGCGGTGCATCCCCCATCAACAGGAAGTCACCAGCGAGAGGCTCGAGGCTCTTTACTTATAGCTCTGATACCACATGTAACAACCCCAAAATAGGTCCATTCCATCCAACCTATTCTGAGTCGCCAAATACATGGTACAGAAAATAACTACAACTTTATTACAACAATTGTCGTGCAAAATACAACAACACATATGCTGTGAGTTTGGATACAAATATATACCAAATGTGACTCATGTCCCAACCGTGGATAGTACCTCACAGTGGCACCTTACATAAAGGTATAGTCAAAAACTGTTTTAGAAATTAGAATTTTTGGGAAGTGCTCAAGGAAACCTTCGTACATGGGAGGCCACGCGTCTAGGTTATGATAGATATCATATGGCCACAGAATTATCCTTGGTTGACCCAATAGACCCCAAAGAAAAACGAGAAGATTACTATCATATTCTTCCCAATGGTGAGTCTTCTCTTGACTTATCATTATCTCCACTCTCTCAAATTGAGAATTATACTTCAAACAAACACCAAGATTATATAGGTAGTGCCCATAGATATACTCAGGAAGTGGATGAGCACAACCCTGTCCTATGATGACACGAGGTTGTATGTCATTAGACATCTTGTATGATAGTGACAAAACACCCTTCCAACGTTGGGTTCGCCTCACCCTATTTTCTTCACCAAATATAACTACTAAATGATAACCACCGTTCTATTTCCTTGTTACCCCCGCTCGACCCAGCTACACTCTTATTACCTAAAAGGAATTGTGAACAGAAGGGTGAGCACAACTAGCCCAGTAAAGAATATCATGACTAAAGATAAATAAATTATCAATAGTCTTCATCAATAATAAATCAGAGATTTAGAACATATGGTAGATGATAAAAAAAATTTCAACCATAGTTGCAGCGGAACATGCAATCCATTAGAAGAGTCAAATAGACTATAAAGTCTATTATCTTCTCCATGTTAAAAATCCACCAACAATATTTTATCCATGTAACATCACTCAACAGTTCCTTTCCACAATCATATGAATAACTCATAATCATAATTGTGACTATAAATTTTTCTTCGCACCCAGGATGAAGAATATTTTCATCACCTGTCTTTACCTGAAATATCAAAGATCATGGTTATACCAAATCACAGTTCCTGTTTATAATCATACTAACAAATCCATCTTTGCACTACGGGCCAAAGATATTCATCAACAAACCATCTTTGCACTACGGGCCAAAGATATTCAACAACAGTTCATCTTTGCACTACAGGCCAAAGATATTTATCAACAGGTCATCTTTGCACTACATGCCAAAGTTATTCATCAACAATTCATATTTGCACTACAGGCCAAATATATTCATATCTCAAAGAAATATATAATCATTTCAGAATTTATATAAACAATAATTATAACCATGTTGATCAATTCACCTTTGCACTTAAGCTTAAGATATTCAATTATAAATTCAATGGTCATGATCATACCAGTCACAATTCAACTTTGCACTACAGGCCAAAGAGAACCCTAGTCATGATCATACCAATAATCTATCCATCTTTACACTCCAGTGAAAGAGAATTTCAACATCAGGGTTATAAAAATGTTATATATGATGATAAAAATAATATGATCAACATATAGTTTTAATCTCAAGAGTAATATTCGTAACTCATGAATAGTAACCCCGACACAAAAGATAGAAATTTTACAATAAAATTCATACCAATATTTCGGTATAATGATATTGAAAGAATAACATTACTTAAATTTATAAACAATTTATTTTAATTGTTTACACTTTACTAATTAATGCATTTAATCGTCATAAAATGCCAACTCTTACAATTTCATCATCAATAACCAAAACCCTCATCAAAAATCTACACATACCTCATATAGGATTCTCAAGCCATAAAATCCTATTTTCCAATTTTCTTTCTTCACAAAATATATTTAATTCATTTACTCATAACTAGACCATTTTCATGAAAAATACCAAATCAGTTCCAAAAATATTTCTTTTCTGGAATTTAGCATAATATAGTCCCATAGTGAACATATATTTTTCTCAGAATTTTTAAAAGTCATTTACTATTTTTCATATGGCCAAAATAGCCGAATATTTAGACATTTATCAAAAATTGTACTTTTGTCTAAAAATTCTGAAATTTACAGAGTATACTTTTATCATATACATGTACTCCCAATAAAAATTTCATCAATTTTGGAGTTAACCACAAGGAATTATAAGCTGTTACTTTTAAAATAGTCTTTTCCCATAAAATTCATAACTCTTAATCTATACATCCAAAAATCACCATTTTTGGACACAATCAATAAAACTCATCAAAATATCATTTTAAATTTTTTCATAATTTTTGAAGATCAGAAAAATTACGAAACTGAAAATCATAACAACCCTTAAAATCCATTACTATCCCTTACCTCAAAAGAGCAGTACTTATGACTGGATATCGGATATGATGTTGAAGGAAACTTGCACTAATGAATAGCAACTCACCAAGTATCTAAAAACTCACAAAATATGCTTCATAATATAGAGAGAGAAAGAGAGAAAGCTTATGTTTCTGGTGTGATTTTCAATTCTAACTTAGCCCCCTATTTATAGGAAAATTTTGGTAGGTTTGACCTGCAACCTGATGGCTTTACCTGCTACTATTCCCACCCACCACATTTAAAATATAATTCAGCATATTTATTCACCAACCACAAGTGGGGCCCACCAATTCTAGAATTTTCCACCAAAATGATAAACTCCGAAAATTTAACAATTTCTGAACCAGTCATCTCGTAAAATTCATAATAAATCATACGTTCATTTTTAACGGTTCAAAATTTGTGGGCATATACTCAACTTATATATGTATAACATATCCAAAAATTACCACGATCCAACGGTCGGATTAAAAATTATAACCCCCGCAAAATATCTCAAAAACCCTGATTTTTAATACCTCCATTCCGACAAAAATACGGATAAAAATCTCAACATTAACTCCTTCATTTTTAACCACAAAAATATATCCCTCGTTTATATCCACATAAAATAAATATTTCCTTATCATATGAATCAATAATTAATTATTTACAAATAATATTACAGAATCACATTTATGACAACCAGGCCGTTCCCAGGAAAGAGGGGGCTTTCCAATAAGAATTTCTCCTTACTGGCGCGCAATTAGATGACCAAACCTCTCCTTAGACAGAACTTTCTAGACATTGCCAATAATGTTATCTAATAATATTATTCAAATAATATGAATTATTGATCTGATAAAGGAAAATACTGTGCAACAACAATTATTGAAACAACAATAATATAAAATATCAACGCAATAATTATTGAATCAATAAAATAAAATATTGAATAATAACTACTATAACAATTATTGAGTAGTGTCTTCTTACGTAAGAATCAATAATTTCAAAAATACTATGCAATACCGTGTGCTACTGTGCAATAACGCGTATTACTGTATTTTAACCACCGGGTATTCCAACAGTGTTAACGGTAACAACTACGTCGTTATTTGTAAAAACTCAAATTTGTCGTTTTCTTCACCCGACAGTTATTCGTTATGGGGCCCACAAATAGCTGCGCCGTCGTACGAATATTCCCCGACAGAAAGAATATTCCACGACCAAACGAATATTCCCCGACAACAATGATTATTTTATAACCACTTGTGTATTTTGAAAAAAAATCATATATCACCCTTAACTTTAACATTTATCAATTTAACCATTTACTGAATAGTAATTATAAGAAAAATTGAATACTTTTATTTCATAAAATTCGGGGTCTTACAATGCCATTGCACCACATGTACATTAACAACTTGATACAACATCCTAATACATGTCCAATATGTTATCATTAAGTTATACTAATACCCAAAGGGTTGCACTTGCATTCGTGCATCCCGACGCCCTCCGATTGGCTCTAAATACACAACAGTCCTAAAGATGGCCATTTGTACTACTGTTACAGACCTCAAATTAAAAAACTTAAAGAATGAAAGTTGTAGGTCTACTCGTCCTCTTTCCGAATCATCTTGAATTACCTCAATCGGAGTTCATATGAAAAAGTTATGGTCGTTTTACTACAGGAGGTCAAAACTGCCCAACTAGGACACTTTTTCGGCGCCGGGGGGCGGAACAGTGGCGCTGGGGCGCGAGCTACGGCGCTGGGGCACGAGCTACTGGCCCATTTTTGGTGCTGGGGCGCGAACCTTGGCGCCAGGGCGCAAAATTTGGCGCTGGGGCATGAATTTTGACGTTGGGGCGCCGCAACTCACAGAACCAACCCAGAAAGACAGAGCAAAGCTACTGTCTAACTTATTTTTAATAGTCAATGACATCCAACAACATATATAACTTCATGAAAATTACACATAAAAGTTAACAATCAACTATATACTAATTATCAACCACTAATCAACACCATCATAACTAATTCTTTGAAAACACTCCTTTTAAAACAAAAACTCCATTGACGAAATATCAATTTACAGTGAATGTAATTTACACTGTTATTAACCAATTTTGATTCCTTTGAAATACAAGTATACCAATATATATCCCAATTAACATGTATAGTCCAATTTCTCAGTTAGCATACAATTATATATATATTCTACACTCAAGTTCGTACTCACATGTTTTCACTGTGAAAAAATCAATTTCTTGAATACGTAATTTAGCATACCATCATATTTATATATTAAGCATACAATTATATACAAATATATATATATATATATATATATATATATATATATATATGCTAGTATAACATAGTTTACAAGAATTTTGTAACAACTTATACACAGTGAAGTTGAAGAACACAGACTATCAAATTCACAGTAAATATATGGCGTAAAAAAACATATATGGTTACATAAACATAATTTAAGGTTATAAGCACATACCTTTTTATTGATAAGAATACTTGTTAAACCCTTCGAAAAGCTTGAAGAACTCTGTATTTTTCTATCTCAACTCTCTGAGAACTCTCTCCTTTCATTTTTTTTTTTAGCAGACAACTCTAAGGTAAACCAAATGGCAATATACATATACTAAAAAACCAACGCTCGCCTTTTCAATTCAATAAAAACTGACGCTCAACTAATGATCGTATTAATATAGCAGTTACTCAAAATAATATATATTATATATTTATTTTATTTATTTAATTAATAGTTTAAATTCAAAAGAACCCCAAAAGCCATAAGGCTTTGTTTGGCAACCCATTAAAATTTAAATGATTAATATACTTACACATTGTTTGGCAAAACTAAATTAAATGACTTTAATTTATTTTAATAACTCTTTATCACATACTTATTTGTCACACTTTATGAAATAACAATTTATTAAATAAATCACTTAATCACATAACTCAATCCACACAACACATTAATTATTTAACAAATAAATAATTAACTAAACAACTCAATCAAATTGAACAATTACTTATTCAATAATAAACACATCCAATAAATATTTATATAAATCAATAAATATTTATAACTTACATTTAAAAATATGGAATGTTACAGATGAGATCTGGGTTCCTTAGCCTGCGCAACAGCTCCGGTGTTGTCACAAAATAAAGGCATTGGTCCTGTAATGCTAGGAACCACACCAAGTTCAGTAATGAATTTCTTTATCCAAACAGCTTCCTTTGCAGCTTCACTTGCAGCTATGTACTCTACCTCTATCACTGAATCAGCAATTGTTTGCTGTTTGGAACTCTTCCAACTCACTGCGCCACCATTTAAGGTAAACACATACCCCGAAACGGATTTACTGTCATCTTGGTCTGTTTGAAAACTTGAGTCTGTGAAGCTCTCTAGTTTCAATTCAGACCCACCGTAAACAAGAAATACATCCTTAGTTCTTCTTAAGTACTTTAGGATATTTTTCACTGCCTTCCAGTGTTCTTCTCCTGGATTCGACTGATATCTGCTTGTTACACTAAGTGCATGAGCGACATCTGGTCTAGTACATATCATACCGTACATGATAGATCCTATTGCTGAAGCATAAGAAATCTTACTCATACGGTCTCTCTCCTCAGGTGTCTTTGGGGCCTGTTTCTTGGAGAGATGTATTGCATGGCTCATCGGTATGAGACCTCTTTTGGAATCTTCCATGCTAAACCTCTTTAGCATCGAGTCAATGTACGTTCCTTGGGACAAGCCAAGCATCCTTTTAGATCTATCTGTATAGATCTTTATCCCCAAAATATAGGATGCTTCTCCCAAGTCGTTCATGGAGAAGTGTTTAGATAACCAGATTTTAATTTATTGTAGCATAGGAATATCATTTCCTATCAGTAATATATCATCAACATATAATACGAGGAATGAAACAGCGCTCCCACTAACCTTCTTGTACACACATGGTTCATCCTCATTTTTGATACAATCAAACTCTTTGATTGTCTCATCAAAACGGATGTTCCACCTACGAGAAGCTTGCTTCATTCCATAAATGGATCGTTGTAGCTTACAGACTTGATTTGTTCCAACCTTTGAAACAAATCCCTCTGGTTGTGTCATATACACATCCTCCTCAAGTTTCCCATTGAGGAAGGCCGTTTTCACGTCCATCTGCCAAATTTTGTAGTCATGGTAAGCTGCAATCACAAGCAAAATCTGAATGGACTTGAGCATTACTACTGGTGAGAAGGTTTCATCATAATCAACTCCTTGTTTTTGTTTGAAACCTTTTGCAACCAGTCGGGCCTTATAGGTCTCTACCTTGTCGTCTGCTCCAGTCTTTCTTTTAAAGACCCATTTACACCCAATAGGCTTAATGCCTTCAGGTGGTAAAACCAAAGTCCATACTTGGTTTTCATACATAGAGTCCATCTCATATTTCATGGCTTCTTGCCACTTCTCTGAGTCTTTATTACTCATAGCATGTTCGTAATTCAATGGATCATCATCATCTATGATGCATACCTCATCGTCATCCTCTATGACAAGTCCATACCTATCAGGTATCTTTGGTACTCTTCCAGATTTACGAATAGGGTGTTGTACATAAGGAATCTCTACTTGGACAGGTTCATCTATTTGATCTGTAGTGGTTTGTGGTTCTTGAATTTCTTCAAGATCTATTTTCCTCCCACTAACCCCTTCAAGGATAAACTCTTTTTTCAAGAAGGCAGCATGTTTGGCAATAAACACCTTTTGTTCAGCAGGATTATAGAAATAATATCCTAAACTTTCTTTAGGATATCCCACAAAAGTACACTTATCAGATCTAGTCCCAAGCTTATCATTTTGAAACCTTTTCACATAAGCTGGACATCCCCAAATCTTAACATGCTTAAGACTAGGCTTCCTCCCTGTCCACATCTCATATAGAGTCTTAGGGACGGATTTCGAGGGAACCTTATTTAGTAGATATGTAGCCGCTTCTAGGGCATATCCCCAGAATGACACCGGAAGATCGGTAAAACTCATCATGGAACGAACCATGTCCAATAGTGTTTGATTTCTCCTTTCAGATACACCATTCAGTTGTGGCGTCCCTGGTGGAGTCCATTGTGAGATTATACCATTTTTTTTGAGACAATTGAGAAATTCACTGCTTAAGTATTCACCACCTCAATTTGATCGAAGGATCTTAATACTTTTGCCCGTTTGTTTCTCTACTTCACTTCTGAACTCTTTAAACTTTTCAAATGATTCAGATTTGTATTTCATTAAATACACATATCCAAATCTTGAATGATCGTCAGTGAATGTAATAAAATAAGAATACCCTCCTCGTGCATTCGTTGTCACAGGTCCACATACATCCGTGTGTACCAACGCTAACAACTCTGTAACTCTTTCTCCTTTTCCATTAAAAGGAGATTTAGTCATTTTTCCCATGAGACAAGATTCACAAGTTGGATATGATTCATAATCTAATAGCTCTAGGAGCCCAACTTTATACAACTTGGATAATCTTGTTTCATTAATATGACCAAGTCTACAGTGCCACATATAGGTATAATTAACATTATCTCTTTTCCTTTTCTTAGTTTGTTCAATTTGAAGTATATTTTCATGCAAGTCAAGAATGTAAAGTCAATTTTGTAAATTACCAACACCATATAAAACATTATTCTTATAAATAGAACAACTATTGTTCTTTATTATAACGTCAAAACCATCCATATCCAATACAGATATTGAAATAATATTTCTAATAAGTGACAGAATAAAATAACAATTATTTAAACTAATGGATTTGCCCGTAGGCAGTGCTAAACAATAAGTCCCTACAGCTAATGCAGCAACCTTTGCTCCATTTCCCACTAGTAGGACGACCTCATCCTTGCTCAGCTTTCTACTTCTGACTAGTCCCTGTATATTATTACATATGTGAGAACCACAGCCGGTATCCAATACCCAAGTAGAAGATTGACTTTCAGAAAAATTAATTTCAATCATAAACAAACCTTGATTAGGATTCGAAGCTTCTCCAAGCTTCTTCTACTTTTGTTCCGTAAGATAATCCTTGCAGTTCCTCTTCCAGTGACCCGAGTTGTTGCAATGGAAGCAAATTCCTTTACTAGCTAGATCAGATTTCTTTTGATCCTTCACTTTCGCCTTTCCCTTAGCCTGCTTGGATTTCTTCTTTTCAAAAGATACCTTGGGCCTCTTCCTTTTCTTGGAAGAATCATCCACCAGTAAGACATGGTTCTTCTTGGATGGGAAGTGACCTTCAGCAGTTTTCAACATGTTAAGTAACTCAGGCAAGCTGACGTCCAACTTATTCATGTGAAAATTCACAACAAATTGTGAGAAGGTGTCAGAGAGTGACTGCAAGATCAAATCTTGACTCAACTCCCCATCCATGACGAACCCAAGCTGTCCAAGATGTTCAATCAGATTGATCATCTTTAAGATATGAGTCTCAACGGTAGTGCCCTCGGTCATCCGAGATCGAAAGAGGTCCTTAGATATTTCACATCTAGCGGTCCTACTTTGATCACCATACAACTCTCGAAGGTGCAGTAGCATAGTAGGAGCATCCATGTTTTCATAGTCACGTTGAAGCTCGTTATACATGGATGCGAGCATGATGCATTGAGCCACTAATGCATCATCTTGCCACTATTTAAAAGTAGCAATATCTTCCTTAGAGGCTGTTTCTGCAACTTTTGCAGGTACAGGCGAATTTAGGACATAAAAAATCTTTTCAGCAGTGAGAACAATTCTCAGATTCCTTAACCAGTTCGTGTAATTCGGTTCGATCAGTTTATTAGCATCAAGTATGCTACGCAGTGAAATTAGTGAATGTGACATTTTCAAAATTTTGCATGTAAAAAGACAATATTTTAGCAAACATTCATTTAATTAATTACCAAAATAAATTAGGTCTTATTTTATATTGGTATCTCCCACTATTTTCTTCAAACTATATTACCCTCATGAATATAGTTCGGCAATATCTAATTAAAGATTTGCTAGTGAGAATAAGGATCTCATTTCAAATGTATATAGCCTTGTGTGTGCACAACAAACTATATATAAATAAATAGGTAGACAACTCTTGTCAATTACATCATCATGTAACTCCTTATATTTTGCCTCTTAAATCATAATGGTCAAGTGTGTGCACATCCAAACTAAAATGATTTACGTTAAGTCATACCCATCATTTTCATATAAGTGAAGAGAAAACTACAACCCTTGTGTGTGCACAACAAAGCGGTAATGTTCAATTCCTTATAAACATCAAATGTAATAAAAATAACATCTCAAATATTTAATATTCGCCTTGTGTGTGCACAACAAACTCATATTAAATATTCAATGCTCTATTATTTTTATCATGCTAGAAGGCGACGTTCGATATTCCAAATATCTTTGAACGTTACAACTTAATATAATTTCATTGAGGGGTTTGTTATTATTAGTCTCATCTTGTTTAGCGTGCATGCAAATATATATAAAAATACGCGTCATATTATTAAACATGTGAAGCATGTTTGCATAATATATACTATATATAATACAAGCATGCACATATAGAATACTATATTCTACCCGGATTGATTATGGACTTTTATTCTAGTTTGGTTCACTAGAGCCACCAAGTGAACCAAAAGGTCAAACCCTAGGGTGCAAGAATAAACATTTAAATATAACTATTACATTTAAACCCGAGCTCCATTACAAACGGGTCTTCAAGCGCTCCTTGCTCATTGATCTCCGGTTCTTCAAAAATTCTAACTAATCCTATTACATTAAACTATTTAATTTAAATAGAAACCTTGATCAGCAGTCAAGTGGAAGTACATAGGAGAGAAATAGAATTTACATCAAGAAGAAAATCAGAAAAGACAAGGTACGCAGACTCCATTTAATAAAACACATTCATTCAAACATCCAACTAAAATAAATCCAATCGCATTGGTCAATAGTTCATAATCAATCTCATTTATTATCATACATATCATCATATGTATCAATAAATTAAAATCATTCCATATATATATATGTATATCATTTAATGGGCAATTTTATGTTACATGAAATCCAATTTCAAGATTAAAATAAACTCTTTATTTTAATTATAAAATTATTAAGAATAATATATATATATATATATATATATATATATATATATATATATATATATATATATAACAATTATATATTATATTATAGTGGCGTGAATCAGCATGTATAATATAAAAGTATACATATTATCACGTAAACAACAAGTTATGTTTCAGGATAACATATGAAAGTATATATATAAAATTAAGATTACTAGACAGTAGACATTATATATATATATATATATATATATATATATATATATATATACATAAATCGTATTATAATATATATAATATACAAGTACATGTTTTAAATCACGGATAGCGAAGAGCAAGATTAGTATAGTACTGCAACATGATATCTCTCTATATATATACAATTCATATGGTACCGCAGCACTGCAACATGACCACAGACAGCGAGAAAAAAAAATTTGCGAATATCGAAAAAACCAAGAACAGTTCGCAATAACTAACGGTCTTCGCGAAATTTTTTTTTCATAAAATAATAATTTTATACAACAAATTATGCCCAATAAATTATTCTAAATACATACCCATACATATATGGAATCAAAATAATTAATAATTTGCATAAAGTTTGGCTCTGATACCACTGTTAGGTTTTGTGAATATCAAAGCAGCAATCAAATTGCAAAAATAGCAAAAGCGTAATAAAATTAGATTTTAAAATTTTTCACAAACCAATTACCCGGAACATCCTTTATACATATTATTAATTAAAACGAAGAACAAGAAGTTATGTAATCATACCCTTGTAGATACGAGCTTCAACAGGTACGAGTGCAACTCCTACTTCTCCGCGATCTTTTTGAATCTCCGAGTAGGTTCCTTTCTTTGATCAATATAAGTCATCCAAGTGTATGGCCTCTAGAGGTGATCCACCAAGAAAGAATAATTTTCAAGAAAAAGGGTGTACTCAAACCCTAGTTTTTCCTATCTCTATAGAAAAAGGAGGCGTACTCTCCAACTATTGGAATTACGTATATCTGATATCTGATATACGACTCATCTTAGAAAAATATCAGGTAACCCTATTTTAATTAAAATAAGGTATTATTTATTTCATTAAACTCTTTTAATTAAATGGGCTCCCTAATCTTATTAGGGATAATTAATTAAACTCCTTTAACTAATTTTTCCTCCTATTCCTATTAGGAATAAATGAGAGTACTTATATTAAATTAATTTCTAAACTCTTTTAGAAATTAAAATAATAATAATTATAATAATATTAATAAGACTCCTCTTATTAATTTATATTTAATATTTCTAAAACATTAAATAATAAATATTAAGCTATTTAATTTATTCTATCACCATAGATTAAATTAAATATACTTAACATATTATTACGATTATGCTAGTAACTTCTTAAATAATTATTCTTCCTTTTATGGTGTGACTCTTTAGGTTCTCCATATTAAATCGGTTGTGAATAAATTAATTAGAACAATTCTAATCTTATTTAAATAAATAAATTAAACGATTAATTTATTTAAATAAATAATATTTATTCTACAATAGGGATAAGCCTCCCTAGCGATCAACGACTTTCCAGATAATATAAATTTTAACATTAATCATAAAAGAACCTTTTAGTTAATAGTTACCGTACAATTCAATCCTTCTATCATACAATGTCCAAATTAAATAGAAGACATATAATTACTACCAAGTCTTATTTTATTTAATTATATGTATTTCGATTCCTAAATACACAACTCCTAATGAATACAAATTAGAAACTACTTTCTAATTTCATTCCACCTTGGCCAAGGATTTCTGGGTTGTCATTTATCGAATCACATAGGACATTTCTCTTCTTTTACTAGAAGTGATAGATTCTTTATTGATCATTCGTTATCTTCATATATAACTTATTACACCCAAGCATAGCCTTTAATATACTCTAAGAGTCTTAAGGAACAAGTCAAAGTGTAATTCATTATATATAAGATACTATGATGATCTCAAGTCTAAGGATTATTTGTACTACTATCACTACAGGAATTCCTATTGACAGACAAGTAAAACTCCATTAGGTATTCCTTAGCGAGTCACGTTCAGTGAATGTATTCTCTAATAAGCACCTACATACTTGCTTTAGTGTCTCCATACAAATGATCATGAGATCAATCATCCTCATCTAATGAGCAAGCAACGTACGTATCAATCTAGGTGGATTCACTAATCCCCTTTTTAGTAATCCATTGATTGGGAACATTTTAGTTTTAAGCTATCTAAGCATTTAGTTCTTATTAGCATGATCTCATCATGGTTCTAAAAGCATTGCTTAAAACTATGCGTTTATCACATATTATTAAAACAGCACCATGTGGATAATAAATGCCTTGAATAAATAATTCTTTTATTAATAAATAAATAAGATTGATTACAAAGTATATGCTTTACCATCATACATGATTGGCTTGTATGCATACTACTTTCATGAACTTACCATAAGTATGAGTTTTAAGAACACACAAATTAATCTTAATCTTATATCCATGTAGAAAATAAAGATTTCATTCATACAAACATATATATTTACATATTTTTACTCATCATTCTCGATATTACAACACTTAGGTGCTGTTTGTTTATATCTGATTGCCTCTTAATGGACTGCCTCTTATTCGCTAAGAGGCATGATGCTGTTTGTTTTGTTTTTTCTAACCTCTGAATGCCTCTTAATCGGTAAGACAGAAAATGAAATCTTAATAATTAAGAGGTACCTCTTGATGAAATTTTTTTGATAATTTTTTTTTATATAAATATATTCAACAATATTATGCTCTCATTTTTATTAAATTAAATATTTAAAATTATTAAATAAAATTTTACCCTTTAAAATGGTAAAATAGTGTCATTAAGAGACAACTTATTTTTTTGTTATCAAATAATTTTTTAGATTCAGACCTCATAATCATTCAGATGATCTAATTTATTAAGACATCATAATCATTCAGATCTTAATTCCCAGATTTATCAAACACAACCTTAATATCATAATCTACTACCAAAAGGTACTACTGCTTAAACTTAAGCTATCTACCGTCCACTCCCTTCACCAGTCTTCTTCTTTTTGGGACACTTGTTGAATCCGTGACCCGTTCTACCACATGAAAAACACTTTCTCATATTCGGCTTAGGACAATGCAAAGAAATATTTTCTTCCTGCTTACAATTGAAGCACACGTTCCTCCACATCATGCATTCTTCCACGTGAGTCTTTCCATACTTGCTACAGGCTTGCCTCTTCTTCGGGTTTGAATTTTCAAAATTATCGTTGTCTTTATCCCTCTTTCTCTTATTCTTTCCCTTCTTGCTGGTTCCTTCAGACGATCCACCACCTTCAGTCTTCATCCTCTCCATCTGCACCTTCAGTTCGTTCCGTTCTTCAGTCATTTCGTGTAATGATAAGTTAGTTTTATACCTATTTATCCGGTATCTTTTACTTGAATTAGTAGCTTATATTCATGTTTCTTAGTTACTTTTCATGCATTTTGTGTTTATTTTGTAGATCTTATATTTGGGAGCGGTGTGAGCGACTATTGGTAAGGAAAAGCAAGGAAAATATAAAGAAAAGCAATCCGGACATCATTTGGGCTTTCATGTTTACTTCATGTTCTTGGTTTGGAACTTAGCTTACATTGTAGAGCGTCTTCGTAGCTTTTCGAAACATCTTGAATCGTTCTAATCGGAGTTCGGATGCAAGAGTTATGATCTTTGTACCAACGGACGTCAAACTTCGCTATTTTGGTTAGCCATTTTCATATGCAGTCCCTTCTAGCCCAATTTCAACCTTCATCCGGCCAGGATTTCTCAATAATCAAAGAATGAAAGCTGTAGAGCTCGTCGATATCTTCGATTTGATAGGTGGCAAGCCCCGTAACTCTTCCCGAATTAAAAGTTATGGCCATTTTACCAGAGGACACTGCAGTAGAAAATGGACCGCACGGGCGCGCGAATTTGTAATGCATTTCCCGCGTGGCCGCGCGCAACCCCGGAGCCAAAAAATGTGATTTTTTGCTTAAGCGCGGCCGCGCCCAACTTCAGGCCAATTCCTGTGCGGCCGCGCGACGTCTGATGTTGACCAAAGCTGACTTTTCATTAAATAGTACAATTGAAGCGTAATTTGGAGAGGGGTTCAATTAGGGCTTATATATTTGACGTATTTTCATTAGGTGAGAAAGATTCCACCCCTTGGGGGCTCAAGCTACTGCTATTTTCTTTCTTCATTTTGGAATAATTAGATTAGAGTAGTGATTTCTAGAGTTGATTAGATTGAAGACTTGAAGTGATTAGAAAGCATTGGAGATTCAACCTTGGAGAAAGAGAACAGATTTGCACTACCATTCTCTATTCTTACTCTCTCTTTGATTCCTAATTGTATCTTATGATGTTATTCAATATGTGGATGATAGCTTTAATTCAGATATGATTTAAATTCTATTCTGAGATTGCAATGGATTTTATAGATTAGTTATTTCTGATATGTTTCATTGTTAGCCTTATTGATTTCTATGGGTTTGTCTATTAAGATTCATGCTTAATTGCTTAGTTGATTGGCCATCAATTGTTGTGATAATCCATATGGACTTAAGACATGAAGTATGGGTTTGGATCTGATCTTAATAGCTTATGATTGTATATTCTACATTGTGATGGGATGTATGATTTATGCTTAGGATAGACATATACCAAAGTACCATTCGTAGTCAATTGAGAACTTTGGCTTAAACCATAATTATTTGTAAATCACATAGACATATAGTGGTTTAGGTAATGTGGGTATTCATGTGTATTCTATCAACTGTGGATTATATGTGATATGAGTATGGTACATTGAAAGATGGCTATGCTTTACTTTAGTGTTCTCGACTAACAAACCGGTACAATTAGTTTGGCTCAACATGAAGTGTATGGATTTGAATGAGTTAATAGATGAAATTGTAATCTCAGGTCATCATTATCTAGTCTCACTCTAGAAATAGTTAGGTTTATTTAATTTTATAGTTTAAATATAAAATATAATATCATTCGTTTAAATAAGACTGAAATGGTAATGGGCTAGTACTTGGTAAACTTTATTAGATAATTCTCCGTGGGAACGATACTTTACTTACTCTTTATTACTTTTTGACCGTGTATACTTGCACGCATATATTGATCGGTAAAACGACCAACAAGTTTTTGGCGCCGTTGCCGGGGAATTAGCTTAATAAATTTTTGCCAAGATTAATTTCAATCAAATTGGTCTTAAATTAAAATGTTTAATTTAAATATTTTTTTGTTTTAATTATCTTCTTATATTTCTCTCTTTTCAGGTACCATGGGTGACTTTGTTTATCATTGGCCTTATGCAAATATGATTCAACCAAGGGACACAAGCACTGAGGGACTCAATGTATTTTCTACATTGTCAGCACAAATTGCAACACTTTCGGAGAGGTTGGATAGTCTTGCCCAACGCACTCGAGAGATAGTAGTTACATGTGAATACTGTGATGGCGAGCATCCGAGTTATCAGTGCAACATCAAGGTTAGACAAGTGCATATTGGGGGTGATTACTTCAATAACGGTGTTTATCCTGATTATCAACAAGGTTGGGGGTATCGCCTAGATTATGAATGGGGTTATAACTATCAAGATCAATACTGCATCTCAAGTCCAACATATCCATCAGATTTCTCATATCCACCTTCAATGCAACAAGAAGAAAATTCAAGGTTGAAGGAATTCATGTCAAAAAGCATAGCAGACCATGAAGAGATGATGATGAGTCAGGAGTTATCAAGCCAAAATCTTAACAAACAGATGGAACAACTCATTAATTCGTCAATGAATGGTCCTCAATACTTGGATTTCGAAACTGAGAAAGATAATTCAAGACTGGAGAAATTGTGGTTCAAATTTATAGCATCAACTGAGGAGAAGATGATTAAGCAAGAGAGGTCAATTCAAAATCTTCAGAATCAGATGGATCAAATGTTCGAAGCCTTGAATAATCGCCCTCCAAATAATTGGTGCTATGACATGGACGATGAAATTGATGGAGTGCCAGAAGTGTACATGCCACTGAATGAACTGAAAGGAGTGGACATTGAGGAGACAACTGGGGGTATGGAAAATGAAGAACATGAACCAACTTGTATTATACCCCAAGTGCCTTCTCAGTTAGAGTTGAAAAATTCAATAAAATTTACACACCCATGTCCCCTAGGTAGTCACATCCAAGGCAATGATCAATATGATAAAGAGGCCTCATACAAACCATGGTGGGCAAAGGGAGAGATAATAGAAGAAGAAAAACTCGTTGAATCTTTCATGCCTCAATGCAAAAATCTATTCACAGATACAACGAAAGGATCACCTGGCTATGTAATAGAACTGGGGACATAATGTATAGGAAATATGCTAGGTGGCTTCAATCAGAAGACTCTCATGATGGGGAACCTACCAAAGAACATAGCAGTTCTAATGGATGGAGGGTTCCTAGCTTATCGTTGAGGAATCGGATAGCGGTGTTAAGAAAAGAGTCCAGCTAACGGACTATAAACCGAGCGCTAGATGAGAGGCACCCCATCCAATCTTTCTCCTTCCTTTTTTAATTCTTATTTACATTTCCATATTTAGTAGATGCTAGATAGTTGTAAGTATTAATAATAGTTTGATTGTTTCTCCTCTCAGGTTCAATCCAATTACTATAAGCATTCAGGATCAAACAGAAGTCAAAAACTGAAACTGCCAGAGTACAGGGTCGCGCGGCCACGCCCAACTATAAGCCAAACGCCACGCGGCGGCGCAATAGCTCAGTCACAGAAAAAAATTGTTAAATTTTTAAAATTTCTGACTCAAGCATTCAGACAATTAGAAGCCCACACTTAGTTTCCAACTATAGAATATCTCAAACTTTGACATCGCTTGATATACCATCGGGTCATGAGGAGGCGAACGAAGATGACATTGCCACTTAGGGGAGTATTCTTTCACTTTTAATTACAATGAGGGCATTGTTTATTTTAAGTTTGGGGGTATTGGGTTGTAGTGAGTAGCTGTTGCATAAGGTTTGATTGCATGTTTAAGTTGCATAGTAGGGGTATTTTAGTATCTTTGTAGTTAAATTCTACTTGAATTTTTTTTTAGTTTTCTTTTGTCTTGTTTGCTTAATATCTGTTTAGTTACATAACATTGCATAATCCCAGGTTTTTAGCTAGTTGAATTCTAATTTGGCCAATGATAAAATAGAAATTTGATAGATTTTTGAATTTGGTCGATATCTTGAGCTTAGTTATAATTTTATACATGATATAATTCATGCTTGTTGTTTAGATGTTACCAGGTAGCACGATAATGTTCCTATTTGCTTGTTAGCTAAGATTAGTATGCTTGTTTGCTGAGTAGAAAATGTTGTTTTTAAAGATGGAATTGTGTATAAAGTAGACATAGACTATGAAAACACAGATACTCAAACTTTGGGAACACGTGGGTATGCTTGCTATTGGGACGAGATGGAGCGTAAAACACACTCATTTAAATGGAAATGGAAAGTGAGATGGAGCGTAAAACGCACTCGCTAAAAAAAATCAATAAACGTCGCGGGAAAGTGCGAAAATCGCCCTCGTGAGTAAAAATAAGGCAGAATAAACCCATTTTTGAACCTTAGTTTGTATTGATGTGTTGGAGTAGTTGATGTCTCATTAGTATATACAGTTCTTGATTTAAACTTCAATTTTCTGTCTTAAGCAATATAGCATGTGGTATCTTCACCTTTTTCAAGCTTATCTGTGAACACATCACACACACACAACATCTTTATAGCAGGTTAAGATTATATGATTGTATGTCATTATGCCTTTAGCTTAGTTTGATGCTTTGTTCTTGAATCTTGATATTTCTCTGAGACATATCTTATTGGAATTCTTAATATGGCTGGAAATTTGGGGATTCATTGTCATAGTAGCGTAGCTTGCATAGCATGTAGATTGCATTATATTGTGTTGCTTGGGGACAAGTAACGGTTTAAGTTTGGGGGTATTTGATAAGTTGGTTTTATACCTACTTATCCGGTATCTTTTACTTGAATTAGTTGCTTATATTCATGTTTCTTAGTTACTTTTCATGCATTTTGTGTTTATTTTGTAGATCTTATATTTGGGAGCGGTGTGAGCGACTATTGGTAAGGAAAAGCAAGGAAAATGCAAAGAAAAGCAATCCGGACATCATTTGGGCTTTCATGTTTACTTCATGTTCTTGGTTTGGAACTTAGCTTACATTGTAGAGTGTCTTTGTAGATTTCTGAAACATCTTGAATTGTTCTAATCGGAGTTCGGATGCAAGAGCTATGATATTTGTACCAACGGACGTCAAACTTCGCTATTTTGGTTAGCCATTTTCATAGCAGTCCCTTCCAGTCCAATTTTAACCTTCATCCGGTCAGGATTTCTCAATCATCAAAGAATGAAAGCTGTAGAGCTCGTCGATATCTTCGATTTGATAGGTGGCAAGCCTCATAACTTTTCCCAAATCAAAAGTTATGGCCAGTTTACCAGAGGACACTGCAGCAGAAAATGGACCGCGCGGGAGCGCGAATTTGTAGTGCATTTCCCGCGCAGCCGCGCGCGACCCCGGAGACAAAAAACATGAATTTTTGCTTGAGCGCGACCGCGCCCAACTTCAGGCCAATTCCTGCGCAGCCGCGCGACGTCTGATGTTGATCAAAGCTGACTTTTCATTAAATAGTGCAATTGAAGCGTAATTTGGAGAGGGGTTCAATTAGGGCTTATATATTAGACGTATTTTCATTAGGTGAGACAGATTCCACCCCTTGGGGGCTCAAGCTACTGCTATTTTCTTTCTTCATTTTGGAATAATTAGATTAGAGTAGTGATTTCTAAAGTTGATTAGATTGAAGACTTGAAGCGATTCGAAAGCATTGAGATTCAACCTTGGAGCAAGAGAACAGATTTGCACTACCATTCTCTATTCTTACTCTCTCTTTGATTCCTAATTGTATCTTATGATGTTTATTCAATGGATTTTATCTAATAATCTTATCATCATTAATATTTAATAATATTAAAATATTAATGACACACTTGTCAAAATATTAAAGTTATTATCAATAACTTAAAATATTTTTAAATCATCAATATTCTACTTAAATGATTTTTAAAATAATTAAAATTATTTTTAAATCATCATAATTAATATTTAAATATTAATGAAATTATCATTCAAATATTAAAAGTCATTAATTATAACTTAAAATATTTTTAAATCATTTTTCTTATTTTTAAATGATTTTTAAATTAATAAAATTATTTTTAATTCATTTATTTAATATAATAATTAAATAAATCTAATGTCATTAATATTAATTTATTAATGAGAATTCTCCAAAAATATTGAAAATTATATTTTATAATTCAAAATATTATCGAACACTTTATTCTCATTTAAAATAATTTTTAAATCAATAAAAATCATTTTTAATTTATTTATTTGATTTAACAATTAAATAAATCAAATATTATTAATATTAAATTATTAATGAAAATTCTCTAAAAATATTAAAAGTTATATTTTATAACTCAAAATATTTTTAAATACATTATTCTTATTTAAAATAATTTTTCATAATATTAAATCATTTTTCTCTAATTTATTTAATATACTAATTAAATAAATTAAATATCATTAATATTCAAATAATTATAAATATTAATGAAAAATACCCCAAATAATCATAAATTAACTTTCATAATTTAAAATAATTTTTAAAACCATTTTTGGTAATTTTTATAATTTATTTCTATTTTTAAATAATTTTCAGAAAATAAGGAATTAAAATTAATAAAATCGTCGCTAAAGTCCTTTGGCGACGCTTTCTGTCGTCTTAGGTGTTCTTGGTGCTCAAGAACACTGTCAAACCAGTTTCAAGGGTCATGGTTTGACCGTGTGTAATTTCCAATCCATGCAAGTTATGGACAATGTTAAACATGGATCATGTAGTGTTTATGTAACACTACATGAATCAATCACCATCTCGATCATACAACAACCCAATAAAAAGATCTGAGCTAGCAAACATGCTGTCAGACATCATCTCGGTTTTCTGGGTAACCCAAAAACCCAGACAGCCGCGAAGTACCACTTTGTGGTTCGATTTTAGCTTAGTTCTGGTCATTGTATTGGTGGTTTCTTAGTTCATAGATCTAGTACATATGTCAAGGAACAGCTACATAACTTTATCTCAGTCCAACAACATCACATGTGCCAGATTTATCTCGGTCAAAGGATGTCAGAAGGGTTTCTGGGTTTTTTTCCCAGAAACGCGATCCTTGCTCAACTGGCCTACTTTGACCATTAATTACACTCGATCTAAGCTCTGTTTGTGGAAAGTAAAACCATGAATCTAAAGTGCATACAACAGGCTATAAGTTTAATACAACAACAACATCAAACAGTATAAAACCTGACAGATCTCAAGCCCACAAAATGTTGTCAAACGCTGTTTATGGCTTTCTGGGTTTCCCAGATTTGGCCCGGTCATGCCCGGTCAACGGGTTTTGACCGTTAATAACTCACGATCTAGACATCCAATGGATGTGATACCACTTCCAAATCAAAGATAGCCTACCAAACTATAGATCTAACACATAAAACATCAAAAATCATAATCATAGAAAGATTCAGAGCGACTTGCATATGATTGTAAGACTACTTTTTTTGTGCTCTTGGACAGTTTGAAAATCTTTACTTTTTAAGCCCTTTGATGCTATGGATCTATGGTATATCACCATAGATCATCATAAAACATCCCCTTGCACATAAATAAACACATAAGCACAAAATTTTTATTGCTATATAAGATCAAATAGGGTTAGGGTTTTTATACCTTTTTGTTCTAAATCTTGATCTTTGATCTCCAATCTGTTCTTGGGTGATCGAATGGTTGTTTAAGTGACTGATCTACCTTAGAATTTCGGAAGGTTAGGGAGAGCAAGAGTTGGTGAGAGCTTAGATAGAAAATAAGCCAAAATACTAGACTTTCTCTCTCCCAAATCTATATATATTGTGATATAACACTTAGATCTGATGATATGAACTGATATTGCTGGATATTATAAGCCACCAAGTCAAAATAGTTGGTTACCAACTCAAAATATATCAAGATTTGCAAGTTATATATTAAAAATATACTAAAAGGCACTACAAAAAAATGAGGCTTTAGCAACAACCAATTTTCGTTGCTAAAGGTGCCAAATTTTGTTGCAAAAGGGTTTTGGCAACGACTTTACTGTCGTTGCGTCTTTCATTGCGCAATGAGCGTTGCTAATTGTTCCGCAACGAACGTTTTTTTTCGTTGCCAAAAGTAATATATTTTACAACGAAATTTGGCTTTCATACAGAGACATCGATCCTTTAGCAACAAAATATATTGTTGCAGAATAGTTAAAATTTTGTTGCTAACAACCCCATTTCATTGCAAAAGCCTGCTAATTGGCAACGAAATGAACTCTTTTTTTTTCAACGACCATACATTTTCACTGCAATTGACACCATTTTGCAACGACATTTTTCGTTGCAGTAAATTATGAAAATTGTTGCCTAAGCTTGATTTCGTTGCAGAATATAAAATTTTTAGCAACGATTTTCGTTGCTGATTATATTATTTGGCAACGACATTATGCTGAATCAGCAACAAAAATGTTTGTTGCTGGTTATTTTTTAATAGCAACAAAAGTCGTCGATTAGCAACGACATTATATGTTGCCGTTTCTTTATATGTGTAACGAAAGTAGATATGATTTGCAACGATAAAAAATGTTGCATTTTATTTTACTATTAGCAACAATATCCTCTCTATTATTAAGTTAATTTTTAGTTGCCAAATATTATATTTTTAATGCCATTAGCAACGAAAATTTGTTGTTAAATGTATAAAAATTGTTGCTATATTAAAATTTATTCAATTCTTTGGTAACTAATTATATTGTTGTCAAATCAAAATTTGACTTTCTTTTTGTGTACCTGACTGACTCAATGTCCCCATAGCAAATAATGACAAAAATACAAAAAATTAAAATATTATTAACTTAATAAAACCATCCACTACATAATCATTCATTATCTTTACAATTAACCATCTAAAGCTACCACAGTTCTTCAATCAAAGTATATATCTACATATATAGAGAGTACACTTCATAATTTCGTCCCTTGTCTTCCGTAAACGTAACACGAAAATTTGATACCCAGTATTGTAAGGCAGGTCGTAGAAGCAATCTTCCTGCACATATTTAAAAATAATAACAAGTCAGAAAAATGAAGCAAATAGGTCACCAGAGGCACTTAATGCCAAAATCAATACACAAAGACAATAGAGTCTCTACGTGGTACTAATGTACACCGTATTGCTCACAAGCAAAAAAAGACAAATAGACAATCACAATATCTTTTGCTACAAATCCAAATAAAAAAAGAACATTCAATGCGACTATATGATTGCTCTGTTACAAGAAAAAATTGGAATCTTAATCGGCCATTTCATGAATTAATTTCAATAAGCATAGTGGTAAACATATTTTCTGTTACAAGACTTATAGATTATTATTATATGTTGACCTCAAGTCAGAATTCAATCACATTCAACAACCACAAGCATCACACAATCTTAAATAACAATGTTTAGATTTCTATATAGAAAGAACAATTATAAAAAAGTTGAGTTAGTCAATGAGAAAAAACAAATCTTGAGACGACAAATTTTCATACAGTATATGCCCTAAAGATGCTAGCTATAATCACAGACATCATAGATTTAATTACATATGAATTCGTATTGATTGCTATTATATTATTTATAATCCATGAATAGGTCTATTAACTTAATTAGAAATTAATAAATAATAGACTTTCAGGACAAGATCTAGACACAAACCAATACCAGCTTTATTGTTCACATGAACTTTTTAAACTTTTACGCTACCTTGTGACAATATCAGAGTATCCTTTTGCTGCGATAAATACATGATCTTTAGTCAGGCGCTGGAATATTGCATGCTATAAGAGACAGTTGTCCAAAATTATATTGAAGCATCAGTAGCAAAGCCATCACAAACAAAAATGAACAAGCATACCTACTCCACCACGAAAATATATTGAGCATCTGTCTTCATGACCAATTTCTCTAACAAATTCAGGTCACCAAAAATAGCATAACCAGAAGATCCACATGTAAAATAGTCTACAATGTCAAGACTTGGCTCCTATTTCATAATACTTTAGAAGCAAGAGAATAGCACATGGGAAAAAAATTAGTATGTGAAATCCAAAACAAAGTCAAAACATAATATAAAACATGAAATTGACTCCGAAAAACCCCTTGCCCATCATCATTGTCCCAAGGAATAAAGCTTTTGACTCCGAAAAGTACACTAAAATCCACTACCAAACAACCAAATCAATATCTAAAATACAGACTTCTTCATATACCTAAATATCAATAGATGATCAACATCAACTAAATATTTGAATATGACTGGAAGCCTAAATGTTGATGAATTCAAAATTATTTTTGAAGAAATGAAAAAATAAGGGCCGTGATTTGGGATGAAGAACATGCAAAAATAGGCATCATACAACCTGTGGCTCACAAGTCAAAGGTGGTAAAAAAAACACTTGACCGAAAGCATTTTGGCAAGAGTAATAATCCTACTACTGATAATAAAACCTTTTATTTGTTCTGTTTCAGAAATATAATATATTTTTTCCTAATTTGGCCATTACAAAATATACTGTATAATCAACCATAGCTTCATTATTTTGCCAAAATTGAAAATTCACAACAGTTGCAAATGAACTCAAATTTTTAACACACTACTCAACATCGATTGTTGGGTGGAATCAGGTATCTGGTTTATTAGGGAAGGAAAACTGGCGGGATTTAGGTCCGAACCTGTAGCTACCTACAACTATTGGATACCACCCAACATAAAAATATATTGGTTTGTCGATTCTCACTTTAGACAAAAAGGTTTTAAAATAGTTCAGATTTCGCAATGATAACCTAATTATCAATGACCTCAATTAGGGTTGTCTCATAATCACTAATCACTAGGAGCCACGAACCCATGTAGATTCATCACAGTTGCAGCCACATTGGCAAGCCCACCATCAGGGACATCCTTGCGGTATCTGACACCAGGTAACAGCCCAGGACCACCAATTACAATCGATACCTACACAAAAATATCCGTGCTGAAATGATTATAGATGCAATTATATTGTATTACTTCCAAGAGGTCAATATATACAATTGTTGTGGAGATAATCAAGGAAGCCAGTCGGTATTTACATCTAATTCCTATAATCAATAGCTATTCCTATAATCAATAGCTGATTAGCAGCTATGTACATGATATTCTGATTCCTATAATTAAGCAATTGGTTCAATGATATTAGGTACAAGGATTAGCTGTTGTTTCCTTCTATATGCCCCCTCAAGTTGGAGCTCCTAGTGGAGATTCCAATCTTGTCCTTGAGATTAAGAAATTGAGTACGGGAGAGGGACTTTGTGAGTGCATCAGCCAGCTGATCTGCAGAAGAGACATGGGCGACACGAAGGGCGCCCCTTTGGACTTGTTCGCGGATGAAATGAAAGTCAATTGCTACATGCTTCATCCGAGAGTGAAAGATGGGGTTGGAACACAGATAAGTGGCGCCAATATTGTCACAATAGATGACCGGAGCTGTCGAAGTTTGAATTCCTAGTTCGATAAGGAGGGAACAGACCCAGGTTAATTCAGCAGCTGTTGCCGCAACGGCACGATACTCAGCTTCAGTTGACGATCGGGCAACCGTGCGTTGTTTCTTCGAGCTCCAAGAAATTGGACTACTACCAAGATAAACAATGTAAGCACTAGTGGATGTGAAATCATCTTTGTTACCAGCCCAATCAGCATCTGAGAAGGCATGAAGAGAGAAGTGTGGGTTGCGATGAAGTACAATTCCATGATTAGAGGTGCCACAAAGATATCGTAATAGGCGTTTGGTTGCATTCCAGTGATTTGTGGTAGGACGATGCATGAATTGAGAGAGCTTATTTACAGCAAATGCAATGTCAGGCCGTGTGAGAGTTAAGTATTGAAGACTGCCAACTACAGTTCTGTATTCGGAAGCATCGGTCAAGGTGGTGCCATTGTGAAGACTGAGAGTCTGATCGGGTGCTAAAGGTGTAATGGCTGGCTTGGCATCGATCATGTGAGTTCGTGTGAGAAGATCATGAATGTAGCGACGTTGTGAGAGAAGGAGACCATGTGGATGTGGAAGGACTTCAATACCCAGAAAATAGGAGAGACTGCCGAGATCCTTTAGAGAGAAACGTGCTGCAAGTTGAGTAACAAAACGTTGCACTGTGGAGATGTCGTTCCCGGTGATGATGATGGCATCAACATATACTAGCAAGTAGATCATGATGTGTGTATTGTTGAAGATGAACAGAGAAGTGTCCGCATGAGAATTGGTGAAGCCTTCAGCTAGAAGAAATCTGCGTAACTCATGGTACCATGCCCGCGGAGCTTGTTTCAAACCATAGATAGCTTTTCGCAATTTGCACACATGATCGGGAAATTCTCTATCAATAAAACCCGGGGGTTGTATCATAAAGACATCTTCGTTGAGATGACCTTGTAAGAAAGCATTATTGATGTCAAGTTAACGTAGCGACCATCCACGATTGAGTGCAATGGTGAGAATTAGGCGAATTGTTGTTGGTTTTATAACTGGGCTGAAAGTGTCATGATAGTCAATGCCTGGACGTTGATGAAAACCCTTGGCTACTAAACGTGCTTTATACCTGTCAACAGAACCATCGGGTAAACGTTTAGTACGAAAAATCCACTTACATCCAACAATATTGTGAGCTTGATTGGGTGGAACAAGCTCCCATGTCCCATTCCGAACAAGAGCGTCATACTCTTCAGACATTGCACGACGCCATGTAATGTCTTTTAGAGCCTGTTTCACAGTTGTGGGTTCAAGGTCAGTGGAGGGGAGGAGTTGAGCATTAAGATTGAGCTTTTGGATAGGTTTGTGGATATGATTTTTGGCTCGTGTGGTCATAGAATGGATATTAAGTGGCTCTAGGTCATCGGAGCCAGTGGATGATGACATTTGGGTTAGGCCGGGATGGGGAATAGATGAAGAGGAAGATGTCAGGTGTGTGGGGTCAGATGATGAGCGTGTGGTAGTAAACGACCGATCGGAAGGTGGTTCGGTGGGGTCGGATGGTGGTCGTATGAGATCGGATGGGGTCGTATGGGGTTCGGATGGGATCGGATGGGGTCGGATGGTGGGTGGTTGAGATCGAATATGAGCGGATGGGGTTCGGATGGTAGGAACCGAAGAGTGATCAACAGTGGTGGGATATACTGGTGTCGTTGGCAAGCGTACAGGAGCAGCATGGGAGGGACCTAGCACGGATGAGGTGTTGAGTGTTGCGGGAGATTGTGTAGAAATTATGTAGGCAGGTGGGAACCACTGAGAAATGGTAGTTGACTCGGGACGACGGAGATGAGAGTGAGTGGAGTTGAATGGGAAGACTGATTCGACGAATTTGACATGACGAGAAGTATAAATGCGAGATGTGTTGGTATCAAGACACAAATATGCACTTTGAGTGGAGGAGTAGCCTAGGAAGACACAAGGAATGGATCGTGATTCAAGTTTGTGATTGTTGTATGGTCGAAGCCATGGATAACAAAGACAACCAAAAGTTTTGAGTTTAGAGTAGTTGGGTGTAGTGTTAAAGATTTTTTCAAATGGTGAGCACATGTTTAGTGTGGGTGTGGGTAGGCGATTTATGAGGTACACTGCTGTGGCAAACGCATGATGCCAGTAGATTAGTGGAATGGAGGCATGTGTGAGTAAAGAGAGACCGGTTTCTACAATGTGGCGATGCCGTCTTTCAGAATATCCATTGTGTTCAGGTGTATGTGGTGGAGTGGTTAAGTGAGTGATGCCAGTCGTAGCCAAAGTGGAAGCAAGTGCTTGATATTCACCACCATTATCAGAGTATAATGTTTTGATTTTATGATTGAAAAAATTTTCGACAAGCGCCTTGAAACGTATGAAGACTTCATGGACATGAGATTTGCGTTTAAGAGGATAATACCATACATACTTGGTGAAGTGATCAACAAAAATTACATAATATTTGAATTCATCATATGAATACATAGGAGAGGTCCAAACATCAGAGAAAATTATTTCAAGAGGTTTTGTAGAGACAATAGAAGAAGTAGAAAAGGGAAGCTTATGACTTTTATTACAACTGCAGGCATTACAATGGCTAGGTGTTGTGGAGACAGAAATTGGTAATTGAAATTTTGAGACGACATGATTGGAAATGGGAGAGGCAGGATGAACTAGACGATTGTGCCACTCAGCAGTTGTTGTTTTGACACTGGAGAAGAAAACTAGAGGTGATTTGTTTGGGGAAGGAATGGGCCACTCATACACCCCATCCTTAGTTGGTCCCTTCAAAAGTACTGCTCCTGTGTTGAGGTCCTTCACCAAAAAACAAGAAGGTAAAAATTCAATTGAAACATTATTGGTGAGGCACATTTGAGAAATGGAAATAAGATTCTTTTTCATAGTAGGAACGCATAGAACATTATGTAATTGAAACTTGTGTGTGGAGGAAGAGAGGGATGTAGAACCAGTGTGGGTAATTGAAAGGCCCGTGCCATCGCCAATCATGACATCATCATGGGCAGCGTATGGTGCATGAAGAGAAAGATTATTCAGGTCGGTGGTGACATGGTGAGAGGCACCACTGTCCAGAAGCCATGATGGAATGTTGGATGGGTCAGGTGTTGCATAGTTGACTTGGGGTTGCCATGGAGATGATGATCTTGGTTTTGTTGATCGGAACCCAGATGACTGTGGAATTGTTGGTGAATAGCGTGAATTGGATGGAGTGGAAATTAATTGAAATTGTGGGCATCGTTTGGCTGTGTGCCCTTGAGTATTGCATGCTTGACATGTGCCAAGGTAAGGACGAGGTGGAGGTCTGTCAGCTCGAGAATGGTTAAATGACGACCATTGATTTTGTGATGGTTGAGGTGAGGGATTGAAGTGAGGACGCCATGGTTTGTTTCGAGGGCGCACAGTTGTTGGATTTGCTGTTGCTGGAAGAGAGGCTGGTTGTGATGATTGAGATTGACGCAACAGAGTTTCCTTGTTCAAGAGTTTCTCATGAAGCTCATCAAATGAGATGGTCGTATCTCGAGCATTGACGGCATCAACGATAGATTTGTATTCCTCATCTAGACCTTCAAGTACCTTTTCAATCAAATCCTCTTCATCATATGGCTTGCCCAGAATTGCAAGGTCATCAGCACTGTTCCGAATATATTGCATATATTCGCTAATAGTACGTGAGGCTTTGATTGGATGCTTTAATTGTTCCTTAATTTGCTTGATATGACCACGAGTGGGCTTTGCATAGGTATTTTCAAGAATTATCCAGGCATCACGAGAGGTTGTAGCACGGTTTAGGAGTGGAACAATTGTAGCCGATAAGGATCCGACCATGGCGCTGAAGATTAATTTATCCTGTCGATGCCATGTTTGGAAGACTGGATTTGGTGACTTCTTGCCATCAGTGATAATGGTGGGAGAAGGTGCACTAATCGAACCATCAATGTAACCTTCAAGATTGTAGCCGATCAAGGTTGCTTGGAATTGTAATTTCCATGAGAGATAATTTGTGGATGTGAGTTTTATGGTGGAATGAGAGGAGATGTTTATGGCAATAAGAGAATGGTTGGGTTCATGAAGGTTGGGAATAATTGGGTGAGAGGTGGCAGCAGGTGGTTGATCTAGTGAGGCCATTGTTGAGGTTAGGCGTGAGAAGAGAGGAGGAGAAATGTTTGGCTTAGGATCAATGCTCTGATACCATGAAATGATTATAGATGCAATTATATTGTATTACTTCCAAGAGGTCAATATATACAATTGTTGTGGAGATAATCAAGGAAGCCAGTCAGTATTTACATCTAATTCCTATAATCAATAGCTATTCCTATAATCAATAGCTGATTAGCAGCTATGTACATGATATTCTGATTCCTATAATTAAGCAATTGGTTCAATGATATTAGGTACAAGGATTAGCTGTTGTTTCCTTCTATACGTGCAATATGTCAAAAGACAATCAATAAGCAACAAATTCACAGTATGCTTACTACCCCACAGGACAAATGGCCAAACAATAGAATAAATCAGATTTTCTAGGGAAAAGGCCAACAGCTGGATTCATAATATAAAGAAAACCTTTGTTGTAATCCTCCGAAGAGCCAAGACTAATATATTAGCTACTACTATTATTTAGCAAAAAAAAAGACATAATAATATATTAGCTATTACTTCAATATGAAGGGGAAACTATCAATAAGCCAATTCATGGAAAATTAATCACCCATATAAATGTTATCCTCTTTCTTTGTGCCAAGTAGGCGTCTGAGGTTCCCATTGTCACTAACCATCAGGGACATTCTTGCATGTTCCCATAGAACATGCAAGAACCATTACAACGTTTGTTTAAGAAGTTCATGCAGATACTAATAATTACTTTTAAAATGAGCGACCACATGGCTAGATAATGACTCATAAGTCAGTTTTGGCTATGAATATGGATCATTCCCCAATATATATATATATATATATATATATATATATATATATATATATATATATATATATATATATATATATATATTAGGAAGGCCACATCAGATAGAACCAGCATAATTTTTGTAAATTTTTGAAGTTATGAAAACACAAACAAACAAGTGGAGATACCTTAAATCGTATCCAACCATGAATCAAATGTTGAATAAATTATACAGGAAGGTGTTATTGCATAGAATAAAATAAAATCAATAATCATAATATTAAATACTTACATGAATTGAGAGAAGTCATCTTGAATGTATCACGCTTCCACTGCGCTTAAGGGTGAAGGTCTTCAATTGTCTCTCTCAATCTTATGATGGATGTATAGGTGTGTATAAAAATTCTTGAGACGACAACTGGGACCAAACCCTAACTGTTTTATTTATATAATAACTAAGGGTCAAAATCGTCCATCAAGATTATGAAATCCTAGGGCCCATTATGCCAAATACTATTAGGAATATTATTTATAGGCCACATAATTAATTACCAAACCCATAAATAAAGTTATTAAATTAATACAATATGTAAGCCCAATAATTACATAAATAGTAAAGGCCACATAAGGAATAAAATATTCTAACATTCTCCCACTTGGCCGAAATACTATTTATATACAAAACATAACGCTCACAATCATTAATTTGGCCAAGTATTGATTTAATGTCTACATCCTGTTCAAATAAAAATTACCAATGCGAATTAATACAATCTTTGTGTCACTATTAATACAAGATCCCCATTAGTTACACAATTAGTACTTTTATTAAAACAAAGATTAACATTAAGCATAACAAGTATGAATAAAGTTTACATAAGTGATAATTGAATAAACTCATTCATATGGTCCAAAACATAACCGTACCGTTTGCTCACAAGATCTCAAGTGTGCACAATAAAGAGAATAGCAAACCATAAACATAAAGTGAAGTTCAAAACAATGAGCTCAAAATTGTTGTCTTACATCAAAATAACTTACTAATTAAGACTACCAGTTAAACCCATGCCGGCAACATGCTCTAAAAAGAGCTTGGGTGGTAAGCCTTTCGTAAGTGGATCCGCTAACATATCATGCGTACTAATATACTTAATGACAACGCTTTGATCTTCAACTCTTTCCCTGACAAATAAGTACTTAGTGTCGAGGTATAGTCCAGCACCACTCGAACTAGTGCTATTGGAAAAACTAATAGCAGAATCATTATCACAAAATACTTTCAATGGCCTTGAAATGGAATCTACAACCTTAAGTCTTGAAATAAGATTCCTCAGCAATACGGCGTGACAAGTAGCATGATAACAAGCCACATATTCTGCCATCATCGTGGAAGTGGTAGTTAATTCCTGCTTATGACTTCTCCACGAAATAGGGCCTCCTGAAAGCATAAAAATGTACCCTGATGTAGATTTCTTTTCGTCTTTACACTTAGCAAAATCAAAATCAGAATAACCAACAACTTCAAGGTTATCTGTTTTTCTGAATGTAAGCATAAAATCCTTAGTACCCTGTAAGTAGCGTAAAACCTTTTTGGCTGCTTTCCAGTGATCCAAACCTGGATTGGACTGATAACGTCCAAGCATGCCAGTTACATATGCTATATCTGGACGTGTACAAACTTGAGCGTACATAAGACTCCCAACCACAGAAGCATAGGGAATAAGATTCATTTGATCACGCTCAAGTTGATTCTTAGGGCATTGATATAAGCCAAATTTGTCACCCTTAACAATAGGTGCGACAGTAAGGGAGCAATTTTGCATGTTGTATTTGTTAAGAACTTTGTCAATATAAGCTCTTTGGGACAATCCTAATATCCCACGAGACCTATCTCGATGAATTTCAATACCTATAACATAAGAGGCTTCACCAAGATCCTTCATATCAAAATTTCCAGAAAGAAAACGTTTGGTCTCATGCAACATGTCTAAGTTATTACTTGCAAGTAGTATATCATCAACATACAAAACAAGAATAACAAATTTACTCCCACTGACCTTCAAGTATATGCATTGATCCACTATATTTTTCTTAAAATCAAAATTACTCATCACCTCATGAAACTTAAGATACCATTGTCGAGAAGCTTGTTTTAACCCATATATGGACTTCTTAAGTCTACATACCATATGTTCCTTGCCTTTAACCAAAAAACCTTCTGGTTGTGCCATATAGACATTCTCATGCAAGTTACCATTAAGGAATGCAGTTTTACCATCCATCTGATGTAACTCTAAATCATAATGAGCTACTAAAGCCATGACTATTCTAAATGAATCTTTCCTGGATACTGGAGAGAAAGTTTCATTATAATCCACACCTTCCTTTTGAGTAAAACCTTTAGCAACCAATCGAGCTTTATACCTTTCAACGTTCCCTTTAGGATCTAATTTGGTCTTATAGACCCACTTACAACCAACAGGTTTAAAACCTTTTGGTAATTCCTCAAGATCCCAAACGTTATTAAGCTCCATTGATTTCAACTCATCATTCATGGCTTCAAGCCATTGAGTTGATTGAGCACTCATAATGGCTTCTTTATAGGAGATAGGATCATTAATCTTACTTGAATCATAGTCAATCTCATTAAGATAGGTTATAAAATCATCAAAATTAATAGGCTTTCTAGGTCTTTCGGACCTTCGTAAAGGCTGCACAATTTCAGGAATATGATTTTCAATAATGTGAGGTTCAACATTAGGTGGTGGCTCAGCTATCTCAGGGATATCATTCGCCTCAATGGGAGGTTGTGCCTCACCTTCTTGAATTACAGGATTAGAAACATAAAATCTGTTTTCTTCAAGATCAATTTTTCTAGGCTCACCACTCCCACTTAAATCACCATTCTCTAAAAACTCTGCATGCCTAGTCTCAACAATTCTAGTGGTATGAGAGGGACAGTAAAATCGAAAACCCTTAGATCTCTCAGGATATCCAATGAAATGACAACTAATGGTTTTAGAGTCAAGTTTCTTTATTTGTGGATTAAAAATCTTAGCCTCGGCTGGACAACCCCACACCCGTAAGTATTTTAAACTAGGTTTCCTACCTGTCCAAATTTCATAAGGAGTGTTAGGGACAGATTTGCTAGGAACCCGGTTTAAAATATGAACAGCTGTCTTTAATGCCTCAGTCCACAAAATTACAGGTAAGCTAGAATTGCATAACATACTACGTACCATATCCATAAGGGTACGATTTCGCCTCTCAGCTACACCATTCTGCTGTGGTGTACCAGGCATTGTATACTGAGTGACGATTCCATTTTCTTGACAAAATAAGGCAAATGGGCCAGGACTATGACCTGTATCGGAGTGTTTACCATAATACTCCCCGCCTCTATCTGATCTCACTACTTTAATTTTTCGCTCAAGTTGATTTTCAACTTCAGCCTTGAAAACTTTAAACATATTTAGTGATTCAGATTTTTCATTAATCAGGTACACATAAGTATAACGAGAATAGTCATCAATGAACGTAATGAAAGATTTGTGTCCACCAATTCCTGGAGAAAATGGTCCACATATATCAGTGTGAATCACCTCAAGAAGTGCACTACTTCTAGTTGCTCCTTTCTTATTACCTTTCACAAATTTTCCTTTTATGCATTCAATACAATGGTCAAGATCAGAAAAATCTAGTGAATGAAGAATTCCATCCTTTACAAGACGTTGCATTCTGTCTTTTGAAATATGGCCTAAGCGTTTATGCCACAATTTTGAAGAATTCTCATTATCTAGTTTTCTCTTAGTTCCACTTTTAGAGGTATTTTCTGTCACATTCATTGTTAATAAGGATTCAGCAAAGACATTATCCAAATTTATCTTATAGAGGTTTCCCTCTAAAGAGCCAGAACCAATAACATGAGAGTAATGATAAATAATTATTTTATTATTCCCAAACTTAAACGAAAATCCATCAACGTCAAGTTTAGATACAGAAATTAAATTCCGTGTCATACTGGGAACATAAAGAGTATCATATAAATACAAGGTGAAACCACTCTCCAAAACTAAAGGAAGAGTTCCTACAGCTTCAACTTGTATAGACTCTCCATTGCCAACTTTAATGGTTCTTTCCCCCTTTTGGAGCGTCTTCTTTGAAAGGAATCCCTGCAATGAATTAGTAATGTGAACCATAGCACCAGTGTCAAGCCACCATGTATTAGAAGGAACATCAATTAGAAAGGATTCATAAGTTACATAATTGAAGGACGATATACCTTTCTTTTCAAGCCATTCTCTGAATTTAGGACATTCTTTCTGAATATGTCCTTGCTTCTTACAGAAGTGACATTTAGGACCTGCCTCAGAGTTGTTACCTGAATGATTTGCCTTATTTGTTTTGGTAGAAATTTGCTTATCCTTATTGTTAAAACCTTTGCCATTTTTATGAGCCTTCTTCTTATGAGATCTAGTGGTAGTTAGATGAGCAACATTAGGTTTTTCAATCTTAAGCCTTTCTTCTTCTTGGACGCACATGGCAATTAACTCACTCATCTTCCATTTTTCTTTCTGCGTGTTATAATTGATCTTAAATGGATCAAATTGTGCAAGAAGAGAAGTCATAATGAAGTGAACAAGAAAACCCTCAGAAATCGCCATGTCCATACCCTTTAATTTAAAGGCCATGTTGTTCATCATCATAATGTGCTCGCGCACTCCACTAACCCCATCATACCTGCTAGTGAGCATTTTCAAAATAAGGGTACTTGCATGAGTTTTAGAAGAACCCTTAAATTGTTCCTCGACTGAAGTTAAGTACTCTTTAGCATTCTCAGAGTCAGGAATGGCTCCTCGAATAGCTGTCGTGATAGAGTTTTTCATAATCATAAGGGACATGCGGTTGGATCGCTCCCATTTTTCATAAATAGATTTTTGCTCAATTGAGCTTGTATCTGTAAGTGGAGCAGGATGATCAACTCGTAATGCATAGTCCAAATCCATAACGCCGAGAACAATTTTCACTTGCTCTTTCCAAACAGTAAAATTAGTTCCATTCAAGGCTTCAATTCCAGAGAGATACCCAGAAATACTAGTTGGAGTCAATGCTGAAATACAATCAAGCTCATAAGCATGCTTACAGAAAACTAAAAGAAATCCACAATGTACAACAATAATTAATCATAATAAAAACCAACTGTAGGGCAAGCAATTAGTTACATAAAATCTATTTACAACACCTAAAAAATAGATTTTAATTAGATGTTGGTGCATAATTATTAATTTTTCGTTGGTCCAATTAATAATATACTAATAACATCCCCATAAAATAATGCACAACACATTTATCCACGCATCACCGTTGGGCAGAAAACGAAATAAATATGTCACTTATGCAATAAAATTCCATTTAATAAATTCTAATTCTAATTTTTTCCGTTGGGTAAAATTAAAATCTTTATTTATTAAATGTAACATTATGTGACTTTTCTTAATCTTTAATTGTTTCAATTAATAACCCTCCGTTGGGTTGATTATTAGTTTTTAACAATAAAAGAGTCACACATACATGTAAATTATTATGATCAAACTCAATTTTCTTTAAATGTATTAATCAAGTTTGAAAATTAACATTATTTTAAAATTTACATGTACCAACTTAAAAGCCCTAATAATATATTATATCATGTTCTAAAATTTTAAATTATGATATACAATTATGAACATGAATTGATTATTAAATAATCACGTTAATTTTAACACGAATACATGAGGGTATAAAAATATCATAATATTATCTAAACATAATAAATAATAAATTTAATATATATTATTTTAATATTTATATTTCTGTTCACGCATAACATTATGAACAATAAAATTTAAAACGAAAATAAATATATATACTGCAAAAAATATCATTCGAGTGAGATTTCGTAAAAATATCATTCTTTCCCTTGTGAAAATAATAACTCCCGAAATAAATTATGTTATGATTCGAAGAAAAAGTGCAGGTAATAATATAAAGTTATCAGTCATGTGGGAAATTTGAGTGCATTTTTAAATCTGACAAGGCATCTTAGGCATGGAACCCACTAGCAACAGAGACAACACAAGAAGCAGAAGCAGTATGATGAAGATGATTTTTTTTTTTTTAAAGTAGTACTGCATATATATATATTAACGTAATGAATTGAGATATGGCCTTCATGATGTCCATCCATAGCACACTGCTGAATAAATTATGATACGTACATTCTCCATCCTTTGGCCTTGGGATGAATAAAGAGACTAACCAGATTTAGTTGTTGGGTTATGCACGCCTCTATTTTTTTTTTTTTTTTTTGTGTGGAAAAATCAAAATAAAATAAGACTTGTACGGGAACATTAAGATGAATTGCTTTTCAACATATACCGAAACAACTCACTTTTCGGAAAAAATTAGCAGACATATATGACAAAGTTTTCATAATCATATATATACTACATAAATTAACATTAACCATGTATACCTAAAATCAATTACTATTTCACAGCATTTGGGTAAAGCACAATGATTACCCAACACATGCATGTCACCGTCAACACAAAGTCCATCACGCAAGTATTAAAAAAAAGCAATAATAATAAATAAATAAACAGAATACATAACATAGCACATGAAAACACTTTACTGTCATGAATATAGGAATATTCATGAAAACACTTTACTGTCAATTGAGATCATTAGAACATGAGTAAGCATAAAAGGATAATATTTTACTTCCGAAAATTTCCTTTCTGTTAAAATATACCGAAAGACCTTATATCATATTAATAAAACTGTGAAGGAAAAGGAGCCAATATATATTAGAATTCGTATGCTAAATTGGCTGATACTACGTTACTTTCAGAAATTCCTTTTCATAAAACATACCCAATAAAGAGGTTATGTGAAAATAAAATTTCTAGCATAACATAATTAATTTATTCTATACAATAACGTAACAATAGCTCTGATATCAGATGTTGAATAAATTATACAGGAAGGTGTTATTGCATAGAATAAAATAAAATCAATAATCATAATATTAAATACTTACATGAATTGAGAGAAGTCATCTTGAATGTATCACGCTTCCACTGCGCTTAAGGGTGAAGGTCTTCAATTGTCTCTCTCAATCTTATGATGGATGTATAGGTGTGTATAAAAATTCTTGAGACGACAACTGGGACCAAACCCTAACTGTTTTATTTATATAATAACTAAGGGTCAAAATCGTCCATCAAGATTATGAAACCCTAGGGCCCATTATGCCAAATACTATTAGGAATATTATTTATAGGCCACATAATTAATTACCAAACCCATAAATAAAGTTATTAAATTAATACAATATGTAAGCCCAATAATTACATAAATAGTAAAGGCCACATAAGGAATAAAATATTCTAACATCAAAGTCATCCAATAGTTTGAACTTGGGAATTGGACCAGAGGAAGGGGAGGATGATACTACATCAAGAAAGGCAGCCCTTACCTCATGGGACCGTGTTGCAAAGTTTTGGCGGATCCAACTGGATGTTTCCTTTAGTAGGTCGTCTAACGAATCATCAAGATCAACAACTAGTGTCGATTTAGATGGGCCTTTTTCATAGGAACGAAAACCAATTCCTCACCTATCAACCCTGAAGTTGAAGCGTCTGCTTGTGACGTATTAGATATGCAACTAGGCTCCTCTTTCAAGACTGCGGATTTAAGAATCTTTAGATCACTAAACGAGTCCAGGAGCATGTCGAGCTCTGCTTCTGCATTTGCTGCCTCAAATCTAGGGGGTTTCTTATTCTGGATTGCAGCACAATTTACATTGAATTGAGCAAAGGACTCCGGCAAATCTCCTCGCACCGGACCACCACAACTTTCTGTCCATTCAAAAGCTCTTTGTCCAGCATGGAAGCCAATCTTCCCAGCATGTAGTGGCGAGCGTCCACCACTACCCTCTTTGCACAGATCCCTGACCCGGAGACCATTTTTGCTTTCTCTCTAAAAAAAATTTTATTTTAGTTTTCTCTCTAGTATCGTGCGGCTGCTATAGAAGAAATGAGGGGGAGGAAGAGAGACTAGGGTTTTGGTGGGGGTGTGATTTTATTAGACCTGGCAAACGGGCCCAAAGCTTGCGGGCCGGGCCGGCCCGTCCGCCAAAACCCGGGTTTTGGGCCACTGTTTTTAAGCCCATGAAAACTCGGGCCTTTTTGGCCCGGCCCGTTTTTAGCTCGGCCCGTGGAGGCCCGGCCCGCCCGCCAATAATTTTTTTTTTAAAAAAAAAAATAAAGTGTTAGGTTGTGAGGTTTGAACACAAGACTTGTAAGTAAATAAATAAGAGTTCAAACCAACTGAGCTACAACAACTATTTGTTTTTAATGTAATCTTCAATATATTTTAACTATAATTAAAAATTAATTAATAATACTAATTTATAATACTATTACAATTTTAATTAATTGAGATATGTAGTTAATGTATGTAATTAATTAATCGTGTTTGTTTGTATTATTGTTTATTATTAATTATTTTATTATTTTTAATATTTATTATTATTATTTTTGGTGTAACAACGAGTTTGCAAAAAAAAAATAATGGCCGAAGCCCGCGGGCCGGCCCGGCCCGCCCGCCACGGGCCACGGGCTGGTCATTTTCAGCCCACCAAAACCAGGGCCTTTTTGGCCCAGCCCGGCCCGGCCCGCCCGTTTGCCAGGTATAGATTTTATGCTGGGGAGATAATAATCCAGTGTGATAAGGTGTTGGTGAAAATTGTGGACTAAATCACATATTGTCCCTAAAGTTTAGGCTTAATATCAATTTACAACCTAAATTTTATTTTCAATTAAAAACATCTTAAACTTTAAGAGTCAAAACAATTTGCACCACTTGCACTAAAGTTTAAAGTACAAATTTCTTTTAAAGTGGAGTATATAGGAGGGTTTGGAATGTATAAGTTTTTTAAACACTTAATATGGTGGGTTTAGAGAGAGAAAATGGATATGGATTTTTGGAAGAATGGTGGGTTCAGATATGAGAAAAATGAAAGATTTTAGTATTTTTTTTAATTTGATTTTTTAGTATTTTAGTATTTTTTTTTTAATTAGTACTCCCTCCATCCCAGGATAAAAGTCCTTATTACTATTTTGGGTTGTCTCATGTTAAATGTCCACTTTCTTTTAATAACCAAACTTTTACACATTTTTTCCTATTATGTCCGTAGCATTAAATATCTCATACTTTTCTTATTCTAATTCTCTCTCCATATTTAATGACATTATTATAGGTAATTTTGTCATTTTATTCCTCTTATTAATATGCGTGAAAAGTCCATCAGGACTTTTATCCTGGGACGGAGGGAGTATTTTAGTTTTTTTAATTAGTATTTTTAGTATTTGAATTAAATATGTTATGTTTTGAATTTTACTATTTTGATAAAATGATTTAAATATGTTATACAACTTATTTTATTTAATTAGTTGTTTTGATTAGTTAACAAAATAATTTGAATTTTAGTATTTTGATTAAATGATGAATTTTAGTATTTTTTTAATTTGATTTTTTTTTAGTATTTTAGTATTTCTTTTTTTAATTAGTATTTTAGTATTTTTTGTTAGACCCCAAATTTTTGAATAAAGATGAATTTTCTATAAATATTATTTTTGAATATTATGGAGTGAAATTGATATAATGTTATAGTTGTGGATAATATTTATAAATTTTGCAAAGTACGCAAGTTTTTATATAATATTCGATTGGTCGGGGAATATTCGTTTTAACAAGAAATATTCGTACAACGGCACAATCATTGGTAGACCCGACAACAGAATTATTGTCGGATTGAGAAAACGAAAAAAAAATTTTATAAAAATAACGGCGGAAGTTTTACCGTTAACTATTGAAACACTCGGTGTTAAAAGTACAGTAATACGCGTAGTTGCACAGTAGTACACGGTATTGATTATTGATGCTTATGTGATAAGTCACTCAGTTTTGTTTTATTGGTATTATTTACGTAATAAAACAGAAAAGCTTTTTATATAAAACAGAATACTTTTATAAAGTTATTCATTTTATTAGGCTAATAGTAAAATCTTTTTATATAAAACAGAATACTTTTATAAAGTTATCTGTTTTATTAGACAAAAATTAGAATATATTATATTTTATTATGCATAGGCATAGTGTTTGCATAGTAAAATCTTTTATAAAGTTATTCGTTTTATTATATTATAAATAGAATATATTATATTTTATTTAAAAGATTTTGCTTTAAATATGGACCGTCAGATTAAAGTAAATCAATCTCGACCGTTCATGAGTTAGTTACTATGCAATCCATTTTTCTATAAATAGAAGCTCATTCCTTCATTATTTCTTACGAATTCACTGAAACTCTAGAAAGAGAAATTATAGAGAAGCTATAGAAAAGTATTCTGCTCCTTCCCTACTCTTATATTCAGTTTCTTTTACGGTAAGAGATATTATTTGTTGTACTCGTAAGGGGTATTATTTCTTTTGTATTCATGAAGAGAACTTCTGTTATTCCATTCTTTATTATTCTGCTGGAATAACCAGTATACGCGGACTACCCTATACTTGGTGACATTCTTCTAATATTCCGTTTTTATTATTATTCTGTTAAAATATCATGTATGTTCGTTTACGCCGGACCTGGTTCCATCTTTATTATTATTCTGTAAGAATATCATGTATGTGCGTTTACGCCGGACCTGGTTTCGTCTTTATTATTCTGTTGGAACATCCTGTCGATGCGAATTTCGCCTGACCTGGTTCCGTTACTTATTAATCTGTTGGAATAACCTGTATATACGACGTACCGCATGCATGGTGATTTCTTTTGTTATTCCATTCGTTATTATACTCAGTTGGTTAAAGTTTTGACTTCTATGCTCCATGAAATTAGTGGAATATCCTTGATATTTGCGCTTCATCCAATATCTTTTCATGGAAATATTCTTTTGAGCATTCTTGAATTTTACTCTACAAAGCAGTATCATATTGACAATTTGGACGTTATTAGTTCTTGGATAAATTAATTCTTGAACTTGTTTTATTGAATTCTTATATCATTGTCATCATCCTCATGTTTATATTTTGTTGAAAGTCATCTGTGGCCTGTAGTGCATAGATGGACTTGGTATGATTATGACCAGGGATTATTCGGTGTAATCATGACCGTAATATTACAAATGATGTGGTAAAAGTTCTCATCGGCCCGTAGTGCATTAATGAACAGTTGTTAGTATGATCATGATCATTAATGAATACACGAATGTCCTTGGCTGTAGTGCATGGATAATTTATGGTCGTGATACTAAAGAATATCCTTGGCCGTAGTGCAATGGTGATTCGATGATGTGGATTATTTATTAAGCTAAGTCTCAGCGATAAATGTCATGAAAAACCTTTTAAACCATAGAAGATAGTAGATTTTATTATCTACTTGACTCTTCTAATGGATTGCTTGTTCTGCTGCAGTTAAACTTGATGTTTGTTATATTTTATCAGTTTAACACTGGTTGAAGGCTAATGATAATATATTCTGCATTATCTTAGTCATAATATTTCTTACTGGGCTAGTTGAGCTCACCCTTTCTTTCACTGTTCTCTTCAGGAAATGAGAATATAGCTGGGACGAGTCGAGGAACGGAGTGATGGACCAGATGATTGTATTAGTAGTCCTCACTATTCTGTTAAATAGTGTGACAATAATTGTAATGAGGACTTCTTTTGAGTTTGTATACTCTCTAGTAGACAATATTTGTATTCAAACTCACAGTTTATGTTTTGTCGTATTGTACACGACAGTTGTATTATTAAGTTATATTTGAATTCTGTACCATGTATCTGGCGACTCAAGATGGGTGATGTATACCTAATTTTGGGGGCATCACAGTTGGTATCATAGCTTAGGGATATGATCCCTGGCTAAGATGTGAGACTAGAACTAGGAGGGGAGAGATGGGGAATTCCTTCGCTAATATGACCTACCTAAGTTTATTTGGTATTTAATTGGTCGGTCAGAGTATAGAGATAAAATGTTACATGTCAATTAACCTTTTGTTTTGTGGCAGTATCAGAAAATGACATCCGAGAATGTTGAGAATAGCAATAGAGCACAGGCGACCGTTGATTCACCACATATCAATAATCAGGATAATGTGCATCAGGAAGGCGACAATCCTCATGCAAACAACAACACTGACCAAATGATGAATGATAGAATGTTCAGAAGCTTTATGCAATTCATGCAACAGTAGACGAGAGCGGCTCCTGTCCAAAATATAGGTGAAAACACTGGAAACTCTTTGACGATCACCACTAAACAGTTCAAAGAGCTGGGACCACCGGAGTTTATTGGAGAGCCAAAACCACTTAAGGTGGAAATGTGGATAAAGCAGATCACCAAGATATTTGATATCTTAGGATGCGCTGAGGAGCAAAAGGTTCCCTTTGCCACCTTTATGTTGCGAGGAGAGGCAGATTACTGGTGAGAATCGGTAAAGCGTACTCAACCTGCCGCACTGAAGATGTCTTGGGAGAAGTTCCAAGAACTATTCAACGACAAATACTTTCCCGAAAGTATTCATCACATAAAAGAGGTAGGGTTCATCAAGTTGGAGCAGAATAATATGACCATGTCGCAGTATGAAGCTAAGTTTGCCGAGTTGTCTCGGTTTGCGTTCCACTTGGTGGATAATGAAGAGAGAATGATGCGGATATTTTTAAGAGGTTTAAAGTCAGAGATACGTCAACATCTTATTTCTCATAAACTGTGTTTGTATTCAGATGTTGTGAATAGGGCTCAGTTAGTAGAGCGCGATAACGAGTCAACGCAATCAAAAGAGAGCAGCCGATAAAATGATAATACTATTGAGAGCAGTCATCGAAGCGGTGACAACAAGCGTGGAGGGAATCAACAGGCCAGAAGTGGTAACCACTTCGGTGGTAATCAGGGCCAAAACAATAAGAATGGACATTTCAAGAAGAGGAGATTCAACAATGATGGAAAGACGTCAGCACCAGCACCCGTTGTTAAGGAAGGAGAACGACCACCTATCATATGCTTCAAATGCGGAGGGGAGGGACACATTAGTCCAAACTGCGCGATGTCGTCCAAAGAATGTTATAATTATGGAAGAGAAGGTCACTTAGCCCGATTTTATCGTTCACCAAAGACAAGTTCAGCTAGGATGGAGGCACCAAAGGCCATCCCAGAAAAGTCAAAGCCGGTAGTGCAAGGAAGAACGTTTGTTGTGACCTCCCAGAAAGCAAGGAACCCGAATGAGGTCATCACGGGTAATCTTATCATAAACTCTAGCGAAGTCTATACTTTATTTGATACCGGTTCTACCCATTCTTTTATTTCTCCTACTTGCGCTCAACGATTAAATTTGACTCCGGAGAAATTAGACTTTGACTTATCTGTGGAAACTCTGTTGGGAGAAACCTTCATTACATCCACTGTTTATAAGTCTTGTTTGGTTCAAATCGGTACCCTCACATTACCTGTCGATCTTATTTCATTGAAAATACTTGCATTTGACGTGATTCTAGGGATTGATTGGTTAACTACTTATCATGCAAAAATTGATTATTTTTGTAAGGTTGTTAGCTTTCATATTCCTAATCAATCTATTATGCGAATTCAAGCGACCAAACCATTAAAATCAATCACGGTCATCTCAAGCCATAAAGCTATTCGTTTATTGAAAAACGGATGTCAAGCTTTCTTAGCCCACGTCACAGATCTAAACAAAAATACGTCAATTTTGAATGATATTTCTATTGTTAATAAATTTCCTGACGTATTCCCTGAAGAACTTCCTGGCATACCCTCAGAGCGTGAAATTGAATTTTGTATCGACCTTGAACCTGGTACAAAACCCATTTCTAAAGCCCCATATCGAATGGCTCCTATTGAACTTCAGGAGTTAAAGACCTAACTACAGGAATTGTTAGACATTGGCTTTATTCGTCCTAGTACTTCTCCTTGGGGTGCTCCTATTCTATTCGTGAAAAAGAAAGATGGGAGTATGTGACTTTGTATTGATTATCGGGAGTTGAATCATGTCACCATCAAAAATAGGTACCCATTGCCACGTATTGATGACCTGTTTGACCAGTTGCAAGGAGCCAAATTCTTTTCAAAGATTGATCTTCGTTCCGGATATCACCAATTGAAGATTAGAACTGATGGCATTCCAAAGACGGCTTTCCAAACTCGGTACGGGCATTATGAATTCCTAGTCATGTCCTTTGGATTGACTAATGCTCCTGCTGCCTTCATGGATATGATGAACCAAGTATTCAAGGAATATTTGGATCACTTTGTGGTCATCTTTATTGATGACATCCTTATTTATTCCAAAAGTCGTTAAGATCATGAGCAACACTTGAGGCTGACACTCTAAAAGCTTCGTGAATACAAGCTTTATGCCAAGTTGAAGAAATGTGAGTTCTGGCTTGAGGAAGTAGCATTCCTTTGGCACGTAGTATCAAGTCATGAAATATCTGTTGACCCGACAAAGATTGAAGCAATTCAAAGCTGGGAGCAACCTAAATCAGTGACCAAAGTACGTAGCTTTCTCGGCTTAGCTGGTTATTATCAGAGATTCGTGGAAGGATTTTCTCAAATAGCTACTCCATTAACTCAGCTGACTCGGAAAGATACAAAGTTCGGTTGGAGCAAAAAATGTGAGAAGAGTTTTCAAGAACTCAAGAGGAGACTCATTTCAGCACCTATTCTGACAATACCATCTGGCTCGGAGGGATTTGTCATCTACAGTGATGCTTCGGGAAAAGGGTTGGAATGTGTTCTCATGCAGCATGGGAAAGTCATAGCCTATGCCTCAAGACAACTCAAAGAGTATGAGAGGAATTATCCTACTCATGACCTAGAATTAGCAGCTGTTGTCTTCGCACTTAAAATTTGGAGGCATTACTTGTATGGGGAGAAGGTGGAGATCTTTACGGATCATAAAAGCCTCAAATATTTCTTCACTCAAAAGGAACTCAACATGCGACAACGACGTTGGCTTGAACTGTTGAAAGATTATGATCATACCATCCAATACCATCCTGGAAAAGCGAACGTGATAGCTGACGCATTGAGTAGAAGATCATATGCAAGTACGAGTGCGATATTGTCAACACAAAGGCCCATTTTGTGTGACTTGCAAAGGATGGAGATAGAGTTAAAGACTCCAGGGACCCATGTGATGATGGCGAATATACGAGTAGAACCGACTTTAATTGATAAAGTTAAAGCTGCTCAAGCTATAGACCTGGAGCTGATGCGTATGAGGAAGAAAGTGCAAAAAGGTGTTATGCCGGAAGTAAGAATCGATGAAGAAGGAATACTTCGAGTCAACTCCAGACTTTGTGTTCCTAACGACCCTGATTTAAAGTATAAAATCATGGTGGAGGCGCACAACACACCGTTTGTAATCCATCTTGGGAGTACAAAAATGTATCATGATATTCGTCATACATTTTGGTGGAGCAATATGAAGAGAGAGATAGCGATGTTTATCTCAAGGTGTCTAACTTGTCAACGAGTTAAAGCTGAGCATCTAGTACCAAAAGGTCCATTGCAACCACTTGAAATTCCAGAGTGGAAGTGGGAGCACATTACCATAGATTTTGTTACCGGTCTTCCTAAGGTTTCTCAAGGTATAGATGCGATTTGGGTCATTGTTGATAGATTGACCAAGTCTTCTCATTTCTTACCGATACGAGAAACTTATACACTTGAACGTCTTGCTCGTATGTACATAAACGAGATTGTAAGACTGCATGGTATGCCAGTATCCATAGTTTCTGATCGAGACCCAAGATTCACTTCACAATTTTGGGTTAGTTTGCAGAAAGCTATGGGCACAGATTTACGATTTAGCTCGGCATATCATCCTCAGACGGACGGACAGTCGGAGAGGACTATTCAAACTCTTGAAGATCTATTAAGACTTTGTGTCCTTGACTTCAAAGGAAGTTGGGATAAGTTCTTACCATTGGTGGAGTTTTCCTACAACAACAGCTATCAAGCAAGTATTGGCATGGCTCCATTTGAGGCGTTGTATGGAAGAAAGTGTTGTTCTCCAGTATAATGGGATGAGGTGGGTGAAGCAACGTTGTTGAGACCGGAGTTGGTACGTATGACTACGAAAAAGATTCAAACGATCCGACAACGTATAAAAACCTCACAAGATCGACAAAAGAGTTATGATGATCTTCATCGAAAGGACATGGAATTCGATATAGGAGATCATGTGTTTTTACGTGTTGCTCCATGGAAAGGAGTTACGAGATTTGAAAAGAGAGGAAAGCTTAATCCTTGATTCATCGGCCCATTTTTAATCCTCGATCGAGTAGGAACTGTGGCCTATAGACTCGCTTTACCGCCAAGTATGTCTCGTGTTCATAACATTTTTCACATATCCATGTTACGTAAATATGTGAAAGACCTGAACCACATTATTGAGTTAGAACCGAACGAAATAGCGGAAGATTTGACGTATAAAGAGGTTCTTGTTCAAATCTTGGATAAGAATGAACATATTCTACGCTCCAAGGTTATAACTCAAGTCAAAGTTTTGTGGAGAAACCACGATGTAGAGGTAATGACCTAGGAGTTAGAATCTGAAATGAAGTCAAGGTATCCTTACCTCTTCGATATACCAGGTACGTACCCTAATTTTGAGGGCAAAATTTCATAAGAAGGGGAGGTTGTAAGACCCCAACTTTTTGAATAAAGATGAATTTTCTATAAATATTATTTTTGAATATTATGGAGTGAAATTGATATAATGTTATAGTTGTGGGTAATATTTATAAATTTTGCAAAGTACGCAAGTTGATATATAATATTCGATTGGTCGGGGAATATTTGTTTTAACAGAGAATATTCGTACAACGGCACAATCATTGGTGGACCCCACAACGGAATTATTGTCGGATTGAGAAAACGACAAAAATACTTTATGAAAATAACGGCGTGAGTTTTACCGTTAACTGTTGAAACACCCGATGTTAAAAGTACAGTAATACACGTAGTTGCACAGTAGCACACGGTATTGATTATTGATGCTTATGTGATAAGTCACTCAGTTTTGTTTTATTGGTATTATTTATGTAATTAAACAGAAAAGCTTTTTATATAAAACAGAATACTTTTATAAAGTTATTCATTTTATTAGGCTAATAGTAAAATCTTTTTATATAAAACAGAATACTTTTATAAAGTTATCTATTTTATTAGACAATAATAAGAATATATTATATTTTATTATGCATAGTATTTGCATAGTGCCTGCATAGTGTTTGCATAGTAAAATCTTTTATAAAGTTATTCGTTTTATTAGATTATAAATAGAATATATTATATTTTATTTAAAAGATTTTGCTTTAAATATGGACCGTCAGATTAAAGTAAATCCATCTCGACCATTCATGAGTTAGTTACTATGCAGTCCATTTTTCTATAAATAGAAGCTCATTCTTTCATTATTTCTTACGAATTCACTGAAACTCTAGAGAGAGAAATTATAGAGAAGCCATAGAAAAGTATTCTGCTCCTTCTCTACTCTTATATTCAGTTTCTTTTATGGTAAGGGATATAATTTGTTGTACTCGTAAGGGGTATTATTTCTTTTGTATTCATGAAGAGAACTTCTGTTATTCCATTCTTTATTATTCTGCTGGAATAACCAGTATACGCGGACTACCACATACTTGGTGACATTCTTCTAATATTCCGTCTTTATTATTATTCTGTTGGATTATCATGTCTGTGCGTTTACGCCGGACCTGGTTCCATCTTTATTATTATTCTGTTAGAATATCCTGTCTGTGCGTTTACGCCGGACCTGGTTTCGTCTTTATTATTCTGTTGGAACATCCTGTCGGTGCGAATTTCGCCTGACCTGGTTCTGTTACTTATTAATCTGTTGGAATAACCTGTCTATGCGACGTACCACATGCATGGTGATTTCTTTTATTATTCCATTTATTATTATACTCAGTTGGTTAAAGTTTTGACTTCTATACTCCATGAAATTAGTGGAATATCCTTGATATTTGCGCTTCATCCAGTATCTTTTCATGGAAATATTCTTCTGAGCATTCTTAAATTTTACTCTACAAAACAGTATCATGTTGACAATTTGGAAGTTATTAGTTCCTGGATAAATTAATTCTTGTACTTATTTTATTGAATTCTTATATCATTGTCATCATCCTCATGTTTATATTTTGTTGAAAGTCATCTGTGGCCTGTAGTGCATAGATGGACTTGGTATGATTATGACCAGGGATTATTCGATGTAATCATAATCGTAATGTTACAAATGATGTGGTAAAAGTCCTCATTGACCCGTAGTGCATTAATGAACAGTTGTTGGCATGATCATGACCATTAATGAATACACGAATGTCCTTGGCTGTAGTGCATGGATAACTTGTGGTCGTGATACTAAAGAATATCCTTGGCCGTAGTGCAGGGGTGATTCGATGATGTGGATTATTTATTAAGCTGAGTCTCAGCGATAAAAGTAATGAAAAACCTTTTAAACCATAGAAGATAGTTGATTTTATTCTCTACTTGACTCTTCTAATGGATTGCTTGTTCCGCTATAGTTAAACTTGATGTTTGTTATATTTTATCAGTTTAACACTGTTGAAGGCTAATGATAATTTATTCTGCATTATCTTAGTCATAATATTTCTTACTGGGCTAGTTAAGCTCACCCTTTCTTTCACTGTTCTCTTCAGAAAATGAGAATATAGCTGAGACGAGTCGGGAAACGGAGTGATGGACCAGATGATAGTATTAGTAGTCCTCACTATTCTGTTAAATAGTGTGACAATAATTGTAATGAGGACTTCTTTTGAGTTTGTATACTCTCTAGTAGACAATATTTGTATTCAAACTCACAGTTTATGTTTTGTCGTATTGTACATGACAGTTGTATTTTAATTATGTACCATGTATCTGGCGACTCAAGATGGATGATGTATACCTAATTTTGGGGACGTCACATTTTTTTTAATTAGTATTTTTAGTATTTGAATTAAATATGTTATGTTTTGAATTTTAGTATTTTGATTAAATGATGTAAATATGTTATACAGCTTATTTTATTTAATTAGTTGTTTTGATTAGTAAACAAAATAATTTGAATTCTAGTATTTTGGATTAAATGATGTAAATATGTTATGCTTTTTTTATTTTGAATTTTAATATTTGTTGTTTTGATTAAATGATATATATATTATTTTATTTAGAATATATTTTATATTTAAGCCTTAATTAATTTATATATTAATTAATTTTAGCAATTGTTCCATGTGGCAGCCACATCATCAAATATGTACTGTGAAAGAATGAGACACAGAATGAGATGGAAATGGTAAAAGTAGTGTAAACGCGGCAACTAAAATTAAAAAGGGATTTGGATGGGGGAAATTTATCTCCTTATTAGATGATCGAAGGATGTTATTGGTCTTTAGCATTATATTTTTAATGGCATACTTGACATTGTATAAGCCCTTAGGGTTTAACCATAAGTTCTAACCCTTAGGTTTTAAAACTTTAAATTTTTTGGATTTTCTATTTAGGGTTTTAAAATAGAAAATTAAAATTTTAAAACTATAATTAGGGTTTCCTAATTAAATTAGGTTTTCCTAATCATATTAACATTTAATAAACACATTAAGCTTGCCAATTAGGATTAGGGTTTTCTAATTTAGGGTTTAGGATTTCTGGATTTAGAATTAGGGTTTTCCGTCATACAATTAAGGTTTCTAACTGCGCGTTAGGGTTTCTAATCCTGATATTCGGGTTTCTAATCTCTTATTAAGGTTTATTAGTTTTAAACCTTATCTGATCAATCATTAATCAAAATGTCTATACAATATAGACACGTATCCATCGATACTATTATTTTAATTGCATTTTCTATCGAATCCATTTCTAAAAATTAGGGTTAGGGTTTCTAAAGTTGTTAAGCACAACTCTACTCTAATTTCTTAGTCAATACACAAATTGACCATACCTCGAGATTCGTATCATAGATACACAGTACAATATTAACAGTCAATATTAAAAAAAATTATTTGTAAAATTTAGATTATTCAAAATCCTGGGTTATCACATGTTTAACATGTTTTTAATATTTATTGTAACAAAAATACTATTCCTCCTCATTTATTCATATATCATACATTCATTGTAAAAATATCACCATTATTATATTATTATATTATCGCATTATACATTCATAATGTAATATAATAATATATTTGAATGAATTATTTTATCGGAAAAGATAAAATATCAATTTTCAACAAATATCACTTTTCTAAAAATTCCTCTATTTATATCCACATAAAATAAATATTTTCCGTATCATATATATCAATAATTAATTATTCACAAATAATATTACAGAATCACAATAATGATAACCAGGTCGTTCCCAGGAAAGATGGGGCCTTCCTGTAAAGATTTCTCCTTACTGGCACGCAATTAAATAACTTTTCCTAGACAGAACTTCCTTAGACATTGCCAATAATGCTATCTAATAATATTATTCAAATAATATAAATTATTGATCTGATAATTTAAAATATTGTGCAATGACAATTATTGAATCAACAATATAAAATATCAATGCAGCAATTATTGAATCAATAAAATAAAATATTGAACAGTAATTACTGTAACAATTATTGAGTAGTGTCTTCTTACGTAATAATCAATAATTGGTGCAATACCGTGTGCTACTGTGCAACATCGCGTATTACCGTGTTTTAACCACCTGGTATTCCAACATTGTTAACGGTAACAACTACGTCGTTATTTATAAAAAACTCATATTTATCATTTTCTTCATCCAATCGTTTTTCGTTATGGGGCCCACAAAAGGCTGCGCTGTCGTACGAATATTCCCCGACAACAAGAATATTCCACGACCAAACGAATATTCCCCGACAACAATGAATATTTTATAACCACTAGCTTATTTAAAATATTTGCGTATTTTACCCATAACTAACCACATTAATCAAATCAACCCTTACTATTTCAAAATAATAAATAAAGGAAATTCAATATCATTTATAAAAAGTTGGGGTCTTACAACCTCCCCTCCTTATGAAATTTTATCCTCGAAATTGACGTACGTACCTGGTGTTTCGAAAAGGTGAGGATACCTCTCTTTCATTTCTGTTTCCAACTCCCAGGTCATTTCCTCAATAGCATGGTTCCTCCATAAAACTGTGACTTGTGGTATAACCTTTGTGCGTAGGACATGCTCCTTCTTATCTAAGATCTTGACAGGTACCTCCTCATACGTTAAATCTTTGGCTATCTCGTCTGGTTCTAACTCAATAATGTGGTTCAGGTCTTTCACATATTTACGTAGCGTATATATGCCAAAAATGTTATAAATACGAGACATACTTAGCGGTCAAACGTGTCTATAGGCCACATTTCCTACTTGATCGAGAATTTTAAATGGACCAACAAATCGAGGGTTGAGATTTCTTCTCATCATCGACTCTTACTTCTAGAATAATGCCTTCGTGCACCTTCTTCTTTATATTCATTAGCTCCGGTATGTAGCTTGAGCGGTTTTAACTTTATTGATTAAAGTCGATTTTACTCGTATATCATCATGTGGGTCTCTAGAGTCTTTAACTCTATCTCTATCATTTGTAAGTCATACAAAATGGATCTTTGTGTTCGACAATATCGCATCCGTACCCGCATACGATCTTCTACTCAACACGTCAGCTACAACGTTCACTTTTCCAGGATGGTATGGTCAGAACAGGTGCCGAAATGAGTCTCCTCTTGAGTTCTTGGAAGCCCTTCTCACATTCCTCGCTCCATTCGAATTTTGTATCTTTTCGAGTTAGCTGAGTTAATGGAGTAGTGATTTGAGAAAATCCTTTCACGAATCTCCGATGATAACCAGCTAAGCCTAGAAAGCTACATATTTTGATTACTGACTTAGGTTGCTCTCAACTGTGACTCATATCCCAACCTTGGATAGCACGTCACAATGGCACCTATCAGTTTACCACTGTACGAATATGGCGTCCCCTACAGAGAGTCTGGCTTCGGTGCATTCCACAAAGAAAGTCACCAGATAGAGGCTGGGGTACCAACTCCTGTAGTTAGGTTTATAACTCCAGAATTTCAATAGGAGCCATTTGATATAGAGTTTTAGAAATGGGTTTTGTACCGGGTTTAAAGTCGATACAAAATTCAATATAACGCTCTAGGGGTAGGCCAGGAAGTTCTTCAGAAAATATGTCAGGAAATTCACTAACAACAGAAATATAATTCAAATCTGACGTTTTTTTATTTAAATCCATGAAATGGTCTAAGAAAGATTTACATCTATTTTTCAATAAACGAATGGCTTTATGGCTTGATATGACAGTGATTGACTTCAATGGTTTGGTTGCTTGAATTCGTACAACAGGTTGGTTAGGTATATAAAAACTAACAACCTTACAAAAATAATCAATTTTAGAATGATGAGTGGTTAACCAACCAATCCCTAAAATCACATCAAATGAAAGTATTTTCAAAGGAATAAGATCAACAGGTAATGTGATGGTGCCAACCTGAATCAAGCAAAATTTATAAACAGTGGATGTAACGAAAGTTTCTCCTAACGGAGTTTCAACAGATAAGTCAAAGTCTAATTTCTCAGGAGTTAAGTTCAAACGTTGAGCACAAGTAGGAGAGACCAAAGAATGGGTAGAACCGGTATCTAATAAGATATAAACTTCGCAAGAATTCATTATTAGCTTACTCGTGATCACCTTGTTTGGGTTCCTTTTATTTTGACCAGTCACGACAAACGTTCTTCGAGGGACCGCTGACTTTGACTTGTTTGGGACAGCCTTCAGAGTCACAATCCCCGCTGGACTTGGTTTCGCTACAGTACAATCTCGAGCGATATGACCTTTCTTTTCACAATTATAACATACCTTGAACTGTTGTGGGCAGTTTGGGCTGATGTGTCCGTCTTTTCCACATTTATAACATACGACCGGTGGTTGTTCTCCTCCCCTAGAAATAGTTGATGCTTGTGCTGACGTCTTCACATTGTCATTGTTGTACCTTCTCTTTTTGAAATCTCCTTCCGACTCGCTTCTTCTATTATCATGGCCACAATTACCACCAGAGTGGTTACCGCTTTTGTCCGTATTTTTCCCTCCCCGCTGATTATCATTACTTTGATGACTACTGCCACCGGTATGACCCTGGGTGTGATCCCTCGGTTGAACGTACTCATTATCTCGCTCTAATAATTGAGCCATGTTGACAATATCTGAATATAGAGAAAATTTGTGAGAAATGAGATATTGACGTATATCGGGCTTCAGACCTCTCAGAAACATCCGCGTTACACGTTCCTCATTCTCTACCAAATGAGGTGCAAACCTGGATAACTCCGCGAACTTAGCCTCGTACTGGGACATCGTCATGTTGTTCTGTTCCAGTCTAATAAACTCTACCTCCTTCATATGAAGAATACTTTCAGGAAAGTACTTGTCATTGAACAGTTTTTGAAATATTTCCCAAGACATGTTGAGTGCGGCTAGCTGAGTACGCTTCACAGATTCCCACTAGTAATATGCCTCACCACGGAACATAAAGATTGTGATGCCCTCAAAATAGGTATACATCACCCATCTTGAGTCGCCAAATACATAGTACAAAATTTAAATACAACTTAATTATACAACAGTCGTGTAAAATACGACAAAACATAATCTAAGAGTTTTAATAAGAATATTGTCATCTAGACAATATCCACACTCAATGGAGTCCTCATTACATTTATTGTCACACTATTTAACAGAATAGTGAGGACTACTAATGCTATCATCTGGACCATCACTTCGTTCCCCGACTAGTCCCGGCTAAGTTCTCATTTCTTGAAGAGAACAGTGAAAGAAAGGGTGAGCTCAACTAACCCAATAAGAAATATTATAACTAAGATAATGCAAAATAAATTATCCTTAGCCTTCAACAGTATAACAACTAACAGAATATAATAGACAACAAGTTTTAGAACAACAACTGCAGCAAAATAAGCAATCCATTAGAAGAGTCAAGTAGAGCATAAAATCTACTATCTTCTATGATTTAAAAAGGTTGTCATCAACTTTATCGCTGAGACTCAGCTTAATAAATAAAAACGAATCATCCCTGCATCACGACCAAGGATATTCATGTACTCACCAATGGTCATGATTATACCAAATAATCCCTGGTCATAACCATACCAACAACTGTCCATCAATGAACTACAGGCCAATGAGGACTTTTACCACATCATTCGTTACATTACGGTCATGATTATACCGAATAATCCCTGGTCATAATCATACCAAGTCCATCTATGCACGTAAGCCAAAGATGACTTTCATCACAATATAAGCATGAGGATGATGGCAATGACATAATAATTTAATAAAACAAGTTCAAGGATACATTTTTAAAGATTTATAATTTAATTTATCCAAAAATTAATAACTTCCAAATTGTCAACATGATACTTCTTTGTGGAGTAAAATTTAAGAATGCTCAGAAGAATATTTTCATGAAAAGATACTGGATGAAGCGCAAATATCAAACCAAAGAAAAGATATTGTGCCGTCGTACGAATATTTCCTGTTAAAATGAATATTCCCCAACCGATCGAATATTATATAACCACTTGCTTACTTTTTAAAATTTATAAATATTACCCACAACTATAACATTATATCAAATCCACACCATAATATTCAAAAAATATATTTCGAGAACTGCTATCATTTCCACCCGTATTTTGTACACGAGTCTCCTTCATCTGATTTTGCATGAACTGCAAAAAGCTTCTAAACATCCCATCATTCATCATTTGTTCGGTAATGTTGTTTACAGGAGGAACATTATCGTCATGTTGCACATTCTCCTGGTTGGTAATTAAAGGTGTCTCAACTGTCTCATTCACTCCCTTGTTAACATTTTCAGCTGTCATTCTCAAATATTGTCACAAAACAAGGGTTAATTAAACAAATTAACATATCACATATTAACCCTATGCTCCGATTGACCAATTAAATATCAAATAAGCTTAAGTAGGACACACTAGCGAAGGATTTACTCGTCTCTCCCCTCCTAGTTCTATTCCCCGATCTCCGCCAAAGACCGTATCCCTAAACTCTGATGCCAACTGTGACGCTCCCAAAATAGGTATACATCACCTATTCTGAGTCGCCAAATACATGGTACAGAAAAAAACTACAACTTCATTAATATAATTGTCTTGCAAAATACGACAACACATAAACTGTGAGTTTAAATACAAATATTGTCTTCTAGACAATATCCACACTCAAATCACATAAACACTTTCTGAAATGCATATTCCCGATCGTGCATGGAATAGCGAAGCTCCCCGGGTCCTTGAGTTTTGGTGGTAATTTCTGCTGTAATACCGCACTACACTCCCGGTTAGTGCAACTGTCTCGAAATCTTCCCATTTCTTCTTCCTTGACAGAATCCCTTTCATAAATTTTGCGTAGCTCGGCATTTATTCTAGGGCTTCTGCAAATGGTATGTTGATCTGGAGTTTCTTGAACACTTCCAAAAACTTTGCGAATTGCTTATCTAATTTCTGTTTTTGGACCCTTTGTTGAAACGGTGGTGGTGGTGGATAAACAATTGGCTTATTGTTCAAATTTGTTCCCTCACTCTGTTTATCCTCACCCTTGCTTCCTTCCATTTTGCTACTATCATCAACTTTTTCATCCGGAGTCACTGAATTTTTTGCATTAGTACCCTCAAGTTGTTTCCCATTTTGCAATGTGATTGCCTGACACTGTTCTTGGTTACCCTTCGAATTTCTCTCTGTATCACTTGGTAGGGTCTCAAAGTCTGATTTCCTTTCATGCTGTTGGGTTGGTTGTTGGTGATTTTGAAAACTTGGAGGATATGACTATCGTGGAGCTTGATGTTGCTGATTATTGCTCCATGAGAAATTTGGATGATTCCTATTTCCTTGATTGTATGTGTTCTGGTATATGTTCTGCGAAATTCTGTTATAATTCCCACAAATTGCACAGATGATGGATTTATCACGCATTGATCCGTTGGGTGCTCTCCCGCGCATAACTCACATATAACTGCTATTTGTTGTGCTTGTTGTGCCTATGCCCCTGTCATAGAATCCAGCTTCTTCGAAAGTGCTGAAATATGTGCTTGTATAGTTGTCACACCATCCACTTCTAAAACCCCTGCTGCCTTTGCCCGTGTCATTCTCGCTGTGGGCCACTGGTAGTTGTTAGCCGCCATGGTTTCAATCAAATTATACGCTTCCTCGTAACTCTTGGCCATGAAAGCTCCGCCCAACGCTGCATCAATACTAGTTCTGAGAGTCCCATGTAGTCCGTTGTAAAAGGTGTTCAATTGCAGCCACTTAGGTAATCTATGATGTGGGCATTTTTTGAGCAATTATTTATATCTCTCCCATGCCTCATATAGCAACTCCCCATGTTGTTTCTCAAACATCGTTATCTCGTTCCTCATCTTTTCAGTTTTCGCCGGTGGAAAGAATTTAGCGAGGAATTTCTGAGCTAAGTCCTCCCATGTAGTAATCAATCCAGGTGGTAGAGAATGCAACCAACTCTTCGCCTTGTCCCGTAGAGTGAATGGAAATAAGCGAAGTCTCACCGCATCATCCGACACCCCATTGTACCTAAAGGTGTCGCAAATCTCCAAAAAGCTGACTAGATGTTCGTTCGGATCGTCATTTGCCAATCCCCCAAACTGAACTGAATTCTAAATCATTTGAATTGTTCCAGGCTTGATTTCAAATTTGTTAGCGGCTATTGCGGGCCTGGTGATGCTTGACTGCAGTTTAGTCACCTTGGGTGTGGCGAAGTCCCTTGACGCTTTTTGATCTTCGGCTGCCATTTCCTCTTCCTTCTCAGATGTTTCAAATTCTTGTCTCGTTTCCATGATCCACTTACTCAACCTCTGAAACCTTCTCTCGATGTCGTCCTCAAAAGGAAGTAAGTCTGGATTTTTGGACCGATTTTGCATAAACTATTCCAACACCTGAAATAAGAAGAACAAAACAAAAATAAAAATGTCTACGTAAAACTGGATTAATTAAACTGATATTGTAAAACTATTAAGATTTATACTAAATAGTCCCCGGCAACGGCGCCAAAAACTTGTTGGGTAAAATCTAATTACGCACAACACGCAAGTATACGTGGTCAACAAGTAATAGAGTGATAAGTAGAGTATCGTTCCCACAGAGACTAACTAACAATAATCTTAACTTACAATTACCAATTTTCTATTAACCCTAATTTTATTAAACAAATCAACTCAATAATTAAAATTAAAGAATCTAAATTAAAGAATAATTAAACTATCACAAAACAATCACTAATATCAAAATCTGGAAATTCAAACAATTAATGGAGAATTAGACTTATGATCTCACCCTAAGCTTCACTCTGATTTTAACACCTTAATTCCAATTCAACTTACTATCCCAGTTTATTAATCAAAAACACGAACGTAGTATTAACCACCTCTAGATGCACTAATACCGTATTAACTTCAATCCATAATTAAGATAGAAACAAGTTAAAAATCTTAATTAACTAACTCACTATATCTCTATGTGAATTACAATTAAAGAAGGTTTAAGAATAAGTTTTCTATCTGATTACATGCGATATCAAGCATATCTCTACCTTAACATTCATCAAGATTCTGCTATTCACAAAATTCATGAACACATGCTATATTAATTAGGTCTAGATTCGAATATCCTCTCTCGATTCTATACAAATCCACAAAGAATTATTGATCAGGCAATTCATTAATTCAAGCTCAAACCAATATAGATAAACTGGAAATAGACGATTGAAATGGAAATCAAAGTTTACAAATCATCGTTTTACTTAAAGATCCATCATAAGCCTAAAAAGTGAATTAGTTCATACTAAACAAAATAAACATTGAATAATTCATAGAAAACATTCTTTTGATTACAAATAATAGCCTAAGATGAAGAATATTGAAAAACACCCTTCACGTAGCCTAGAATCGCAATCGTCTTGAAAATCTCCTCGAAATACTCCTCCAAAGCTTGCTATCAAAAACTCAGATCAATCTTCGTTATATGCCTTATTTTTTTATTGAAGTTGTTATTGACAGAGTAGTAGATGTTTAGCATACAAGCTCCAGCCCAAATTCCCTTCAATTAGAGTTCCATTGTCATGCAATTGCTAGAAACCATGCCCAAGAAGAAGTTTAATCAAAACAGGACATAGCAAAAATTGCCACCCCCGCCCCGGCGGGGGTTCATGTGCTATATACGCCCGCCCCGACGAACTTCCTTTCTGTCAAGCTCGAACGAAGACCCCCCGCCCCGGCGGGGGTGTAAAGGCAACATACGCCAGCCCCGGCGGGCTTCCTTTTTGCTAACTGGAGATTAAGACCCCCCGCCCCGGCGGGGGTGTATTAGCTATTGATGCCCGCCCTGGCGGGCTTGTCTTCTACTAGATGACTTTGCTGAATTTTTAACTTTCTTCCAATTATGCTCCAATTGACTTCAAATCACACCGAATAGTTCCAAATGTACGTTGAATGCTACAACCACCATCCTACACATGCAATAACATAAAATGAGTAAAAATGAACATGATCACAAGAATTTAGAAACAAATAAGCATGAAATGGACATTGAATCGCATATATAAAATCCACTTATCAATAGTGTCGTATACGTGAATAGTAATCCCAACACAAGAAGGTAAAAATTCTACAAGAAAAATTATACTTCGTGAATAGTACTCGTGAATAGTATCGTATTCATGAATAGTGTCGTATACGTGAATAGTGTCGTATATATGAATAGTAACCTCGACATGAAAATATAAAAATTTCATAATAAAATTCATACCAATATTTTGGTATAATGATATTGAGAGAATAACATCATTTACGAAGAAAATAACATCCCTTACCTCAAAAGGACAGTACTTCTGACTGAAATATCAGATATAACGCTGAAGGAAACTTGTACCGTATAACAACACTCAAAGTATCGAAATACTCACAAAAATACGCTCGATATTATAGAGAGAGAAAACTTCAAATTATGGTGTGATTTTCAATTCTAACTTAAGCATCCTATTTATAGGAAAATGCTAAGAACATCAAAGCATAAAATTTAATAAAATAATATTATTTATTAAAAATCATACGCACAATTTGAATTCTGATTTCAGCACATTTACCACACATGTGGGGCCCACCCAATTGCAAAAAATGTTTTTCTTAAAATAAATATTTTAAACTCCAAAAATTAATTATTTCAGAACTTTAATAATTCGTAATAAATACATCTTTTATCAGAAAAATTTGAATCTTATGTCCATTCTATAGGAAATTTAATTCTCTCCAACTTTGTAGCTTTAAGGTTTTCCAAATTTTAAACAGAAATTGACCGAAATCTACATACGGACAATTTTACAGACTATAGTCAAATTTCAATCAAAAATAGGGTCCACCAACATGTTTAACATGTTTTTAACATTTATTGTAACAAAAATACTCTTTCTCCTCATTTATTCATATATCACACATTCATTGTAAAAATATCACCATTATTATATTATTATATTATCGCATTATACATTCATAATGTAATATAATAATATATTTGAATGAATTATTTTATCAGAAAAGATAAAATATCAATTTTTAACAATTGTCACTTTTCTAAAAATTCCTCCATTTATATCCACATAAAATAAATATCTTCCTTATCATATATATCAATAATTAATTATTCTTAAATAATATTACAGAATCACAATAATGACAACCAGGTCGTTCCCAGGAAAGAGGGGTCCTTCCGGTAAAGATTTTTCCTTACTGGCGCGCAATTAAATAACCTCTCCTAGACAGATCTTCCTTAGACATTGTAAATAATGTTATCTAATAATATTATTCAAATAATATAAACTATTAATCTGATAATTTGAAATACTTTACAATGACAATTATTGAATCAAAAATATAAAATATCAATGCAGCAATTATTGAATTAATAAAATAAAATATTGAACAGTAATTACTGTAACAATTATTGAGTCGTGCAACACCGCGTATTACCGTATTTTAACCACCGGGTATTCCAACAGTGTTAACGGTAACAACTACATCATTATTTATAAAAAACTCATACTTATCATTTTTTTCATTCAATCGTTTTCCGTTATGGGACCCACAAAAGGCTGCGCCGTCGTACGAATATTTTCCGACAACATGAATATTCCACGACCAAACGAATATTCCCCAACAACAATGAATATTTTATAACCACTTGCTTATTTAAAATATTTGCGCATTTTACCCATAACTAACCACATTAATCAAATCAACCCTTACTATTTCAAAATAATAAATAGAGGAAATTCAATTTCATTTATAAAAAGTTGGGGTCTTACAACTTTAGGAAAAGTAGATGTCGGTAAATCCTGCCAAACTTACTTTTATAAAAAAAATTAATTGAACAAACATCTGCATATCATACTTATCTTTTATCAACACCTTTTATTCATCAATTTCTTACACCTTTTTAATCTTTCAACAATTATTCACAATAATTAACATAGACTCACAATACAACCAACAAGTCTAATTATATCATATCAAATAGTATGAGTTAGTGTCGTGATAATTATTGATTTAATAATGTGACATACTGTGTAGTTGTTACTGTAACAATTATTGAATCAATAATATGAAATACTCTGTTATTTTTACTGTAGAAATTATTGAATGAAATACTGAGCGAATTCTTACGTAAGAATCAATAATTAGGGATACTGTGCAATACTGTGTACTACTGTGGAATGACGTGTATTACTGTATTTTTATCATCGGGTATTTCAACAGTTAACGGTAAAAAGTTCTGTCGTCAATTTTTAAAAAGATTATTTTTTTCGATTTCCCTATCCGACAGTTATTATATTATAGGCCCACCAATGATTGATTATTTTGGCGCCGTCGTACGAATATTCCCTGACAAAAAGAATATTCCCCGACCAAACGAATATTCTCCGACTGTTTACTTTGTATAATTTACACATATCACCCATAACTATAACATTTATTAAATCAATACCTTATTATAAACAATTTAAATTCTATTAAAAGTCGGGGTCACCAAAACATATTCACCTCGAATAAAATATAAGTCAACTAATAATTCATAATTCATTCAATGTGCCTTTATTTATCGCATAAAATATTATTCATATTCCAAAACTTAGAAGTGGATAATTAAACTTGAGAAATCTAAAAACTCATATATGATAATTTATTTTTAAAAAGTCAATCCACTATTCTAGTATTATCACAATTTTACTTTAACAAAAATATTATTTTTGTTTTTATCATAACACATTTGTTACTTGTGCGTTTACATCCCGAATATTTTTGTTTTTATCATAACACATTTGTTACTTGTGCGTTTACATCCCGACACCTCATGAGCTTACTAACACTTCTAAAATATTTGAAATATTATTCTAAACTTTTCAAAAAAATCATATTTTTTGAATTATCCAACAATTTTCTATAATTATTTCTATTTATAAAAACTATCATTTAATAACTTTAAAATAAAAATACTAACTCCACATACTTTTATATCTTTAAAAAAATCATCAATATTAACATTATATTATTATAAGATTTTTCAGTAAATTTCATAATTTTTCACCATTCATATAATTTTTTATGAATTTCTTCTATTTTTTTAACTAGCTTTAAATAGCTTAAAAATATAATAAATACTTCTGATTTTCAATTATTCATTAAAAATTTACAATAATTCATAAATAGCATTATACTATTAAAGTAAATTTATTTCATCCCAAAAATTATTTTTAGTAATTTATTTAAAGGTTCTAATATGTAGAAATTTCAAATATTCATAACAATTAGCCCTTTTATCAGAAATTAATATCAGAACACTCCTTGCTCAGTTATCAGCCTCTTAGACGCCACTCACATGCCAAACTTCTAGAAGATTTAATCCCCCTCTTTTATTTACTCACTTATCAGTTTAATTGTTCGTTTAACCATTTATCAATTTAACATTTTACAATTTTAGAATAATAATTATAAATTAAATTAGACTTTTATTTCATAAAAATCGGGGTCTGACAACAAATATCTTATATGTTAGATGAAATGAGTACAATATTAAAAAAATTCACAACTTAATTTGAAATAAAGGGCATTGTTGAAGTTGAATTATTAAGATCATACCCAGTCTGTTATAAGAAAATGTCCTACTTCATAATTTTTCTATTTCATAAAAAAATCATTTTCTACTATCAGTAATATAAAATAACAATTTCAATTTTAAAATTGTTCATTGTTATTTTCCTATCAATTCATTATTACTAAACTAACAATTTATAATTTTCAACAAATAACAAAATTAACAAATTTATTACTTTTAAAAATAAACATAAAACAAAATACCTCCTTAATACTAACAAACATAATAAATGAGATTTTTTTTATGGGAGAGAAGAAATATAAAATGGTAATCCCTTCCAATTGAAATTCGTTTCTCTCAAACCCATCCCGATTCTCTCACCTCAAACCCATCCCCAATCTTCCGATTCTCTCACCTCAAACCCATCCCCAATCTTCCGATTCCCTCTCAATATATGAAAACCCCTTTCCCCGATTCTCTCAAAGCCCCTTTCTATTTTGTTTCAGTTTGGTTCTAAGATTGGTCCATCATAGAAGCAGCTAGGGTTTTCAGTTTGGTTCTAAGAAGATGAGGTATCTGAAGAAGAAGACGAGGTACCCATTTTGTGCTATAGATTCTGTCTAATAAACCATTTTGTGCTGTAGATTCTATCTAAGAAGAAGACGAGGTAACCATTTTGTGCTGTAAATTAAGTAAATGTGATTTTTTTCTTCTCCAAGTTATGATGGTTTGATTTCCTTGAGTTGTTGGGTAAATGAAAATTGATCTTATTTGCATTCTGAAGTTGGGTGCACACTTCTTATTATGTGTTGAACCGTATAAAGTAAATGGATTAGTTTTCTCTAATATCTATGAATTGGGTAATTGTATTGTTTGTTTGTAGTTCGTACCTTTTTTGTTGTCATATCTTTGTGTAAATAAATTCCTATCTTTTCATTCATAAAAAGAATCTCATTCGCAAAGTTTATAAACATTATTTGTTTCATAAAAAGAATTTCATTCTGTAGTTTACAGACGTTATTTATTTCATATTTATTCTTAAATTTATTAAATTTTTGATTAAGTAGTTAGATAAATTTAAGCATAAAAGGTCCTTCCACTCACCTTTTCATTCTGGCTCCATTCTGCCCAAACCAAACTTTTCATCCCATGCTAATGAAGAACTTCTGAAAGTATATCTTGCTTCTTTTGTCAAAAAGAAAAGAACTGTTGACTTTTTTTTGTTATATTAATTCCTAAAACTAATATCATTTTCATTATAAAAAAGAGTCTTATCTAATTTTAATCCTAGTTAATTTGTAACATCTTCAAATATATGTTGTCATGTGCATTTATTTGGTTTTTGACACTTCTTTTTTATGTCTGTCTGCTGATAGAAAATGTCATCAAATTCGTCTACTGCTACATCCGTATGGCCTCCGTTTATATGTCGTTGTGGTACGGGCCCTTGTATAGTAAAACTTTCAATGTGGTAACTTCATCAGCTGGTGTGACGAATATGTTTGTGTGTTGCATAATCAAGGGAGGTTGCATTTGGACACATCCGAACGTTTAAATGTAACAACTCATCCAACGAATACTAACGACTCCAACGAATTAGCAATTATGAAGATTGAAATGCGGCAATTGTAACTAACTCAACGATTTGTCATAATTGTTAATGTTATGTATGCGGTGTTGTTTTTAATGTTATTAAATCGGTTGTAATATTGAAAATTTTCATTATTTAACCAACGCGTTATGTATGAGATTGGTGTATCTATGGTATGAAAATTACATGGTTGAGTTATAGTGGTTATTTTCTTGTGTGTTTGATACTTATAATTTGTAAAGATTGTGCTTCAATCTTGTGGGATATTGTGATCTTTTGACAGGACAATCATTTTTGAATGTAGTTATCAAGAGTCTAGACTAGGAAAAAGAGAATGATGAAGCAGGGATACTTAGAAGTGCATAGACCTTTTACCTGTTATGTTCTTATTATGAATATAGAATTTGTTCTTAATACAGTGGGATAGGGTTTGATGGTCCTTGGACGGTCTGATTATCAGCATCGTGGTTTGTAAGGCATGATAGGAGATCAGATATGTTCATCAACTGAGGCTAAAATTCTGTTAAACTTGGTATTGCCTTATGCCCCTCATTTAATGGGGAGCAGCTTGCTTATTATCTTGCATTCAAGTCTATGCAATGTATGCAAGGTCTGACTGCCTTAGGGACAACCTAGCCATCCCTCTTTGACAGGATTTTCCTGAACGTCTATGCAATGTATATAAGAAGAAATGATAGTGAAAATCTAACCCATATCATTATAACTTTTGACAAGCTGAAAAAGTGGAACAAGATAACAGCTCATAACAGGATACAAGATAACAGCTCATAACAGCTCATAAAAAGTGGAACAAGATAACAGCTTTTGACAGATTATGATAAAAATTCAGTCTTGATAGTTCAATTTCACACACAACCGAAATGAAAGGCAGAAACTGAATGCCAGTCCTGATCATGATAAAAATTCAGTCCTGATTTTATATTATCTCAATGTCAGTACTCCACTGCTCTGCACAAGGACAAAATGAAAGGCAGAAACTGAAAATGCACCCTCACAGAATGCAGTCCATTCCAAAATCTCAGCAGCCCAGCAACAACAACAAAATCTCAATTCGACTCCATAAGCTTTACAAACTCATTTGCCTTCCTCAATTCTCCGTTCTCACACAACGCTCCCGAGATTGTATTATATGTAATCAAGTCAGGCCTACACCCTACCTCCTCTATATGAGCAAGCATCTCAATTCCTGCATCCACATTTTTTTGCTTACACAAACCATTTAAATACACATTGTACGTATAAATATCAGGCACCACACCTAGTACAAGCATTTCATCAAACAGCTCATCTGCCTTTGTATAGTAGCCTTCTCTGATGACCCATCCAAGACCATGGTGTAACAAAAAACGTCAGGCTTAATTCCATCAACTTTCATCTGATTCAAGACATCCAAAGCATCCATACCCTACCACTTCTTTACTAAAAGCCTAATGACATTGCACCAATCCAATCTTCCAGGACAAAACCCAAACATCCTCAATTCTTCCAAATAAGCCATAAACCTAACAACCGATAAATCTTTTTGTTCATACAATGTTGAAAGTATCAAAGAACAAATTCTCCCATCAAGATCAAACCCATCATCTATCATATATTTTAATAATTCTAGACCTTCTTAATTCTACAAAGAGCTTTAATTAAAACATGAAAACTTGATTCTTCCATCCGAATATTCATCATCTCACCCTTCAAAACAACTTGTGGCACAATTTTGAGCCCTTCTGGGTTATTAGACAGAACTGAGAGCAAGGAATTGAGAGAATCCACAGATGGGTTACACCTACAATCGGGTATTTTAAAGAAAACCTCAATTTCTTCTTGAATTCTATTCGAATTTCCATAGAATTCGATCAAATCGATAAAATTATGTTCGGGTGTTTCAAAGTTTTCAACTTTTTCTAGGCGATCAAGAACTGGGTGGAGTTGGTGGAGCTGGGAGGTTTTCATTAGGGTTTTGATGACAAAATGGTAAGCATTTGGAGTTGGGTCACAATTATAAATGGCGAAAGAATCGGTGAGATATGAGAAAAGATGAGTTGTTGATAATGATGTTGATTCTTTGAGGGCTCGCATGGCTTGCTGCTGGTTGAATGTCTCGTACCATTTGGCTTTGTAAGGTGATAGTGGCCATTTTCTACTTCTTGAAGAAATCGAAAACCTAGACTTCAAAAGCACAAAACAGAGTCTGCGAATATGTTTGAGAGACTAAAATCTGTAGAGATGAGGTTTGAGAGACTAAAATCTGTAGAGATGAGGTTTGAGAGAAGGGTTTGCGATGGGTTTGCCAGTCGGCTTTATTTTTTAAGACCCGAATTTCCTTTGTGCTTGACCCGCATGTCTCTTTTTCCTTAAGTCTGTTTGTTGGTCCGTCCAAAAGGTCCGTGGCAGATCCTTTATGTATAATATTATTTTAAATTTTAGAGTATGTGAAAGATAAATATGCTCCATTTCATACCGTCTTGTAAGTAAAGATGAATTACTTTACTTCAAATAAAAGATTAAAGATTGGGCTGGGTTGGGCTTGGCCGGGCTGTAATAAAAATTGAAAGGTAAATTGTAATCAACCCAAACCAACCCAAGCCATCCCATCCCATCCCATAATCACATACAAACCGGAATAATAAAAAGATCGTAGAAGATAATCTCTCTCCCGATCGTTTCAGCCGCGGCGGCCTCTTTTTCTCTCTCTCTCATAAAAAAAAGGTATGGATTCTCTACTTTCGCCGGTCTTATTTCTACCACCTCCATACTCTATTTATAGTTAGTTATTTTGTTCTTGTTATAGATATAGTTTTGTTGTTGTTTAAATTGTGAGGTTGAATCAGATCTGGAGATGGAGGTGGACATTAATTTTCGGATGGAGAAAAGGAATTCCCTTCTCGGGAAGAGGTTCCGAAACCAAGACAAGGATGATGATAGGAAGGTGAGTTATTATGAGTATGCTGATTCCTATATATATGTATGTATATGTATATATTTGTTTGTAAACAGATTTTATGGGGCTTTTTTTATTCAAGGCATAATTTTACTCCCTCTACTCCAAACAAGAGTTCCATTTTAAATTGTTGTGAACTCATCTAAGTTGAAAATAGTAATATTTGTATTCTTCAAATAGATTACAATATTCACAATCGTATAGATTGAAATCAATTAAGTTCTTATCAATTTCGTGTTTTATTGAAACGAATCATTTATTTATTTTATATTTGTTGTTGTTTGGATTGTCAGGTTGAATCAAATATGAAGATGGACAACTTTCAGACGGAAAACATGGATTTCTCCCTCGGGAAGCCCTACCTTGACAAAGACTTTAACTCAAATTTAGCCTACCCTGCAGTCCCTGAACAAAAGCTTCGTGGAACTATTACGACAGAGGTGTTTCGGGTGATAATCAACATGGAAGGAGGAAGAGAAGGTTATCTGTCTGGTAAAATCTATTTCAGTAACCTATCTCATCATATATATATCTACAAGCAAGGAGGTGAACCTGGACAATATGTTAAGCCTATTAAGGAAGGGTGCGATCTGCTGACGACTGTGAGTGGCTGCTGTCATGTCATTCCGTCGAGTGATACTGTCTGCGCCTTTGTGGATCTGCTGCTCTCCAGCTCTGAACACCAACCCCTCACAAACTGCGATATACCCCAACACAAACCCTTCAAGGTCCACCCCTTCTTCCACTTCCACGGCGGCATGGGCAGCCTCGACGACTATTTCGAGACCGAGATTTACGACATGGAGAAGAACGACACCGATGACGAACTTGATGATGTCGTCGAGGGCAACTTCGTCCGCATCACCAACTGTAAGGGCAGCTTTTGCAAGAACGGCATGTTCAAGGAGAACAAGTTCCGTGATGGGCTAGTTTTTAGACCATCTGAAGAAATTTTCGACAAATCCTTAAGTTACATGGTTCTGGGCAAGGATAATAAATGTTCTGTAACCATATTGTACGCCTTGTTCCGTAAAGTCGTTCAAGCCGTTGTGGAGGTTTGGCTGAAAAATGAAGAACCAGAATCTAGCATTTATGGACTTATTGCAGCCAGAAATGACATTATTAAAGAGGATGCTTATGAGATTATCCTCTTCCTGAAGGAGGACTTTAGTCGAAGCATACCAGTAGTGTCAGGGAAGCCAATTCAATTGTCCAGATCCGTAGTAGCTGTGCCAATCAATTCCAACCTCTTAGTTCGTGCACATCTAAGAACCAACAACAAGGTCTTTCCTAGTGCAAAACTACTCTTCCCTGCACAACAAGTTGGTGTATCAGAGCTTTCTATAAAAAACACAATGCAAGTGAAAGTCACTTGGCAGCATATTTGGTAGACTTGGAAAGACCAGGCCTTAGATTGGTGGTGCCTTGTATGGACTGATCTAACAACTATGCTAGTGGAAAAAATCTCAGATTGGAGGCACCTTAGAATTTGAATTTGCTATTTTATGTATTTTCTTTGTTTTAAATTTGTATTGTGTTGTGGAAGTTGTTTGAAACTTTCAAGGATGTTTGAATTATGTCGTCGAAATTGTTTGAAACTTCGTGGATTGTAATTGTAGACTGCACAAGTTGTTTGGATTCCATTTTGGTTGGATGTTTAAACTCAGTTGTTTGAAACTATTGCCCACTTAAGGATTGATGTGGTTTAAGTGTTCTCATGGCTCGAGGCATGTCCCTGTGCATCGTCGTAGTCGTCTGCATGGACTGCTAGAGAAGCAACAGTTGAGCAGGGTAAGCTCTTAAATGTCTTAATCCAATTATCTATATTCTTCCGATCTTCATGATGACTCCAAAATGTTCTTGCAGGATGCCTCAGATGAATATTTAACCATGGAGGCCAAACTGTGTTCCAAAATGTGTGGTGAGCTTGTTCCACGCTTCACAAATTAATGTCATTCCAGTGGTGTGGAGAATCGTGTAGCCTTTGGAAAATCCAGAACTCGCCATGCTCCACATCTTCACTATCAATAAATAGTAAGAGTAAGTGAATGTGATGTGAGAATTTAAATGATTGCGAGTCTTTTTCTTTCTTCTAGTTCATTCATTAGGACACTAAAACCAAAGGCCAAAAAGTATTAGTCAAGACTAATGTGGTGTTTGTTTGTGACTGAATGTCTTTTAATTCATCTGTCTCTGATTCGATCTGAGGAAAATTTTGTTTGGTTAAATTTTTTTTTGTGTTTTAATGCTTCTTAATCGTTAAGACAAACTCAAATCTTGACTATTAAGAACTGTCTCTTGATACTTTATTTAAAATTTATGTACAAAAATAGTCTCAATAAATGTTGTACTTTTTCAATTTCAAATTTTAAAATCATTCAAATAAATTTTTTAAATAACTAAGAGGGTTAAAATTGTAAAATAGTGTCATTTAGATGTTTTATACTTTTAGTTCTCAAACAATTTTTTAGATTTAGATATTATTTCATTCAGATGATCTAATTTATTAAGATGTATTAACCATTTAGATCTTAATTACTTAATTTTATCAAACACCACCTAAAGGCATGTTTGATGGCTTCTGAATGACCAAATGAATGGGTTAAATGCAAAGTTCTTCCGGTCAACGCAAACTGAGTCCCTTTTTATTCAAAAATTTGGACTTTGAACCCCAAGCGCTACATATGCGTTGACTTGCTGATGTGGCACAAGTGGCGCCTACGTGGCACATCTGACGGCGACATCTTTAGAATTATTTCCAAAAATTTGTCTCTCCCTAGTTTGAACTCGCAACCTCAAGTGTAAAACTTTAAGCACTTGACCACTAGAGCACTACAAGTTGGCTATTAGAGCATTCACAACACTTTTTTCAATAGACTCTATATCCTCACATTTGAAGAATATATCAATAAATCAGTATCCAACAGTTTCCTTATCCTTATATAATTCTTTATTTTAATCTTTATATATGATTTGACTCCTCAGGATGAGGGAATCAAAAGAGCGTTCCCTATTTATGTAAAATGACATTTCACACCCTATTTATTACAATTTTATGTTGATTAAAGGATCTTATCTCACTTAATTGCTGATTTGGGTATACCTATCAAATTCACTCATTTTTATTTTTTAAACAAAGGATTTAAAGAAGAAAGAGATCGAACTATAAAAAAAATTAAAAATCAGTTAAATTTTGATTTTGATCATTTTTGTAAAAAATATTACTAATAATTATAAATTTTATTATTTTATAATTAAAATAAAGTTCTCATAAGCACATAATGATCGTTGCACATTTTAATTTCTAGCAATATCTATTTTTAAATTAAAATAATTGTAATTTTTAAATTCAAACAACAATTACTTTTAAATAAAAAATATTTACAACGTTCAAAACATGATTTGACTGTTGGAACTTTTAAATTTTAATTTTAATTTTTAATTTTAAATTTCAAAATTTAAAATTTAAGGAATCAATATAAGGAACCTGTTGGGTACATAGTGAAAAAATTGAATCCCTATCCTACAGAATGACCCAATAGCACTGCAGAGTAGGGATAAATATAAGAAAACTGTTGTGAATGCTCTTAATATAGTGCAATGACTAATCTTTATATCAAAATATTTCATTCCCCCCCCCCCCAAAAAAGAGTGTTCCCTATTTATGTAAAATGACATTTCACATCCTATTTATTGTAATTTTATGTTGATTAAAAGATCTTATCTCACTTAATTGCTGATTTGGGTATGCCTATCAAATTCACTCATTTTTATTTTTTAAACAAAGGATTTAAAGAAGAAAGAGATTGTGACAACCCCAAAACAGGTCCATTCCATCCAACCTATTCTGAGTCGCCAAATACATGGTACAGAAAATAACTACAACTTTATTACAACAATTGTCGTGCAAAATACAACAACATATATGCTGTGAGTTTGGATACAAATATATACCAAATGTGACTCATGTCCCAACCGTGGACAGCACCTCACAATGACACCTTACATAAAGGTATAGTCAAAAATTATTTTAGAAATTAGAATCTTTGGGAAGTGCTCAAGGAAACCTTTGTACATGGGAGGCCATGCGTCTAGGTTATGATAGATATCATATGGCCACAGAATTATCCTTGGTTGACCCAATAGACCCCAAAATAAAACGAGAAGATTACTATCATATTCTTCTCAATGGTGAGTCTTCTCTTGACTTATCAATATTTCCACTGTCTTTAATCATGAATTATACTTCAAACAAATACCAAGATTATATAGGTAGTGCTCGTAGATATACTCAGCAAGTGGATGAGCACAACCTTGTCTTATGATGACACGAGGTTGTATGTCATTAGACATCTTGTATGATAGTGGCAAAACACCCTTCCAACGTTGGGTTCGCTTCACCCTAGATGATTCACCAAATATAACTCCTAAATGATGACCACCGTTCTATTTTCCTGTTACCCCCGCTCGACCCAGCTACACTCTTATTACCTGAAAGGAATTGTGAAACAGAAGGGTGAGCACAACTAGCCCAGTAAAGAATATCATGACTAAAGATAAATAAATTATCAATAGTCTTCATCATTAATAAATCAGAGATTTAGAACATATGGTAGATGATAAAAAATTTCAACCATAGTTGCAGCGGAACGAGCAATCCATTAAAAGAGTCAAATAGACCCTAATGTCTATTATCTTCTCCACATTAAAAGTCCACCAATAATGTTTTATCCCTGTAACATCACTCAACAGTTCCTTTCCACAATCATATGAATAACTCATAATCATAATTGTGATTCTAAATTTTTTTTCGCACCCATGACGAAGAATATTTTCATCACCTGTCTTTACCTGAAACATCAAAGATCATGGTTATACCAAATCACAGTTCCTGTTCATAATCATACTAATAAATCCATCTTTGCACTACGGCCAAAGATATTCAACAACAGTTCATCTTTGCACTACAGGCCAAAGATATTCATCAACAGACCATCTTTGCACTACAGGCCAAAGATATTCAACAACAGTTCATCTTTGCACTACAGGCCAAAGATATTCATCAAAAATTCATCTTTGCACTATGGCCAAATATATTAATATCTCAAAGAAATATATAATCATTTCAGAATTTATATAAACAATAATTATAACCATGTTGATCAATTCACCTTTGCACTTAAGCTAAAGATATTCACTTATAAATTCAATGGTCATGATCATACCAGTCAACAATTCAACTTTGCACTACTGGCAAAAGAGAACCCATGGTCATGATCATACCAGAAATCTACCCATCTTTACACTCAAGTCAAAGAGAAATATCATCATTAGGGTTATAAAAATGTTATATATGATAATAAAATCAATATAATCAACATATAGATTTAATCTCAAGAGTAATATTCATAAACCAACTATAATTTGGTCAGAAAAAGAAACCAATGTTGTCGTGAATAGTAACTCGTGAATAGTAACTCGTGAATAGTAACTCATGAATAGTAAACTCGACACAAAAAGGTAGAAATTCTACAATAAAATACATACCAATATTTCGGTATAATGATATTGAAAGAATAATATTTCTTAAGCTTATAAACAATTTATTTTAATTGTTTACACTTTACTAAATAATGCATTTAATCATCCTAAAATGCCAAACTCATAAGATTTTATCACCAATAACCAAAACCCTCATCAAAAATCTGCATATACCCCATATAGGATTCTCAAGTCATAAAATCCTATTTTCCAATTTTTTTACTTCACAAAACATATTTAATTTATTTACTCATAACTAGACCATTTTCATGAAAAATACCAAATCAGTTTCAAAAATATTTCTTTTCTGGGATTTTGCAGAATATAGTCCCATATTGAACATATATTTTTTTTAGAATTTTTTAAATTCATTTACTATTTTTCATATGGCCAAAACCGCCGAATATTTAGACATTTATCATAAATTGTACTTTTATCCAAAAATTCCAAAACTCACAGAGTATACTGATATTATATAGATATACTTCCAATAAAAATTTCATCAATTTTGGAGGTAACCACAAGGAGTTATAAGCGGTTACTTTTAAAATAGTTTTTTCTCATAAAATTCATAACTCTTAATCTATACATCCAAAAATCACCATTTTTGGACACAATCAGTAAAACTCATGAAAATATCATTTCAAATTTTTCTAGAATTTTCTGAAGGTCAGAAAAATTACAAAACTGGAAAATATAACAACCCTTAAAATCCCTTACTATCCCTTACCTCAAAAGAGCAGTACTTCTGATCGGTATCGGATATAACGCTGAAGGAAACTTGCACTGATGAATAGAAACTCACAAAGTATCTAAATACTCACAAAATATGCTTCATAATATAAAGAGAGAAAGAGAGAAAGCTTATGTTTCTGGTGTGATTTTCAATTCTAACTTAGCCCTCTATTTATAGGAAAATGTTAGCACGCCGAAGCAGACTTAACCTGCAATCTGATGGCTTTACCTGCTACTATTCCCACCCACCACATTTGAATAAAAATCTCAACACATTTCTTCACCAACCAAGAGTGGGGCCCACCAATTCTAGAATTTTCTACCAAAATGATAAACTCCGAAAATTCAATAATTTCTGAACCAGTCATCTCGTAAAATTCATAATAAATCATACGTTCATTTTTAACGGTTCAAAATTTGTGTACATATACTCAACTTATATATGTATAACATATTCAAAAATCACAACGATCCAACGGTCGGATTAAAAATTATAACCCCCGCAAAATATCTCAAAAACCCTAATTTGATTTTCAATACCTCCGTTTCGACAAAAATACAGATAAAACACCTCAACATTAACTCCGTCATTTTTAACCACAAAAATATATCCCTCATTTATATCCACATAAAATAAATATTTCCTTATCATATGAATCAATAATTAATTATTCACAAATAATATTACAGAATCACATTTATGACAACCAAGTCGTTCCCAGGAAAGAGGGGGCTTTCCAATAAGAATTTTTTCTTACTGGCGCGCAATTAGGTGACCAAACCTCTCCTTAGACAGAACTTTCTAGACATTGCCAATAATGTTATCTAATAATATTATTCAAATAATATGAATTATTGATATGATAATGGGAAATACTGTGCAGTGACAATTATTGAACAACAATAATATAAAATTTCAACGTAGCAATTATTGAATCAATAAAATAAAATATTGAACAGTAATTACTGTAACAATTATTGAGTAGTGCCTTCTTACGTAAGAATCAATAATTGAAAAAAATATTGTGCAATACCGTGTGCTACTGTACAACTACGCGTATTACTGTATTTTAACCACCAGGTATTCCAACAGTGTTAACGGTAACAACTACGCCGTTATTTGTAAAAACTCCAATTTGTCATTTTCTTCACCCGACAGTTATTCTGTTATGGGGCCCACAAATGGATGCGCCATCGTACGAATATTCTCCGACAGAAAGAATATTCCACGACCAAACGAATATTCTCCGATAACAATGATTATTTTATAACCACTTGCTTATTTTGAAAAAAATTCATATATCACCTTTAACTTTAACTTTTTATCAATTTAACCATTTACTGAATCGTAATTATAAGAAAAATTGAATACTTTTATTTCATAAAATTCGGGGTCTTTCAATCTCCCCTCCTTATGAAATTTTGTCCCTGAAATTTACGTACCTGGTATTTCAAAGAATTGAGAATACCTTCCTTTCATTTCAGATTCCATCTTCCCTGTCATCATAATTTCTCCATTGCTCATCTCCTGTATTTCAAATATCATTCTAGAATATAGCTTCAAAACAAGGGTTAATTTAACAAATTAACATATCACATAATATCCCGATATTATGACTGACCAACAAATAAGCTTAGGTAGGACAAACTAGCGAAGGATTTACTCATCTCTCCCTTCCTAGTTATATTTCCCGATCTCCGCCAGAGACCATATCCCTAAGCTCTGATATCAACTTGTAACTCTGGACACCAACCTATGTCAGCACCTTACATTGATACCTATCAGTTTGCCACCGCAGAACGGTGTCCCCTACGTAGGGGTGTAAACGAGTCAAATCTCAGCGTACACCTTCATGCTCAGATTCGGCTCGACTCGAAAAAATTGAGCTCGAATTCGACTCGGATTCGATAAGAGATTTATATTTTTGCGCCAGATTCGACTCGGATAATTACTCGGACCTACTCGGCTCGTAAGTACTCAACTCGTTTACAAAGCGAGTTACTCATGAGCCTTCAAATCGAGTTTCGAATATGAACCATTTCACTTAAAACTGAACCACTGCATACTAAATTGGTTACTTAACTAATATTTATATATAAAACTTTTTCACTTTTATTTATGTATTGAAATTATAAAGAATGGAATAAAAATTGATATTCAATTCATTGATTTATTCAAGTACAAGTTTACACAATTTTATACTACACTTTATAAATTATAAAGATTGATACAAATATCACATACTTAGCTTAATAGAATGAATCAAACCAATACTCGAATATGATCCATCGAGTAGGTATCGAGTCTGGTTCGAGAAAAAATGAAATACTCGAACCCTAATCTGATCGAACACTAGTATGCTCGAATTCGACTCATGTATCATTAAACAGAAAATGAGTATGGATCATATTCGACTCGGATCAACTTCGAATTCGAACTTTGGATCATATTTTCGAACCGATATCGAATCGAGTACCGAACTACTTGGTTCGACTTACACCCCTACCCCTACGGAGAGTCTGGCTTCGGTGCATTCCTCATCAACAGGAAGTCACCAGCGAGAGGCTCGTGGCTCTTTACTTATAGCTCTGATACCAACTGTGACACTGGACACCATCATGTGTCAGTACCTCACAAGGGTACCTATCAGCTTACCACCGCAGAACGGCGTCCCCTACGGAGAGTATGGCTTCGGTGCATTCCCCATCAACAGGAAGTCACCAGCGAGAGGCTCGGGGCTCTTTACTTATATCTCTGATACCAACTGTGACAATCCCAAAACAGGTCCATTCCATCCAACCTATTCTGAGTCACCAAATACATGGTACAGAAAACAACTACAACTTTATATCAAAATATTTCATTCCCCCCCCCCCCAAAATTAAAATACTACACGGTTACTACAATTTTGCTAACTTTTATATGGGTACTGTTTTCTTCAAATAAAGTTTCATGCTACCTCATTTCCTGAAGAGGAAGAACCACGCTACATAGTAATAATAATAATAATAATAGTAATTATAATATTAGTAATAATAATAATAATGGGAATACTACTACTACTACTACTACTACTAATAATAATAATAATATAATAATAATAATAATAATAATAATAATTATATTAATAATTATGATAATAATAATAGTAATAATAATAACAACAATAATAACAAAAATAAAAATAATAATAACAATAATAATAAAAATAATTATAATAATAACAGTCATAATAATAATAGTACTAATAATAATAATAACAATAACAATAATAATAATAGTACTAATAATAATAATAATAATAATAATAATAATAATAATAATAATAATAATAAATATTAATTATATTTTTTAATTTTTGTAGTTTCTCTTCAAAACGTGACTTCAAAAGAAACGAAAAACATAGATAATCACCTGCCAGCTCGTGCATCATGGGTCCTGGATTCATGAGACCATATATAGCTACCAATCTCTCAAATGACAAAGATTTGATTTAACTTGACTATAACTAAATATGTCACATTTATTTATTTATTTATTTGAAAAATTCTTTTTAATAACATATCATTTGGTATAATATATATATCGTTCTATATGAATAAAAAAGAAGAATTCATAAAAGTTATTTAAATAATAATAATAATAATAATAATAATAATAATAATAATAATAGTTACAACCGCCTATAAATAACAGTTACAACCGTGTAGTAACAAGCTTCAAATCAAAACAGTTACAACCGCCTATAAATAAGAAAATATATCAAACTGAAAGGACTAGATATGAAGATATAATGAATGTTTTGTAAAAAATATGGCGCCATTAAATTGCAACTATAATTATTATAAATATTATTATTATTATTATTATTATTATTATTATTATTATTATTATTATTATTATTATTATTATTATTATTATTGTTATTATTATTGTTATTTTTGTTATTGTTGTTGTTATTATTATTACTATTATCATACTTATTAATATAATTATTACTATTATTATTATTATATTTTTATTATTAATATTACTATTATATTTATAATAATAATATAATAATAATAATAAGTATCGTTATTATTATTATTATTAATTATTATTATTACTAATATTATAATTATTATTATTACTACTAATATTATTATTATTATTATTATTTGAAATTTCTGCATATTACCATATAATACTGTAGAATGACGCGTATTACTGTACTTTTATCATCGGGTATTTCAACAATTAATGGTAAAAAGTTCTGCGTCAATTTTTAAAAAGATTATTTCTGTCAAAATTTCAAATATTCATAACAATTAGCCCTTTTATCAGAAAAATACGGATTTAAGGTCCTTTCAATGTAAAATTTAATTCTCTACAACTTTTTAGAAGAATTTTTTTTCTAAATTCCAGCTCTAATATAGAGAAACTGGCTTACCAGAAAAATTCATCGGAAAATATTTTTCGGTCACTTTCTCCGTCGGACTGCCCAATTTTCGACGAGTTTTCCGGTGAGTTTTTAGTGTTTTTCAGCCCAGACCTACTATATTTTAAGAGTCCAACCATGGTATTAGATTTGAAAACAACCCACCAATCACCGTTAGATCTAAGTTTTTCGACGAAATTCCGCCAAAGTTTAATCTCTTTAATTTCGTATTTTGTCTTGTTTAATACTTGTTCAAATCATCTAAAACAAGTATAAACATAGTATCTATACATAAAATTCATGAAATTAACATCTATAATTGAAATCAAATGATTACTCAATGTTTAGATATATTACATTTTTGAATTTTTTTTCTTTCCTTCTTCTTTCTTTTTTTTCTTCTGCAATTGTTGCTACGGGAGGGAGTGTGAGAAAAAAAACAAAATACTGATTTTACATTATTAGGCTTAATCACACAACCAACATCCACCCATTTGAATTAAAGGACCAATCAAAAACAAGTTCGGTGAGGAATTGGGAAAATGTTTGGAACCATGTAGGAAATTAATATCAGAACATTCCTTGCTCAGTTATCAGTCTCTTAGACGCCACTTGTGACGCCCCTAAAACAGGTATACATTACCCATCTTGAGTCGCCAGATAAATGGTACAAAATTCAAATACAACTTAATTATACAACAGTCGTGTAAAATACGACAAAACATATTCTAAGAGTTTTAATAAGAATATTGTCATCTAGACAATATCCACACTCAATGGAGTCCTCATTACATTTATTATCACACTATTTAACAGAATAGTGAGGACTACTAATGCTATCATCTGGACCGTCACTCCGTTCCCCGACTAGTCCCAGCTACGTTCTCATTTCCTGAAGAGAACAGTGAAAAAAAGGGTGAGCTCAACTAGCCTAGTAAGAAATATTATAACTAAGATAATGCAGAATAAATTATCATTAGCCTTCAATAATGTTAAACTGATAGAATATAATAGACAACAAGTTTAACTGCAGCGGAACAAGAAATCTATTAGAAGAGTCAAGTAGATCATAAAATCTACTATCTTCTATGATTTAAAAAAAATTTCATCAACTTTTATCGCTGAGACTCATCTTAATAAATAAAATCGAATCATCCCTGCATCACGAATAAGGATATTCATGTAATCATCAATGGTCATGATTATACCAAATAATCCCTGGTCATAATCACACCAACAACTGTCCATCAATGAACTACAAGCCAATGAGGACTTTTATGTAAGACCCCGAATTTTATGAAATAAAAGTATTCAATTTTTCTTATAATTACTATTCAGTAAATGGTTAAATTGATAAAAGTTTAAAGTTATGAGTGAAATATGATTTTTTTTTCAAAATAAGCAAGTGGTTATAAAATAATCATTGTTGTCGGGGAATATTCGTTTGGTCGTGGAATATTCTTTCTGTCGGGGAATATTCGTACGACGGCGCAGCCATTTGTGGGCCCCATAACAGAATAACTGTCGGGTGAAGAAAACGACAAATTTGAGTTTTTACAAATAACGGCGTAGTTGTTACTGTTAACACTGTTGGAATACCCGGTGATTAAAATACAGTAATACGCGTTATTGCACAGTAGCACACGGTATTGCACAGTATTTTTAAAATTATTGATTCTTACGTAAGAAGGCACTACTCAATAATTGTTACAGTAATTACTGTTCAATATTTTATTTTATTGATTCAATAATTGCTACGTTGAAATTTTATATTATTGTTGTTCAATAATTGTTGCTGCACAGTATTTTCCTTTATCAGATCAATAATTTATATTATTTGAATAATATTATTAGATAACATTATTGTCAATGTCTAGAAAGTTCTGTCTATGGAGAGGTTTGGTCATCTAATTGCGCGCCAGTAAGGAGAAATTCTTATTGGAAAGCCCCCTCTTTCCTGGGAACGGCCTGGTTGTCATAAATGTGATTCTGTAATATTATTTGTGAATAATTAATTATTGATTCATATGATAAGGAAATATTTATTTTATGTGGATATAAACGAGGGATATATTTTTGTGGTTAAAAATGAAGGAGTTAATGTTGAGGTTTTTATCAGTATTTTTGTCGGAATGGAGGTATTAAAAATCAGGGTTTTTGAGATATTTTGCGGGGGTTATAATTTTTAATCCGACCGTTGGATCGTGGTAATTTTTGGATATGTTATACATATATAAGTTGAGTATATGTCCACAAATTTTGAACCGTTAAAAATGAACGTATGATTTATTATGAATTTTACAAGATGACTGGTTCAGAAATTGTTGAATTTTCGGAGTTTATCATTTTGGTGGAAAATTCTAGAATTGGTGGGCCCCACTTGTGGTTGGTGAAGAAATGTGCTGAATTATATTTCAAATGTGGTGGGTGGGAATAGTAGCAGGTAAAGCCATCAGGTTGCAGGTCAAACCTACCAAAATTTTCCTATAAATAGAGGGCTAAGTTAGAATTGAAAATCACACCAAAAACATAAGCTTTCTCTCTTTCTCTCTCTATATTATGAAGCATATTTTGTGAGTTTTTAGATACTTGGTGAGTTGCTATTCATCAGTGCAAGTTTCCTTCAGCATCATATCCGATATCCAGTCAGAAGTACTGCTCTTTTGAGGTAAGGGATTGTAAGGGATTGTAAGGGATATTAAGAGATTTTAAGGGTTGTTATGATTTTCAGTTTCGTAATTTTTCTGATCTTCAAAAATTCTGGAAAAATTTGAAATGATATTTTGATGAGTTTTCTTGATTGTGTCCAAAAATGGTGATTTTTGGATGTATAGATTGAGAGTTATGAATTTTATGAGAAAAGATTATTTTAAAAGTTACCGCTTATAATTCCTTGTGGTTAACTCCAAAATTGATGAAATTTTTATTGGGAGTACATGTATATGATAGGAGTATACTCTGTGAATTTTAGAATTTTTAGATAAAAGTACAATTTTTGATAAATGTCTAAATATTCGGCTGTTTTGGCCATATGAAAAATAGTAAATGACTTTTAAAAATTCTGAGAAAAATATATGTTCACTATGGGACTATATTATGCTAAATTCCAGAAAAGAAATATTTTTGGAACTGATTTGGTATTTTTCATGAAAATGGTCTAGTTATGAGTAAATGAATTAAATATGTTTTGTGAAGAAAGAAAATTGGAAAATAGGATTTTATGGCTTGAGAATCCTATATGAGGTATATGCAGATTTTTGATGAGGGTTTTTGTTATTGATGATGAAATTATAAGAGTTGGCATTTTATGATGATTAAATGCATTAATTAGTAAAGTGTAAACAATTTAAATAAATTGTTTATAAGTTTAAGAAATGTTATTCTTTCAATATCATTATACCGAAGTATTGGTATGAATTTATTGTGGAATTTCTACCTTTTTGAGTCGGTGTTACTATTCACGAGTTACTATTCATGAGTTACTATTCACGAGTTACTATTCACGACAAAATTGGTTTCTTTTACTAACCAAATTATAGTTGATTTATGAATATTACTCTTGAGATTAAATATATATGTTGATTATATTGATTTTATTATCATATATAATATTTTTATAACCCTAATGATGATATTTCTCTTTGACTTGAGTGTAAAGATGGGTAGATTTTTGGTATGATCATGACTATGGGTTCTCTTTGGCCAGTAGTGCAAAGTTGAATTGTTGATTGGTATGATCATGACCATTGAATTTATAATTGAATATCTTTAGCTTAAGTGCAAAGGTGAAATGATCAACATGGTTATAATTATTGTTTATATAAATTCTTAAATGATTATATATTTCCTTGAGATATTAATATCTTTGGCCTGTAGTGCAAAGATGAACTGTTGTTGAATATCTTTGGCCTGTAGTGCAAAGATGAACTGTTGTTGAATATCTTTGGCCCGTAGTGCAAAGATGGTTTGTTGATGAATATCTTGGGCCCGTAGTGCAAAGATGGATTTGTTAGTATGATTATAAACAGGAACTGTGATTTGGTATAACCATGATCTTTGATGTTTCAGGTAAAGACAGGTGATGAAAATATTCTTCGTCCTGGGTGTGAAGAAAAATTTAGAATCACAATTATGATTATGAGTTATTCATATGATTGTGGAAAGGAACTGTTGATTGATGTTACAGGGATAAAACATTGTTGATGGATTTTTAACATGGAGAAGATAATAGACTTTATAGTCTATTTGACTCTTCTAATGGATTGCTCGTTCCGCTGCAACTATGGTTGAAATTTTTATCATTTACCATATGTTCTAAATCTCTGATTTATTATTGATGAAGGCTATTGATAATTTAATTATCTTTAGTCATGATATTCTTTACTGGGCTAGTTGTGCTCACCCTTTTGCTTCACAATTCCTTTCAGGTAATAAGAGTGTAGCTGGGTCGAGCGAGGGTAAAGGGGAAATAGAACGGTGGTCTCTAGCTGTGGATGTTCTCCCGAAGCAGTATAGAAAAGTTCATTTAGTAGTTATATTTGGTGAATCCAATAGGGTAAGGTGTACCCAACGTTGGAAGGGTGTTTTGTCACTATCATACAAGATGTCTAATGACATACAACCTCGTGTCATCATAGGACAGGGTTGTGCTCATCCACTTGCTGAGTATATCTATGGGCACTACCTATATAATCTTGGTGTTTGTTTGAAGTATAATTCTCAATTAGAGACAGTGGAGATAATGATAAGTCAAGAGAAGACTCACCATTGGGAAGAATATGATAGTAATCTTTTCGTTTTTCTTTGGGGTCTATTGGGTCAACCAAGGATAATTCTGTGGCCATATGATATCTATCATAACCTAGACGCGTGGCCTCCCATGTACGAAGGTTTCCTTGAGCACTTCCCAAAGATTCTAATTTCTAAAACAGTTTTTGACTATACCTTTATGTAAGGTACCTTTGTGAAGTGCTGATACATGATGGTGTCCAATGTCACATTTGGTATATATTTATATCCAAACTTACAGCATATGTGTTGTTGTATTTTGCACGACAATTGTTGTAATAAAGTTGTAGTTGTTTTCTGTACCATGTATTTGACGACTCAGAATGGGTTGGATGGAATTGACCTATTTTGGGGTCGTTACATTTGGTATCAGAGCTTGGGGATATGATCTCTGGCGGAGATCGGGGAATACAACTAGGAGGGGAGAGATGAGTAAATCCTTCGCTAGTGTGTCCTACCTAAGCTTATTTGTTGGTCAGTCATAATATCGGGATATTATGTGATATGTTAATTTGTTAAATTAACATTTGTTTTGAAGCTGTATTCTAGAATGTTATTTGAAATACAGGAGATGAGCAATGGAGAAATTATGATGACAGAGAAGATGGAAATTGAAATGAAAGGAAGGTATTCTCAACTCTTTGAAATACCAGGTACGTAAATTTCGGGGACGAAATTTCATAAGGAGGGGAGATTGTAAGACCCCGAATTTTATGAAATAAAAGTATTCAATTTTTCTTATAATTACTATTCAGTAAATGGTTAAATTGATAAAAGTTTAAAGTTATGAGTGAAATATGATTTTTTTTTCAAAATAAGCAAGTGGTTATAAAATAATCATTGTTGTCGGAGAATATTCGTTTGGTCGTGGAATATTCTTTCTGTCGGGGAATATTCGTACGACGGCGCAGCCATTTGTGGGCCCCATAACAGAATAACTGTCGGGTGAAGAAAACGACAAATTTGAGTTTTTACAAATAACGGCGTAGTTGTTACCGTTAACACTGTTGGAATACCCGGTGATTAAAATACAGTAATACGCGTTATTGCACAGTAGCACACGGTATTGCACAGTATTTTTAAATTATTGATTCTTACGTAAGAAGGCACTACTCAATAATTGTTACAGTAATTACTGTTCAATATTTTATTTTATTGATTCAATAATTGCTACGTTGAAATTTTATATTATTGTTGTTCAATAATTGTTGCTGCACAGTATTTTCCTTTATCAGATCAATAATTCATATTATTTGAATAATATTATTAGATAACATTATTGTCAATGTCTAGAAAGTTCTGTCTAAGGAGAGGTTTGGTCATCTAATTGCGCGCCAGTAAGGAGAAATTCTTATTGGAAAGCCCCCTCTTTCCTGGGAACGGCCTGGTTGTCATAAATGTGATTCTGTAATATTATTTGTGAATAATTAATTATTGATTCATATGATAAGGAAATATTTATTTTATGTGGATATAAATGAGGGATATATTTTTGTGGTTAAAAATGAAGGAGTTAATGTTGAGGTTTTTATCAGTATTTTTGTCGGAATGGAGGTATTAAAAATCAGGGTTTTTGAGATATTTTGCGGGGGTTATAATTTTTAATCCGACCGTTGGATCGTGGTAATTTTTGGATATGTTATACATATATAAGTTGAGTATATGTCCACAAATTTTGAACCGTTAAAAATGAACGTATGATTTATTATGAATTTTACAAGATGACTGGTTCAGAAATTGTTGAATTTTCGGAGTTTATCATTTTGGTGGAAAATTCTAGAATTGGTGGGCCCCACTTGTGGTTGGTGAAGAAATGTGCTGAATTATATTTCAAATGTGGTGGGTGGGAATAGTAGCAGGTAAAGCCATCAGGTTGCAGGTCAAACCTACCAAAATTTTCCTATAAATAGAGGGCTAAGTTAGAATTGAAAATCACACCAAAAACATAAGCTTTCTCTCTTTCTCTCTCTATATTATGAAGCATATTTTGTGAGTTTTTAGATACTTGGTGAGTTGCTATTCATCAGTGCAAGTTTTCTTCAGCATCATATCCGATATCCAGTCAGAAGTACTGCTCTTTTGAGGTAAGGGATTGTAAGGGATTGTAAGGGATATTAAGGATTTTAAGGGTTGTTATGATTTTCAGTTTCGTAATTTTTCTGATCTTCAAAAATTCTGGAAAAATTTGAAATGATATTTTGATGAGTTTTCTTGATTGTGTCCAAAAATGGTGATTTTTGGATGTATAGATTGAGAGTTATGAATTTTATGAGAAAAGATTATTTTAAAAGTAACCGCTTATAATTCCTTGTGGTTAACTCCAAAATTGATGAAATTTTTATTGGGAGTACATGTATATGATAGGAGTATACTCTGTGAATTTTAGAATTTTTAGATAAAAGTACAATTTTTGATAAATGTCTAAATATTCGGCTGTTTTGGCCATATGAAAAATAGTAAATGACTTTTAAAAATTCTGAGAAAAATATATGTTCACTATGGGACTATATTATGCTAAATTCCAGAAAAGAAATATTTTTGGAACTGATTTGGTATTTTTCATGAAAATGGTCTAGTTATGAGTAAATGAATTAAATATGTTTTGTGAAGAAAGAAAATTGGAAAATAGGATTTTATGGCTTGAGAATCCTATATGAGGTATATGCAGATTTTTGATGAGGGTTTTTGTTATTGATGATGAAATTATAAGAGTTGGCATTTTATGATGATTAAATGCATTAATTAGTAAAGTGTAAACAATTTAAATAAATTGTTTATAAGTTTAAGAAATGTTATTCTTTCAATATCATTATACCGAAGTATTGGTATGAATTTATTGTGGAATTTCTACCTTTTTGAGTCGGTGTTACTATTCACGAGTTACTATTCATGAGTTACTATTCACGAGTTACTATTCACGACAAAATTGGTTTCTTTTACTAACCAAATTATAGTTGATTTATGAATATTACTCTTGAGATTAAATCTATATGTTGATTATATTGATTTTATTATCATATATAATATTTTTATAACCCTAATGATGATATTTCTCTTTGACTTGAGTGTAAAGATGGGTAGATTTTGGTATGATCATGACTATGGGTTCTCTTTGGCCAGTAGTGCAAAGTTGAATTGTTGACTGGTATGATCATGACCATTGAATTTATAATTGAATATCTTTAGCTTAAGTGCAAAGGTGAAATGATCAACATGGTTATAATTATTGTTTATATAAATTCTTAAATGATTATATATTTCCTTGAGATATTAATATCTTTGGCCTGTAGTGCAAAGATGAACTGTTGTTGAATATCTTTGGCCTGTAGTGCAAAGATGAACTGTTGTTGAATATCTTTGGCCCGTAGTGCAAAGATGGTTTGTTGATGAATATCTTGGGCCCGTAGTGCAAAGATGGATTTGTTAGTATGATTATAAACAGGAACTGTGATTTGGTATAACCATGATCTTTGATGTTTCAGGTAAAGACAGGTGATGAAAATATTCTTCGTCCTGGGTGTGAAGAAAAATTTAGAATCACAATTATGATTATGAGTTATTCATATGATTGTGGAAAGGAACTGTTGATTGATGTTACAGGGATAAAACATTGTTGATGGATTTTTAACATGGTGAAGATAATAGACTTTATAGTCTATTTGACTCTTCTAATGGATTGCTCGTTCCGCTGCAACTATGGTTGAAATTTTTATCATTTACCATATGTTCTAAATCTCTGATTTATTATTGATGAAGGCTACTGATAATTTAATTATCTTTAGTCATGATATTCTTTACTGGGCTAGTTGTGCTCACCCTTTTGCTTCACAATTCCTTTCAGGTAATAAGAGTGTAGCTGGGTCGAGCGAGGGTAAAGGGGAAATAGAACGGTGGTCTCTAGCTGTGGATGTTCTCCCGAAGCAGTATAGAAAAGTTCATTTAGTAGTTATATTTGGTGAATCCAATAGGGTAAGGTGTACCCAACGTTGGAAGGGTGTTTTGTCACTATCATTCAAGATGTCTAATGACATACAACCTCGTGTCATCATAGGACAGGGTTGTGCTCATCCACTTGCTGAGTATATCTATGGGCACTACCTATATAATCTTGGTGTTTGTTTGAAGTATAATTCTCAATTAGAGACAGTGGAGATAATGATAAGTCAAGAGAAGACTCACCATTGGGAAGAATATGATAGTAATCTTTTCGTTTTTCTCTGGGGTCTATTGGGTCAACCAAGGATAATTCTGTGGCCATATGATATCTATCATAACCTAGACGCGTGGCCTCCCATGTACGAAGGTTTCCTTGAGCACTTCCCAAAGATTCTAATTTCTAGAACAGTTTTTGACTATACCTTTATGTAAGGTACCTTTGTGAAGTGCTGATACATGATGGTGTCCAATGTCACATTTGGTATATATTTATATCCAAACTTACAGCATATGTGTTGTTGTATTTTGCACGACAATTGTTGTAATAAAGTTGTAGTTGTTTTCTGTACCATGTATTTGACGACTCAGAATGGGTTGGATGGAATTGACCTATTTTGGGGTCGTTACATTTTACCACATCATTCGTCACATTACGGTCATGATTATACCGAATAATCCCTGGTCATAATCATACCAAGTCCATCTATGCACGTAAACCAAAGATGACTTTCATTACAATATAAGCATGAGGATGATGACAATGACATAAAAATTCAATAAAACAAGTTCAAGGATAAATTTTAAAGATTTATAATTTTAATTTATCCAGAAATCAATAACGTCCAAATTGTCGATATGATACTTCTTTGTGGAGCAAAATTCAAGAAAGCTCGGAAGAATATTTTCATGAAAAGATACTGAATGAAGCGCAAATATCAAGGATATTCCACTAATTTCATGAAGTATAGAAGCCAAAACTTTAACCAACTGAGTATAATAGAATATATGAAACCGTAAATGGATTTTTGCCCGCCATGCGGTAATCCACGTAGACAGATCATTTCCACAATTTAATAAGGAATGAATACGAAGGATCATTCACCATGCATGCGGTAATCCACATAGACAGGTTATTCCAACAGAATAATAAAGAATTGAACCAGGTCATGAAGATGCAACGTCACTTTTATTGGCGTTAGAATTTTTATTTTTAATTTTTTATAGCTGAAGTCTTATATACTCCTTCATTTCCAACGCCGATGACACAGAATAAACATAAAAAAAATATTGATGTTTGTAGACAAGTACAAGAGATCAAATAAATTAAAAAAAAAGATTCCAACGTCAGTTAAAGTGATATTACATTTTACTATTCTTTTTTATAAATTTGCTTTATAAATTTTTTTTTAAAAAAGTTACAATGCCGGTTAGTTTGACATTGGATCACATTATTTTTTTTAAAAAAAATAAAATCGTTTTTAAAAAAATTAAGATAATTTTTTCAAAAAAATATTTTTTAAAATGGCGTTGGTTGCCTGATTTTTAGCCAAAAAAATATCCAAAAATTCAACGCCATTTCAAATGGAGTTCAGTAATTTTTTTCAAATTAGATGTGGGAGCCTTTACTCCCAACGACAGTCGTTGAAATTTTTATTTTTTAAAAAATATTCGTTTAAAAATAAAATATTTTTAAAAAAAATTAAAGCTTTTTTTGTAAAATAAAATAAAAAATTTCTATTTATAAAAATTAAATTAATTAATTTAGATCTGAATATGAGCTGTAAGCTTTTAACATTTTTTTCCCAAGTTCAGTCGACAAAAAAATTGGGGATCTGACCTTAGAAACTTAAACTGAAGAGGCTTTTAGTGATTGATTCAAAATCAGTTGCTTTGATTCCCCTGCAATTAATGGAGCGGCGGACGGAGGAGAACGAGAAGGAGGAGGGAGAAAGTGGCGGTGAAAAAGGTTTTTATGTGCACCATTGCTTCTTTCACCGAGAATCTCCATTCTCCCACTCCCACCGCTCAAGTTCGGGTACATCCAATCGCTAAAACCCTAGTTTTTTCCCCAATTCTTCTGCTTTATTTGATGGTGTGATGTGAGTAATTAATTAGTTTATTAATTGATTATTTTTTTTATTTGGTATTTAGGTTTTGAATGTCAATCGGTTCCTGAAGAAATCAGACGGAGATGTCTGAATTGGTGGCCCGTACTTGTCGTCATCAGCAACACTATGAGGACGGCTACCGTCTCATCGCCGGGTATTCCCTATTTCTTTCTCTAGACATCAATTTTTCCTTCTTTTTTTCTTGGATGAGGGGAAAATTGGGGGAAATTGTGGCCAAATGCTCAACAAGGGTTTCATTGTTAAAGATTTAGAAGGCTTTTTGTGCATGGGTTACAAATCGAATTATTTTATCTTTTGTAACAACTCTCTCACTCCAGTCCACACTTTTCTTTTGTTCCTCTCGAAATGTGATTCTAAGGGGTGGTTATAAATTAAGGGTCTTTTTTGGTTATTTTGTTGACATTGTTGCGCGGTGGTTTATTTATGGCATACATTGGTTAAATCTTGGGTTTTGATGTTAACATTGATTAATTTTCTTTTATTTGTTTGGAATTATTAGAATTGTTGCTACCTGTTTGGAGATTTTGGAACAATTATCAAATATATGTTTATCTAGCCCGGATATATTTAGAAATATAATCAAGAATTTTATCCTTTCATTTATAGAGAAAGTATTTCATGCCATTAAATGCTAAAGTATGTTTTTTTATCTTACTTTTTTTGTAAATTAAAATGTAAAAAGAATGTTTCATCGGCATGTCTACGGGAAGGGGGAGATGCGCGCTATTGATGAGAGCTATGTTGGAGGTTGTGAGTTTGTTGTTGAGCATGGTATTGTGAATTTGCCTATCAAGGTGAATAATTTGCTCGACTTAAAGGCCAAGGTTACTCATTGATGTCATTGATTGATTGCTTGTTGATTTCATACCCATGGAAGGTCTTATTTGTGAATGTGATGAAGTCATGTCTCCCCCATCAGGATTTGAATTATATATATATATATATATATATATATACCATTTGATTGTCATGGTATTTCTTTTGGTTGAGGCCCATTCAAATTTAAAGCAGTGGTTGGATAATAAGGTATATGTGGATAGATTTCAGGAGGGTCGATATTAGTTTGACAGTGGAGGGTCAATCAAGTTGGACTCCAAAATCAACTGTGTGTGGTATTTGAGAGGCTGATAAATAGAGCTAAGTCAAGCCGAGCCGGGTTTGTAGATGGGTCAGTATCTACTGATTGTTTTAGTGCTATTAAATTTCTGAAATAAAATGTGCTTAATACCTGCAAAATGAGTCATAGATCTGAATGGTGTTCTGTGAACTATTCAGCTGACGCTGGGACACTGGTTGACTCCTACATATCTGGAAAGATTTTGCAGCTAAAAGAGCAAATTGCAACACTAGAAAAACGCGAGAAGAGGTGAGTTATTGACTTATTGGTGCTGCTGTGAACTAGATTAAAACTGGATTTGGGTCTACTGGAAGGCCACGATCACTTCGCCGGACTTGGATGCCCTCTGATCACCAAGGCCTTCAACGGTATATTTCAGTTCCCGTTTCACTTAAATTACTTTATTTTTTTTGTGTGAGAGAAACAAATAAAACTCTCTCTGTTTATATGTGTACATATATAAAGTTAAATAATTATGGATCTCTATTATATGGCTAAAAAAAGGTTATGCAACACTGTCTTTTAGGTGCAGACTGCAGACACATAATTAGTAGAAGTAATGTAAGATGAGAAATGAGAGGGTGAAAAGCTTAGTTGTTCAAGTACTGGTGAAATAACCTATATTTCAGTATGCCTTGTGCAATTTTGCGCTGTTGTTTTTTGGTTGATCATTCTCTTCGAATTGATTGGCAGCTTGGAAGAAGCCACTGGGTTGGCCTTTAGATTTATTATTGGTAGAACACGAGATAAAGCAAGAATGTCAGAGCTCAAGAAGGAAGTGGCAGAATTTGATGACTTCGTGCTCTTAGATATTGAAGAGGAGTATAGTAAGCTCCATATAAGACGTTAGTGTTGGTGGTAGTACTATATAAATCAGTTTGTACATACTCTGATACTCATGTGTACTTGCATATTCATTTCAGGTTAGCCTTCTTCAGAGCTGCCTATGCAGTTTATGATTCTGATTTTTATGTTAAAGCTGATGATGACATTTACTTGAGGCCAGGTGATTAAATTCAAGAGTTTATACATTTCCACATCCTTATTCACGAGGCTTCTTTTCCTTTTCATTTGCATGCATAGGCAAGTTTGTTGTGTCTACCTCCATAGCAGCTGTATAGGCAACTAGAAGTGTGCAAAGCAGTAGATGTTCTCTTCACAACTGGCAAAATCTTCACTGAAGAGACGCGAAGAGCTTAAATATTCTGGCTATGCAATCACTCTCAGAAGTCCACAACCAAGTAATAGCGCAAACACCGATAGCATAATCAAAATTTCAAAGGAAATATGAAATGTTTTAAATCTCTATATCTGGACATAGATAGACCTCAAAATCATAGTTGCTTTCAAAGGCATTTTCTACTTGATGAATGTATATATTACTCTGATTTCAAAACTAAATTGAGAAAAATAAAGCCTTAATCCAACCACTTTGTTAGAAAACTTAAACTTTGTCACCTACAACTCTAATGAAGTTCATGGCTTTCACTGGAATATAGGCTATGTTTTCCCCATACTCTTGACCGCACTCTTTTGTCTTTCTTAATTATGTGCTTGCTATGCATAAAAGTACCTTCAAATGAAACAAAAAACATGAATCATTCCTTGCTGGTGTAACTACTGGTATTTGTTGGCTCATTTCCGTTCTACAGGCTCTCCACATTTACTTGTGCATGTTAGCAAATTCACTTGGATAGAACTTGGCTGGCAAATCTAAGATATTTTTCATGATGGCATTTCTCATACTAGTCAAGAATATTTTTTTATCAGATTATTATGGATGATCATCAGCGTTCAGATGGAATTCCAGTTACACGTTTCACCCTGCAATCAATTTATGCTCAAAGTGATGATGAGATGCTTGCGTGGAGTCCATGATGCCACTTTAGAGTGCCATTGCATCTGCTCGTCTCAAGTCCAGTATTGCCGTTGATTCTACCTGTTGAAGTTGGCTTTCTCAAGGTAGTTTCAAATCTTAACGGATTTCTTAGTAATATTACTTGATTTTAAACTCAATGAGTAAGTTAATTTTAAATTTAGCTGCAATATTTCAAGCTGCATTTTGTTACAAGTAAATTAAATGCGATAATGGGACCTAGGGAAAGATAATGTGACAAAAAGTATTTAGCATTAGAAATTAGAAATGTTGAACATGGTAAATGTCTTGGAGTGTTTATAATAGCTTAAGGACTAATAGGTAATTGTGGATTACTCTTGCTCCTTATCATATGTGAATTCTGACTAGTTCTTCTACTTGCTGCTATAGGGCTTGCAACACCATTGTGACAAAGGCTTGCAAGATTAAAACAGGGAATAAGTGCATGAGATTTTCTTTCCGTATCATTTTTAGGAGGAAATACTCTCTTAAGCTCGAAACTTCTTGAGTTTTGCAGCTTATGCAAAATTGTCCAACTATGTTACCAACTGATGTTTTTGATTTGGGCCATTAAGGGCTTCTTTTTGTTCTCGAATGTTATTGTTTAATATTATGATTAAGAATTGCATGGTTCATTTTGATACAAGTTTGTTGCGTTTACCTCTGATTTTAAACAACAATGAGTGCTATATATATATATATATATGTAGATATATACTTTGATTGAAGAACTGTGGTAGCTTTAGATGGTTAATTGTAAAGATAATGAATGATTATGTAGTGGATGATTTTATTAAGTTAATAATATTTTAGTTTTTTTTGTATTTTTGCCATTATTTGCTATGGGGACATTGAGCTAGTCAGGTACACAAAAAGAATGCCAAATTTTGATTTGGCAACAATATAATTCATTACCAAAGCATTGAACAAGTTTTAATATAGCAACAATTTTTTATACATTTAGCAACAAATTTTTGTTGTTAATGGCATTAAAAATATAATATTTGGCAACAAAAAATTAACCTAATAAGTAATAACAACGGAGAGGATATTGTTGCTAATACTAACATAAAAGGCAACATTTTTAATCGTTGTAAATCATATCAACTTTCGTTGCACATATAAAGAAACGACAACATATAATGTCGTTGCTAATCGACGACTTTCGTTGCTATTGAAAAATAACCAACAACAAACATTTTTGTTGCTGATCCAGCATAATGTTGTTGACAAATAATATAATCAACAACGAAAATCGTTGCTAAAAAGTTTACATTCCGCAACGAAAGCAAGTTTAGGCAACAATTTTCATAATTTACTGCAACGAAAAATGTCGTTGCAAAATGGTGTCAATTGCAACGAAAATGCTTGGTCGTTGCAAAAAAAAAAAGAGTTCATTTCGTTGCCAATTAGCAGTCTTTTGCAACAAAATGGGGTTTTTATCAACGAAATTTTAATTATTCTGCAACAATACATTTTGTTGCTAAAGGATCGATGTCTTTGTACGAAAGCCAAATTTCATTACAAAATGTATTACTTTTGGCAACGAAAAAAAAACGTTCGTTGCGGAACAATTAGTAACGCTCATTGCGCAATGAAAGACGCAACGACATTAAAGTCGTTGCCAAAACCCTTTTACAACGAAATTTGGCACCTTTAACAACGATAATTGGTTGTTGCTGAAGCCCTATTTTTTTGTAGTGTGGGTTGCTAAAACTTGGATCCATATCATTCAGATGCTCGAAATTGGACTTTTTCGTGAAAAAGTTTGAAAAATGGCCTGACAGTCATATGTTAGAGGCCTTAGATCTGTGTGTGTTTGATGTTTGGTGTATGTTATGTTATAGATCTGTTCTTTGATGTTAGGGCTTTGATCTGAGACTTGAATCAACCTCAGATCAGATATGATCGGTCAAAGTCCGTTGACCGAGCACGAAAATTTGAATATGGGCAACCCAGAATTTTTTCAGGTGGTCTGACAAGATTTTCGAAGCCCCTGATCTTGCTGTATGTTAATGTTTTGGCCAAGTTATTGTGTTTTTGTTGTATCCTGACATGAAGACTACATGTTAAAGGCTTTAGATCACCCAGATCCTGAACAGAATAGTAGATAATCATGCATAGTAGCAAAAGGAAGGGGAGCAATTTTAAAAATGTCCAGGCGAAGCAGAAAGGTGTTAAGAAGCCAGCTGTACATTGTAAGACTTGTGGAAAGAACCACTCTGGAAAATGTTTGAAGGGGAAGTTTGTATGCTACAAGTGCGGGCAGGAGGGCCATATCTCTCCCAACTGCCCCAATCCAAGAATAAACAGTGGGTGTTTTCTGTGCGGGTCGACTGAACACAAGGTGAAGGATTGTCCGAAAAGGAGGACGGATGCAGGAAGTGTGACTACTGGTAAAGATAACGAGACTTTAGCAATCACATGACCAACGTCATCGAGTAAGCCAACAAAATCAACAACAAGGTTCTTCAACATGATGGTCCAGGATACGGTGGCAGCTGGTAATGAAACTCCAGGTATTATTCGTATAACTTTTATTTTCTTATACATGATATCTTATATATAGTAAATTATTTTATAAAGGAATTTTGAAGGAGGAATTTGAGTTCTTTTAGAAATCAAATTTCCGTTGAATCAGATAGACAAGCTTTACGTGAATAGTTAAAGATCAGTTCGATCAAAGTTGGTCGAGATCTACTTGCAATGATTGTGTATGTTATGTACCCTTGTATGTATAGGTTTTAAAACGGTGATTCCGGGGACGAAATCTTTATAAGGGAGGGTGAATGTAACAATCCGATATTTTCTATATAAATAAATCAGAAATTTTGTGTATAATTTTTTTTTATTTATTAAAATAAATATGGGGAATATGTGCCAGGTAATGTATATGTATATGTGATAAATAAAAATATATTTATTACATGAATATTTACAAATAGTTTTATTTTTGAATTATTGATTATCATAAATTATATTCTTATAATAATTAATTTTATAATAGAAATATTTTTATTAAATATTTTCCATGAAAATATAATTATATATTATTTAAATAATATATGTAATGATTATAGAATAATTATAATAATTATTTATCTTATTATATGAAATTATTTCAGATTAGTTAAGTTAATTATTTTTCTAACTTAATTAATAATGTTCTTTATTTAAGATAAATCAATATGGAATTCAAACCCTAATTTTAGATTTTGATTAATGCATGAGAATAATAATATAATATTAATTATATTTTGATTTTTCAGTGCTATAATATGTACTGTATGTACGTATTGATAATGGTTGGTCAATTATGGTGTATTATGACCAAACCCTAGCAATATTTTTATAAACCCTAGTATTACTATTAAACCCTAATTGCGAAGTCAAATGAGACTTCAAAAATCTGTTAAGACATTGTGTTATGTGTTATACGATTTGTATTGCAGGTAAAGCCTTATTATTACGGAAAACCATAATTGTAAATTAAAACCCTAAATTTTAAAATTTGAAATCCTAATGTGAAACTTAAATCGGAGTTTACGATCTGTCAGAAATTGTGTTAATGTGATTAATATCATGTATGATAGATTTTATTGCTAATTAGGGAAAACATAATTAGTAATTTAAAACCTTAATGACTAGAACCCTAATTTAGTAATTAAAAACCCTAATTATGATTTGGTAACCCTAATTATAAAAATTGTAAACCCTAATTGCTAAATTAGTAGGGTTAACTATAATTAGTAAATAATTAAACCCTAATGTTCCTGTATAATATAATTAGAAACCTAATCTAATTAAGGAAACCCTAATTACAAATTTTAGAAATTAAAACTTTATTTTTGTACAAACTCTAATTAGAAATCCAACAAATTTTATATGTTAAACCTAAGGGTTAAACCATAAGGGTTAAACCCTAAGAGTTTATCAAGATTACTTTTGTGCCATTAAAATTGTAAAGTTATTGACCAAAATGCCCTTTTGTATTCTTTAATAAGCTTGCTTGTAAATCCTACTAAATATGGAGTGGGTGACCAACTTATTTGACTTTGTGACTTAAATAATGCCAGCAATCAGCCTCTAGATCATCCATACAATGCACCTAACTTAGTATATATAGATTGGGAGAGAGAGAATTGCATTTGCTAACTTATTTTTGCTCCAACACTCTACCAGTTCTATCTCTCACTAAAACCCACGAAAATTATAAGTTTTTCAGTCACAAAATCAAGCCCCACGAATTCATAACAGATCTAGAAGCTTAAAATCAAAACTTGTTCATAGAAGGTATAAACCCTAAACTAGAAATCTGATCTTGATCAATGTGTTAGATGTTGTTTTTATTGTGTTAAACATGTAATATATATGTAGTCTAGTTAAGTGATCTGGGTTGGCTCATGGTAGATCCATAACCCCTAAGTGCTCAAAATTGAAAATTTTAAAAATCTGGAAAATTTTGTTTTGTGTTCTGACAACCACATGTCAGGCCTTGTAGATCTCTTTCTGTGTTTAGTTTTTGTGTTTTGAAGGATGATACTTGTAGTATGTCATGATATGATCTGTACTCTGGAACTTGAATCAAGGTCATTGTATTAACCGATTGCAAGTTATTGACGGTCAAAAAGCGTTGATCGGCCATGACCAAACGTTTCTGGGTAACCGAGAAACGGGCCCAGAACCGTCTGACAGCATCTTTATGCCTCCAGATCTCTCTTGTGTTTACTGATTTATGTTTTTTGTTGTAACCATGTTGTAGTATGTTAGTTTAATTTTAGATCCATGCTTTTATAACCACTAGATATCATATATACTGGATTTGGTGGCTGGTCAAAGAAGGCCAGACGTTCATGAAATCAGTTTTCTGGGTAACCCAAAAAACTGATGAACATGACGACTGACAGACTTTGACCGGCATGTATCTTCATTCTATGATGTTGTTATGGTGATGTTTTGTAATAGATCTGTAGTGCTATATGTGGGCTACAACTTGGAATCCTTAGATCGCAAAAATATCAACAGGATTTCAAGTTGTGGAAGCCCAAATATGAACAATCGAACTGTTCTTCATTTCTAGGCAAACCCAGAAATGAAGAACAGCTCTGACAGTGTTTTCATTGGCTTAGATCTTTCATTTGATGCATGTTATGACCATGTTTGTTGTTGGATCTTGTAGTATTACATTAAAACTACAACACCCAACCATTATAATTCTCAGAAACACAATACACACTGATTTACACTTGGTCAAAGAAGGCAAGTCGAAACTGCCTTATGAATGTTCAAGAACATGAAGAACACCTATAGCGACGGTTCTGTCGCTATAGGCAGTTTTTAGCGACACTTTAATTCTAAAATTTATATTTTTATTAAATAATTATAAAAAATTAGTTTTTAATTATTAAAAATACAAATTAAATTACTAAAAATTATTTTAAAGTCTGAAAATTAGTTTTTAATATATTTCATAAATAATTAATATTTTTGAAATATTAAAGGTATTTAATTTATTTAATTATTATATTAAATAAATTATTTAAAAATGATTTTAATACTTAAAAAATCATTTAAAATTATATTATGGTATAAGAAAATATTTTTAGTTATTTTTAATGACTTTTAATATTTTGTGATGAAATTCATTAATAAATTAATATTAATGATAATTTAGTTATTTAATAAATGAATTAAATAAATAAATAAAAAAATGATTTTATTATATTAAAAATCATTTTAAATAATAAGAAGGTATTTAAAAATATTTTAAGTTATAAAATATAACTTTCAATATGTAAAGGTAAATTTTATTAATTAATTCAATAATAATGATATTAATGTTATTTAATAATTATATTAAATAAATTAGTATAAAAATGATTTTAATATTATAAAAATCATTTTAAATAAAAATAAAATTGTTAAAGATATTTTAAGTTATAAAATATAACTTTTAATATTTAAAGGATAATTTTATTAATAATTTAATATTAATGATATTAATTTAATATTAATGATATTAAATTTATTTAATAATTATATTAAATAAATAGTTTAAAAATGGTTTTATTAATTTAAAAATTATTTAAAGAAGATATAAATGAATTAAAAATATTTTAAGTTATTCTTAATGACTTTTAATATTTTAAAGAATAGTACATTAATATTTAAACATTAATGGTAATTATTTAAAAATAATTTTAAATATCATTTAAAGGCAATATAAATGTTTTAAAAATATTTTGAGTTATTATAAATAACTTTAATATTTTGGCAATGGTTTCATTAATAGTTTAATATTAATTAAATGTTAATAATAATAGAATTGTTTAATATTTAAATCATTTAATAATGATTCCGGAGTTTGAAAATTTATGATAAATTATAATAAATGTTTAAAAATTATTATAAGTCATTTAAAAATAATATGACTGATAATTACAGTTATTGAGCTACAGGATAGAGTCTTAGACTCGATAATTACCCGATAAAGCCGTCGGTAGATCGACATGTTTCAGAAATTGATATGGATTTAGATATTTTGACTGTATTAATATTTATTTGTGATTCAATGACTGTTGAATATGTGTGACAATGTGATTAGGTAATGTGCAGACTGTAATAAGCAGTATTATGTGTTACGATATGTTATTCTAATCAGTAAAATGATCTTATTACTGATAGGTTGTTATAAAAAAGATAAAAATAAAGTTGCGTATTGTAAGCAGCAGACCAGACAAGTATCCTACCTTTGTATTTTCTTTATGCAATGGATATGAGTAAGAAAGTTTTCAGAATTATAATATTATTATGCCAGATTACTAACCCTATTGTTATATATTTTATATCCGATCATTGTTTATCAACATGTTATTATATTATAATTCAGATATTTATTCTGTTCGTTAATTTTTAAATATGGTTATACAAGTGTTTCCCACTTGAATAATCATTATATTTAATCACATGTTGATATATATATATATATATATATATATATATATATATATATATATATATACATACATACTTATTGATCCCCCATACGTATACAAAAATGAAGAGTCGTCTAAGCTATTTGATCAGCTAGACACAGATTTAGAAATATCGTTGAATATAATAAAACTTTTTTGTATCCAATCAAATTATTTTGGTTCGGATTTCAGACTAAGTATGAACATTCCGAACATGGTAAAATTTTTATGCGCCCAAGGCGGACAAAGTGAATGATAATATCATTCTTGCATGTAGTATTGATCAATACAGGGCACAACGGGCTGATCATCCCCCGTGCCCGTAAGTTATGACGGTTTGCGAATGAAGTTCTGCTAAACCTATTCGAAAATTGAAAACAATGTTCATAGTATGTTACCTTAACTTTATTTATAGTCAGTACGTAGTTTCAAAAATTTGATAGAGAGTTGTAATGTTATTATTATCGGTTTAGATTACTTTACAACTATTAATTTGTTGTAGAAGGGTAGTACAAAGAAAACATTTAATCCTTTCAGCTAATATTTATATTTGTTATTACTTGTTGGGCACTCAAATGCTCATCCTTGCTTAATTTAAATATTTTTAGCTAAGTATGAACAATCAGAGGGCTCAGACAAGAACAAATGAAAAGGGAAAGTTGCTGAATGAGTTCTATGCTATCTTATGTAATACTTAGACTTTATTAAGATAAGATTGATATCTATTTATTATCATAAATTGTAATGAATGTTTAAAGATTGCGTACTTAGGAATAGACTCTGATATATAAATTAAGTTTAATATTTATATTATTGTTATTATTATTAGTATTATTCCGCTCATAGAAATGGTATCGTGAAGCACCGAGTTCGGGTTTCAAGTACTCAGATTTGGGGGGTTTTATAGGTTTGTATCAGAGCTTTAGGGTTAGAAACCTTAGGTGGGATAGACCTTAGGCTATAACCTTAGAATAGAGGAAAACGTTGAAAATATAAATAACTCATATAGAGTTTAAAAAGAGATGAAATGAATAAATTCATCGTCAAACAAAATAAAAGATAACTTATATAAAACTCTTATTTGCTATGTGTATATACTATATGCTAATCAGGATAATTTATGTGTGTAGATGTCTGGTGGAAAAGGCTTGTTATATGTTTATAGCATGAAGAAGGATCAAATCTGTACACCCGAGCTAATATCGAAGCCAATAGCTGAAATAGAGGCTCACGATGAAAACAACTCTGAGGAGGTGGTTATTGTAGAAAATGTAGTACCAGATCCGAAAATGGTAGAACTGACAGATAGTGATTCGGACACTAAAGTTGAAGCTGAACAAGCATCAACAGAGGTGCAGGATCTGAGGAACAAGGTTTCTTCTCTAGAAAGGCTATGGGAAATAGAAAAGCTGCTAAATAGTCAATTGTGTCAGGCATTAATAGAAATAATGGAAGAACAAGATAAGCTTAAAATCCAAATTGATCAGATAGGAGCCACAATTAATACATCGTGTGCAGCTCCGAGCAAAAAGGGGAAAAGAAAGATAGAAGACCACGACTTAGGAAAATCCGATAAGAAAAAATTAAAAAAGATATGTTACCTTTGCGGCTATGAGGGATATACCACTCTGTATTGTCCCGACTATAAACCAGGTGCATATTTTATCTGTGGGATAGAAGGTCATCAGGCGAAAGGTTGTCCAAGAAAAAGGCGTAATAAATAGGTAGTATAGGTTCTGTTGTGTAGGTATATTTAGTGTAAGATATATGATAAGTATGTATGTGTAATGTAATGTTCCCAACTTTTTGTATAAATCAAGGTTGTAAATCCCGACTTTTGTAGTCACAAAGGGATAGCTGATGTTTAAAGCAGTATGTATTATGCTATGTAAAGTATTCGCTAAATGAATATGAACCTAAATTTGAATTATGAAACAAGTTTAATATATTAAACTTATATGATAAGGTTTAGAATGTAAGTTAATAAAGTATAATTTATGGTTTTACTTAACCAGATACTGCCGCCAAGACGTCAAACTCAAAACCAAAGGGCAGAAGAATCTGTCAACAACGCTGAGGGACAACAAGAAGCAGACCCGATGCAGCACTTTGCAGACATGATAGGACAAGCTATGCAATAAGGAATGCCAACCGCAGGGAACCAGTCGGATAATCGCCTGGCGAACTTTAAAGACTTTAAGGTTGTAGGACCACCAGAATTTAGAGGTACAACTGACCCTATTGAAGCCCAAACTTAGGTTAAAGAGATTAAAAAGGCGTTTGTGATAGCTAGGATAGCTGAGGGGCAAAAGATAACTTTTGTGACCTACATGATGAAAGGATAGGCAAACTTTTGGTGGGAAACAAATCAGGCGAGGGCAGGTGAAGGTGTAGTTACATGGGATATTTTTAAGACACTGTTCTTCGAGAACTATTTTTCATCTGGTATGCAGGCTAGGATGGAGGTGAAATTTTTAGAGTTGAAGCAGAAGAACATGACTGTTGCGGAGTACGCCGCAAAATTTAATGAGTTGGCTAGGTCCGCTCCGCATCAAGTTGATACGGAGGCTAGGAAAGCGAGAAGGTTTGAGCTGGGATTAAAACCCTGGCTCTACAACAAGGTGGCATTGTTGCAGATCCCTACATTTGCAGCACTCATGGAAAAAGCGATTATAGCTGAGGAGGGGAGTGAGGCCATGAGCCTCTACAACAAGGAGAAAAGGAACAAGGGCAAGGTCGAAGGAACTAGGAAGGTAGAAATTAATAGTGGAAGTAGAAGTGGTATATGGTCAAACTAAGTTGATCGATCTACCTGAAGAACAATCCGGAAAACCCAGATTGTTCATGAACACGTACCTGACAGGTACTTTGACTAGCCATGATCTCTTTTATATGTTGTTGTTAGACTAGATTGGTGATATAATATCGTACCCTGACATGCCTACTACACGATTGAACCTTAATATTACACTGACAAATTCCAGAACGCTAGATTCAAGGCTTGCAAACTTGATACCTTGGTTGTTCTTTATTTCTGAGAAACCCAGAAAATGAAGAGCATGCCTGACAAGGATTTCGAAGGCCAAAAACTTTCTGTGGTGTGATAGGATTACTAGGAAAAAAGTTGTTGATTGTAGTACTACATTAGTATTACAATTCTAATCAAATTACAAGTCCAGAAACCTATTGATCAAAGATTTATCACTGGTCAAACATAACTTCTCGGTAGTCTGACATAAAGTCTTAAGAACACTCAAGAACACCTATAGCGACGGTTCTGTCGCTATAGGGCCCTTTAGCGACAGATAATTTCAAAAAATAATTATTTTATTTAAAAATTAGAAAAAAATAGATTTTAATTATTAAAAATACATAATAAATTCCTAAAATATTATTTTAAAGTTCAAAAAATGGATTTTTAATTATTTTTAGTATATTTCAATAATATTTAATATTTTTGAAATATTTTTGGTATTTAATTTATTTAATTATAATATTAAATAAATTATTTAAAAATGATTTTAATACATGAAAAATTATTTAAAAATATATTATGGTGTTAGAAAATATTTTAAGTTATTTTTAATAACTTTTGATATTTTTTGATGAATTTAATTAATAAATTAATATTAATGGTAATGGATTTATTTAATGAATATATTAAATAAATTATGGGAAAATAAAGTTAATGTTTTAAAAATCATATAAAAATGATTTAAGTGTTATAGCATTATTTTAAGTTATAAAATATAACTTTTGATATTTTGTCATGAAAATATTAATATTTTAATATTAATATCAATTATCGAATAATGGATTTAACTGTTTAAAAATCATATAAATATGATTTTAAAGTATTAAAAATACTTTGATATATTATAATATTATGTTATGATTTTCATTAATATTTAATATTAAATAAATATTAATGATAGAGGAATAATGTGATATTTATATTAGATAAATACGATATTAATGATTGAAAAATCATGATAAATGGTAATAATGATCTGAAAATTATTACAAGCTTATGAAAAATATTTTGACTGATAGTAAATTGTCTAAGATATCTGCGAACCAGTTTCGACCGAGTCTTAGTGATTTTAGACTCGAGATTTGTTTGACTAGACCGTCAGGATGTTAGAATTTTGTCGGGCTCAAGTCAGACTGTAATAGTTTGACCTGATACTAAGTCTTATGTGTATTATAGACATATAGGATTATGTGTTATGTGTTTAGGTTATTCTATATATATATAATAGTATTATATTGTGATGATATTATTCTAATTTGTATATCAATATTATTTATATTAGGTCTTCAGTTAAAGCTTAATAAATTGTGTAACGATAATCAACGAAACTTGAAAGTTTTTCTTAACTCTACTTAGAGTTGTTTCATTCAGATATGATTATGGTTAATCATTGCTGATTTTCATGTCTAAGAATTGTAGAATTGTACTCTATACATATTGCATGTATAAGTCAGGTATGAAAGGCTGATCACCTTCATTACCATTCGGTCCAGATATATTTGTTCATGTTTAATACTTATTCAGTCAAAAGTTTGTTCGTGCTAATTCACAACTATATTGTTGAATTATAGCCAGCTTATTATTCAAACTCTTTCAATCATGATATATCCTCAAATAAATTATACTTGCTGGGCAAACTTATGCTCACCCTTTCTATATCATGAGAAATATTGCAGATTAAGGTGAATACGTCGGATACATGGAAAGGTTAAAGACAGTTCCAGCATTAAGTTTATGTGTGCGACTTAATTTGTAACAGCATAGTATGATAATATCTTTGTATGTTAGATAGAATAATGAATCGTGTATAAGCTAATGTTACTAGACCTTGGGGAATAGTGTGTAATGTTTAATGTATAAACAATTTATGTTTATATCTTCCACAATTAGTTATAGAATGATTGTACCAGATCTGTGGTGATTTGGGACCCAGATTTGGGGCTATTACAGTTGGTATTAAAGCTGTTGGTTATGAACCTTAGGTAAGAATACCTGAGACCAATAACCGCAGAGATTAGGATAAGATCTAACTCACATAGAGTTAGTTGGTCAGTAAGATTCAAAGGCGAATCTCGATAAGTTGTAAAGATACAGAGTTTCCTAACTCTGATAATAAAGTTGAACATTAGTGATGAATAGATTGAGTCTAAAAGACTAAAAGTGCAGGGATAGGAGATGGTAAAACAAAACGATCAAGATATAGAAATGAATTGTAATATATACGATGAGATCACCACGTGATCTGATAAGGTGATAGCAGGGAGAAGAATCAATCTAATGATTGAAAAGTTACAGCAAAGATTGTTGTGTGTCAGCTGTACTATGAATTGGTACAGATTCAAGAAAGGATTATGAATACGGATTAAATTAAATTTGTATTGAGAAGGGAGTTAAGATTAGGCGGGGATTTTAATTGAGGACTCATGTCAGCAGTAAAGTTGTATGATTCTTCGTATGGGAGTTGAATTGTACTTAGTGTAACAACCACTTAGTTTCTGACACTGATAATAATTGAAATGTCTGTGTCGCGCTATTTGCTATATGCATGTTGAGAGGGTGATTCCTTTCTCAGGTGTATAACAGATAGATAGGTCCTAAGTAGAGAATATCAGGTTAAGTACGAGTTCTTAAAACTTATACTTATGGTACGTTCGTGACTCATGATTATATGAAATGTTTATGAACCCCTCAGCGAATGGACGTCAAAGGTCTGACTAGGAAAAGTTCATAAACTCATATGATTGTGGAAAGTTTCTGAACTCACAAGTGTAGTAAGTTTGTGTGAATGGAGTATTGAGGATAATAGGAATAGATAGTTGTTTAAGCAACTGATCATTAGTGAAGACATAAGTTTTTCAAAACTCCTAGCTATGCTAGACTTCGAAATTTTGACATCAAGCTAAATACGCATTTTGTGCTTTTGAATATATATATATATATAAATATTCGTAATGATTTTTGAACGGTTTAAAGTATAGTCTATGCTACTTGTTTCAACTAGACGCAAATGATTTGAAATATTAAAATATATTTTTATTTATCACTCATGTACCAAGTAACCTGGTGCAGAGACGATAAAAAGTTGATAGAATTATAAATACAAGAATACTTAGTGTGAATTCGATCCAAAAATTATTATTCTACTATTGTATGATGTGTTATGACAAAGTCATACAATGACGACATCCTCAAACGGACTGTTAATATAGTGCGGCATTATGACGTCATTCTCAAAAATATTTTCTAAAATTTTATTTGCTAATGGGGTTTGGCTACACTAAATAATTCGACTGAACTGAATTATTGATATGAGTCTACGCTATTCGATTCAGCTAGACTAATATTTATGAAAACTCTAAGTGTTCGTTGAAAGAAATTTCCCGAACCAAATTGTTTTGGGGCAGAATATAATAAGACTGAGGTAAAAATTTTGTGCCTATGGCAGTGATGAGAAACAGATCAGACCAGCAGTACTTGAACAGTACAGGGCATACCGAGCTAATTACCCTCTATGTCCGTAAGTTATGACAGCTTGCGGATTAATTTTTATAAAACCTTTGCGAAAACGACAGACAATAGTCTATATGACTCCTTAGCGCAATTTGAAAATTTTTACTCTTTTGAGTGGTGTATTGGGTAGAATACGATGATGTGTATGAATGGTGTAAGCAGTATGATGTAAGGTGTAAGGTGAATTTTGGGGACGAAGTTTTTAGAAGAAGGAGTGATGTGACAACCCGAGAAATTAGACAATTTATTAAAATCTTAAATGGGTGTATGCGTTTGATATTTCTGGGAAGGAATTTTGAGGATTTCAAAATTCTGTGAAGGATTTCAAAATTCTGTGAATGATTTTGGTGAATTAGTCAGGATTAAATGTATATGTGTTTATGTTCTGTGAGTATGGTCAATAATGTGTTCAGAATGTGGTTAAGGGTCAAGGATCAACCAGATAAATTTTATCAGTGTCAAACCCTAATATTATTGTCGAATATCGACATTCAGTTAGAAAACCCTAACGACTGAGAAGAAACCCTAAAATCGGTTCTGAAATCCTAATTTCAGTTCAGACAATTCGAAAACCCTAATTGATATTTGAAAACCCTAGTTTGGGAATACAAATGCTAGTATAAGGTTAAAACGTTATTAATGATAACCTAATTAGGGATAACCCTAATTGATTTAGAAAATCCTAATTTCTGGATTAAAAACCCTAATTTATAATTAGGAAAAAACCTAATTGTTAATTTAATAATTTTAATGTTAAATTAGGAAATATTAATCCTAATTATCAAGTTATAAGTAATTAGAAAATCCTAATCTAATTAGGAAACCTAATTTCTAAATTAGAAAGATTATTTAAAACACTAATTCTTAGGTTATAAACCCTAAGGTACAATTATGACCTAAATTGCTAAATTAGCAAATTGTAATTAGGAAATATTAATCCTAAATTTTTTTTGGTCCTAGTGTGATTTGGAAATTATAATATAATTAGGAAGCCCTAATTATAATTTAGAAATCATAAATTTCTATTTTAAAATCTAATTAGAAAATCTTAGAAATTTAATTTGCAAAATCTTTAGGGTTAAACCCTAAACTCTAAGGGTTAAACCTAAAACCCTAAGGGTTAAACACTAAACCCTAAGGGTTAGAGCAAAAGACAAGAATGCCATTAAAATTATAAACCAAATGACTAAAGTACCCATTTTGCATTATTTATGTGATAACTTTCAAATCTTGCCATATGAGAGTTGTTCACCAACTCTAACAACTCATTGACTTAAAAATCTCAGCAACCTAAACATTTTATCAGCCATATAGTTACAAATTATGAAATATAGGGCATTAAAGTGAGAGAAAGCTCACTTGACTTTTTAATTATAGCCAAGACCTTTCTCTTTCTAAATTTTCAGATTTGAGAGTGAAAGGGTGTGATAATACAAGATAATATCATATCTTAACACTCCATGATCAACAACAAAGGATCAGATTCAGAATCAAAGTTTTAAAGGTATAAAAACCCTAAATTTTGAAATCCATGTGTTCTATGTTAGATGTTGTAATTTGTTGTAATAAGTCATGTTAGAGGGTGTTATTTGATGATCTGGGTTGCTAAAACTTGGATTCATATCATTTAGATGCTCAAAATTAGAGTTTTTACAAATCTGGGAAAAGTTTAAAAAATGGCCTGACAGTCATATGTCAGAGGCCTTAGATCTGTGTGTGTTTGATGTTTGGAGTATGTTATGTTATAGATCTGTTCTTTGATGTTAGGTCTTTGATCTGAGACTTGAATCAACCTCAGATCATGTTTAGATTACAAGATATGATCGGTCAAAGTCCGTTGACCGAGCACGAAAATTTGAATCTGGGCAACCCAGAATTTTTCCAGGTGGTCTGACAAGATTTTCGAACCCCTAATGTGAGACCCCAGATTTTATGAATAAGTATTTAATTTTCTCGAAATAATTTTTTTGAATATTATGGTGTCGATTTGATATAATGTTATAGTTGTGGGTGATATTTATAAATTTTGCAAAGTATGCAAGTTGTTATATAATATTCGATTGGTCGGGAAATATTCGTTTTATCAAGGAATATTCGTACAACGACACAATAATTGGTGGACCCCGCCACGGAATTATTATCGGATTGAGAAAACGACAAAAATATTTTATGAAAATAACGGCGGAAGTTTTACCGTTAATACTGTCGAACTACTCGGTAGTAAAAGTACAGTAATACGCGTGGTTGCATAGTAGCACACGATATTGATTATTGATGTTTACGTGATAAGTCACTCAATTTTGTTTTATTAGTATTATTAATGTAATAAAACAAAAAAACTTTTTATATAAAACATAATACTTTTATAAAGTTATTCGTTTTATTAGACTATAAATAGAATATATTATATTCTATTATGCATAGTATTTTGCATAGTAATATCTTTTTATATAAAACAAAATACTTTTATAAAGTTATTTATTTTATTAGACAATAATTAGAATATATTATATTTTATTATGCATAGTGTTGCATAGTGCCTGCATAATATTTTGCATAGTAAAATCTTTTTATATAAAACAGAATACTTTTATAAAGTTATTCGTTTTATTAGATTATAAATAGAATATATTATATTTTATTTAAAAGATTTTGTTTTATTAGAGTATTTTATTTAATCAATCTAGACCGTTCATGAATTAGTTACTATGCAGTCCATTCTTCTATAAATAGAAGTTCATTCCTTCATTATTTCTTACGAATTCACTGAAACTCTAGAGAGAGAAACTATAGAGAGAGTTCTTCTTCTATAATCTTGAGCGTATTTCTTTAGAGTTTAAGAAAGCTTTCAACATAGTGCAAGTTTTCTTCGAGTATATCCTCGCCCTACCAGTCGGAGTACTCTTCTTTCAAAGGTAAGAGATATTATTTGTTGAACTTTTAAGGGGTATTATTTCTTTTGTATTCATGAAGAGAACTTCTGTTATTCTATTCTTTATTATTCTGATGGACAGTTTTTGGTATGATTATGGCTATGGATTCTCTTTGGCCAAGGGTGCAAAGATGAATTATTTTATGGCATGATCAGGACCGTTGATGAAAATACGATTATCTTTGGCCCGTAGTGCATGGATAATTCGTGGTCGTGATGCTAAAGAATATCCTTGGCCTGTAGTGCAGGGGTGATTTGATGATGTGGATTATTTATTGAGCTGAGTCTCAGCGATAAAAGTGATGAAAAACTTTTTAAATCATAGAAGATAGTAGATTTACTTGACTCTTCTAATGGATTGCTTGTTCCGCTGCAGTTAAACTTGATGTTTGTTATATTGTATCAGTTTAACACTGTTAAAGGCTAGCGATAATTTATTCTGCATTATCTTAGTCATAATATTTCTTACTGTGCTAGTTGAGCTCACCCTTTCTTTCATTGTTCTCTTCAGGAAATGAGAACGTAGCCGGGGCTAGTCAGGGAAAAGAGTGATGGTCCTAGATGGTGCATTAGTAGTCCTCACTATTCTGTGAAATAGTGTAATAATAAATGTAATGAGGACTCTATTGAGTGCGGATATTGTCTAGATGACAATATTTGTTTTAAAACTCACAGTATATGTTTTGTCGTATTTTACACGACTGTTGTATAATTAGTTTGTATTTGTATTCTGTACCATGTATCTGGCGACCCAAGATTGGTGATGTATACCTATTTTGGGGGCGTCACAGTTGGTATCAAAGCTTAGGGATATGATCCCTGGCTGAGATGTGAGATACGAACTAGGAGGGGAGAGACGATAAATTCCTTCGCTAGTATGACCAACCTAAGTTTATTTGGTATTTAATTAGTCGGTCAGAGTATATTGATAATACGTGACATGTTAATTAACCCTTGTTTTGTGGCAGTGTTTGAAATTCGTAGCTGAAAATATAACAATGGAGTGAATGAGACCGTTTAGACACCTTTAATCACTAATCAGGTTAATGTGTTGTCAGACGAAGAAGAAATTAAAGATATCTACGTGGTAAGTGAAGAGATAATAGTTGCACCCGAGCTAGTTGCAGAGGTAGCAGCTGAGAGTGAGGAAGAAGAGGAACCTGAGGATAATTTAATAGAAGAATTTTATGATCAAAATTTAGAATTACAAAATCGTATTCATGAGTTAGAAGAGTAGGCTGAAGAACGACAGGCGGTCGTGGAGTAAAGAGATGTAACAATTAGAAATTGTGTTACCCGATGTGTGATGCTTGAACAGAAGCACTCTTTGGCAGAGTATAAGATATTAGAGCTGGAATCTGAGAATGCTATGATCAAAGTTCTGATGAAAGAAGAAACAACTGAACAAAGGAGAATAGATGATGCATGAGTAAAAGATGCATGACGAGTAGATATTGTAGAAAAAGACGTCTGATCCAATAAGGCAAAAATATATGAAATGGATTTTTCTTTTTGGACAACAATTGGGAGAATCCAACATCGAATTCGGAATTTCTCTGTGCAGAGAGTTAACCCCAACTCGATATGGATCGGAGAATAATGATTCAAATCATGGACCAGGAATGTGAAGAAGCACTTAAGGGTGGAATGTACCCTATAGTAAGTCAAATTCGATAGTTTAAGTGGGAGCATTTGTCGAGGAACCCGAACGAAGTTATTACAGGTAAGTTAATGATAAACTCTTGCAAAGTTTATACCTTATTAGATACTAGTTCTACCCCCTCTTTTATTTCTCCTACTTGCGCTCAATGTTTAAATTTGACTCTGGAGAAACTAAACTTTTATTTATCTGTTGAAACTCTGTTGGGAGAAACCTTCATTACCTCCACTAATTATAAATCTTGTTTGAATCAAATCAACACTTTCACGTTACCTGTCGATCTTATCTATTTGAAAATACTTGCATTTGATGTGATTTTTGGAAACGATTGGTTAACTACTCATTATGCTTTTCGTAAGGTTGTTAGCTTTCATACTCCTAACCAACCTGTTATGCAAATTTAAAGTAACTAAACTACTAAAGTCAATTATTGTCATATCAAGCCATAATTAAAGAGCCCGATCCTTTCGTTGTTGACTTCTTTGTGTGGAATGCACCGTAGCCAGACTTTCTGTAGGCGACATAGTGAATGAAGATGGCAAGTTGATAGGTATCAATGTGACGTACTATCCAAGTCTTGGATGAGGGTCACAGTTTTGAATGATATTTCTATCGTTAATAAATTTCCTGACGTATTCATGAAGACTTCCTAGCCTACCCCTAGAGCGTGAAATCGAATTTTGTATTGACCCCAGTACAAAACCCATTTCTTAAACCCTCAAATATTTCTTCAACTAAAATGAACGTAACATGCACCAAAGACGTTGACTCGAGCTGTTGAAGATTACGATCGTACCATTTAATACCATCGTAGGAAAAATGAACATGGTAGCTGACGCGTTGAGTAGAAGATCGTATGCGGTTACAAGTGCAAATATATAAACCCACGTAAAGATAACGAATATATGAGTAGGATCGACTTTAATCGATAAAGTTAATGTGAAGAAGAATGTTCAAGAGGGCGTAATTCTAGAAGTAAGAATCGATGAAGAGAGGAAATCTCAACCCTCGATTTAATTTACTCATTTAAAATCCTCGATCGAGTAGGAACTGTGGCTTATAGACTCGTTTTACCGCCAAGTATGTCGCGTGTTCATAACATTTTTAACGTATCGACGTTACGTAAATATGTGGACGACCCGAACCACATTATTAATTTAGAACCAGACGAGATAGCAAATGATTTAACGTATGAGGAGATACATGTTAAAATCTTGGATAAGAAGGATTATATTCGACACTCAAAGGTTATACCTCAAGAGTTAGAATCTGAAATGAAGTCAAGGTACCCTCACCTCTTCAGTATACCAGGTACGTACGTAAATTTAGAGGGTAAAATTCCATAAGGAGGGGAGATTGTGAGACCCCAGATTTTATGAATAAGTATTTAATTTTCTTGAAATAATTTTTTTGAATACTATGGTGTGGATTTGATATAATGTTATAGCTGTGGGTAGTATTTATAAATTTTACAAAGTATGCAAGTTGTTATATAATATTCGATTGGTCGGAGAATATTCGTTTTAGCAGGGAATATTCGTACAACGACACAATTATTGGTGGACCCCGCAACAGAATTATTGTTAGATTGAGAAAACGACAAAAATATTTTATGAAAATAACGGCGAAAGTTTTACCGTTAATACTGTTGAACTACTCGGTAGTAAAAGTACAGTAATACGCGTGGTTGCATAGTAGCACACGGTATTGATAATTGATGCTTACGTGATAAGTCACTCAGTTTTGTTTTATTAGTATTATTAATGTAATAAAACAGAAAAGCTTTTTATATAAAACAGAATACTTTTATAAAGTTATTCGTTTTATTAGACTATAAATAGAATATATTATATTTTATTATGCATAGTATTTTGTATAGTAATATCTTTTTATATAAAATAGAATACTTTTATAAAGTTATTTATTTTATTAGACAATAATTAGAATATATTATATTTTATTATGCATAGTGTTGCATAGTGTCTGCATAGTATTTTGCATAGTAAATTTTTTATATATAAAACAGAATACTTTTATAAAGTTATTCGTTTTATTAGATTATAAATAGAATATATTATATTTTATTTAAAAGATTTTGTTTTATTAGAATATTTTATTAAACCAATCTGGACCGTTCATGAATTAGTTACTATGCAGTCCACTCTTCTATAAATAGAAATTCATTCCTTCATTATTTCTTACGAATTCACTGAAACTCTAGAGAGAGAAACTATAGAAAGAGTTCTTCTTCTATAATCTTGAGCGTATTTCTTTAGAGTTTAAGAAAGCTTTCAACATAGTGCAAGTTTTTTTCAAGTATAGCCTCGCCCTACTAGTCGGAGTACTCTTCTTTCAAAGGTAAGGGATATTATTTGTTGTACTTGTAAGGGGTATTATTTCTTTTGTATTCATGAAGAGAACTTCTGTTATTCCATTCTTTATTATTTTGTTGGAATAACCTGTATACGTGGTCTACCCTATACTTAGTAAAATTCTTCTGTTATTCCATTCCTTATTATTATGTTGGAATAACCTGTTTATGCGAAGTACCATATATATGGTGAAATTCTTCAATTATTTCGTTCTTTATTATTCTGTCGGAATATCATGTCTGTGCGTTTACGCCGAACCTTGTTCCATTATTTATTATTCTGTCGGAATATACTGTCTGTGCTTTACGCATGACTTGGTTCCATTCTTTATTATTCTGTCGGAATATCCCGTCAGTGCTTTACGCATGACCTGGTTCTATTATTTATTATTCTGTTAGAATAACATGTCTGTGCGGTCTATCGCATGCATGGTGATTTATTCTGTTATTCCATTCTTTATTATTTTGTTAGAATAACCTGTCTATGTGGATTATCACATGCATGGTGAATGATCCTTTGTATTCATTCCTTATTAAATTGTGGAAATGATCTGTCTAAGTGAATTACCGCATGGCGACAAAAATCTATTTGCAGTTTCATATATTCTATTATACTTAATTGGTTGAAGTTTTGGCTTCTATACTCCATGAAATTTATAGAATATCCTTGATATTTGCACTTCATCCAGTATCTTTTCATGGAAATATTCTTCTGAGCATTCTTGAATTTTACTCTACAAAGAAGCATCATGTTGAGAATTTGGACGTTATTGGTTCCTGGATAAATTAATTCTTGAACTTGTTTTATTGAATTATTATGTCATTGTCATCATCCTCATGTTATATTATGTTAAAAGTCATCTGTGGTATGTAGTGCATAGATGGACTTGGTATGATTATGATCAGGGATTATTCAGTGTAATCATGACCGTAATGTTACAAATGATGTAGATAAAGTCCTCATTGGCCCGTAATGTATTGATGGACAGTTTTTGGTATGATTATGGCTATGGATTCTCTTCGGCCATGGGTGCAAAGATGAATTATTTTATGGCATGATCAGGACCATTGATGAAAATACGATTATCTTTGGCCCGTAGTGCATGAATAATTCGTGGTCGTGATACTAAAGAATATCCTTGGCCTGTAGTGTAGGGATGATTTGATGATGTGGATTATTTATTGAGTTGAGTCTCAGCGATAAAAGTGATGAAAAACCTTTTAAATCATAGAAGATAGTAGATTTTATTCTCTACTTGACTCTTTTAATGGATTGCTTGTTCCGTTGCAGTTAAACTTGATGTTTGTTATATTGTATCAGTTTAACACTGTTAAAGGCTAACGATAATTTATTCTGCATTATCTTGGTCATAATATTTCTTACTGGGCTAGTTGAGCTCACCCTTTCTTTCATTGTTCTCTTCAGGAAATGAGAACGTAGCTGGGGACTAGTCAGGGAACAGAGTGATGGTCCTAGATGGTGCATTAGTAGTCCTCACTATTCTGTGAAATAGTGTAATAATAAATGTAATGAGGACTCCATTGAGTGTGGATATTGTCTAGATGATAATATTTGTATTAAAACTCACATTATATGTTTTGTCGTATTTTATACGACTGTTGTATAATTAGTTTGTATTTGTGTTATGTACCATGTATCTAGCGACCTAAGATGGGTGATGTATACCTATTTTGGGGGCGTCACACCTGATCTTGCTGTATGTTAATGTTTTGGCCAAGTTATTGTGTTTTTATTGTATCTTGACGTGAGGACTACATGTTAAAGGCTTTAGTTCACCCAGATCCTGAACAGAATAGTAGATAATCTACTACAAAAAACTGGGGCATTGGCGACGGGCACATTACTGACGGCAAACTTCCCGTCGCTAATAAGGTCATTGACGACGGGCCAGCCGTCGCGAATGATAGCCATCGGTAATGACCCTATTATTTTGCGCTAGACTTTCCCGGTGGAGGAAAAACTCATTAGCGACGACACCAATGTTATTGGCGACGGGTATGCCGTCGGTAATGACTGTAAATCGACGGTGTCATTCACGACGACAACGTTAAGTCGAAACTAAGACTGATGAGTTGTATGGACGAGCCTTTTATTTTAACAAGTCAAGCAACATAGGTGTACTACGCGCGGAGTGTTAAGACCCCTGCAATCCCATGGCATGCTGTTATAACCACTAAAGCCCGTGGTTTTCAATGCGTAACTCCGAATCCAGACGATGAACCTTTACAAGTCGAGTCTACTAGTGTCACACCTGTTGATATAAATTATTAGTGAATCTAGTGAAGAAGAGGATGATGTTGTCGCTGTCGAAAGTGAAGACGATGTTGTTGCGGAGGTAGATATAATTGAAGAAATTGTTGAGGACGACGAAGATGGTGATGACAACGATAGTGAAGATCTACTGCTCGAAGTTGACAATTCTGATATTGATGGCTTTGACGATATAAATGATTAGGAGTATGTACTCTTTGTGTCCTTTTAGTTGTATTCAAATGTAATAGTTTGTAGTAGTGCAATCATTATCTTCAACTTATATTAATCTACTAAATAAGGTGTTAGTTGTTTTAGGTTACTATTTATGATGTATCCTTTTAGGTTACTATTTATGTTGCATTCTTTTAGTTGTATCTGTACGTTATCCTCTTTGTTATTGTGCTCAACTTTCCCATTTATGAATGTTTAATAATATTTTTTTATGATTTGATAGTATACATACATATGGCGCGCACACCACACGACGATCGTGGTGGGCATGCAAGTCGTGGGGGCCGTGGCGATTCTACGCGTGATGATCAGGCCGGATCGTCAGGTATAATTACATATTTTATTGGGATACAACTTATTATCTTTTATTTTATATTGTATTGAAATTATATTTGTTTATATAAATATTGATGTATTTCACTACATAGGTGATCGATGTAGGCCTCCGCGGGGACTAGCACGTGGCTTGCTAGGGAATCCCCCCCAGGCGCCGCTTATATGTCGTGTTGGGACTCATAGGTAATTTCATAATCCTATATAGTATTACTATAACATAAATATTTAGTTCTTATTTATTGTTTGTAATTTGCAATGTATTAATTTCAATTGTAGTATCCTTGACTCCACGCCAAGGAACACGTTGCTTGGGATCGTCCGCAACCGATTCTCAAGCCTGTGGATGAGGTGGGTGGATGTGGATGACCGCACACGACAGCTGATTATTGTTGAGTTTAGGGTAGGATGTCAATCATTCATAATTGAGTTTTATATTCCATTTGAATATACTGTTACCTCTTTGATTTATGTTGTCTACTAAGTTTCTTAATGTGTAATGTGCAGAGATATTATCGTTTTGAGGACGGGTAGGAAGCCCGTGGCATGACTGTTCTGCACAGATACCTAGAGATGAATTGACACAAGTGGGTCTACGACTAGAAGAAGAAGGCCCAGACGAAGATGGCTGATGGACAGACACTTAAGGATATCCGGCCATATTTCATATCTGCTGCGGTGCGGGACCAGATGAGCATCATTTGGGACGGCGAGGCCTTCAAGAAGATGTCGGCACAACGTTCAGCTGCCCGACAGCAGAGTCGTCTTATGAGACCCCAGATTTTATGAATAAGTATTTAATTTTCTCGAAATAATTTTTTTGAATATTATGGTGTAGATTTGATATAATGTTATAGTTATGGGTAGTATTTATAATTTTTATAAAGTATGCAAGTTGTTATATAATATTCGATTGGTCGGGGAATATTCGTTTTATCAGGAAATATTCGTACAACGACACAATCATTGGTGGACCCCGCAACGGAATTATTGTCGGATTGAGAAAACGACAAAAATATTTTATGACAATAACGACGGAAGTTTTGCCGTCAATACTGTTGAACTACTCGGCAGTAAAAGTACAGTAATACGCGTGGTTGCATAGTAGCACACGGTATTGATTATTGATGCTTACGTGATAAGTCACTCAGTTTTATTTTATTAGTATTATTAATGTAATAAAACAGAAAAGCTTTTTATATAAAATAAAATATTTTTATAAAGTTATTCGTTTTATTAGACTATAAATAGAATATATTATATTCTATTATGTATAGTGTTTTGCATAGTAATATCTTTTTATATAAAACAGAATACTTTTATAAAGTTATTTATTTTATTAGACAATAATTAGAATATATTATATTCTATTATGCATAGTGTTTTGTATAGTAAAATCTTTTTATATAAAACATAATACTTTTATAAAGTTATTTATTTTATTAGACAATAATTAGAATATATTATATTTTATTATGTATAGTGTTGCATAGTGCCTGCATAGTGTTCTGCATAGTAAATCAATATGGACCGTCCGTTTAAAAGTAAATCAATCTGGACCGTTCATGAATTAGTCAATATTCAGTCCATTCTCCTATAAATAGAAGCTCATTCCTTTATTATTTCTTACGAATTCACTGAAACTCTAGAGAGAGAAACTCTAGAGAGAAAGAAGAAAAGTATTCTGCTACTTCACTACTCATATATCCAGTTTCTTCTAAGGTAAGGGATATTATTTGTTGTACTCGTAAGGGGTATTATTTTTTTTATATTCATGAACATAACTTCTGTTATTTCATTCTTTATTATTCTGTTGAAATAACCTGTATACGCGGGCTACCCTATACTTGGTGAAATTCTTCTGTTATTTCATTCCTTATTATTATGTTAGAATAACCTGTCTATGCGAAGTACCACATACATGGTGAAATTCTTCTGTTATTCCATTATTTATTATTCTGTTGGAACATCCTGTCTGTGCGTTTACGCATGAAATAGTTCCGTTATTTATTATTCTGTTAGAATATCCTGTCTGTGCGTTTACGCATGACCTGGTTCCATTATTTATTATTCTGTTGGAATAACCTGTCTGTGCGGTCTATCGCATGCATGGTGAATTCTGTTGTTATTCCATTCTTTATTATTCTGTCGGAATATCCTATCTGTGCGTTTACGCATGACCTAGTTTCATTATTTATTATTCTGTTGGAATATCCTGTCTGTGCGTTTACGCATGACCTGGTTCTGTTATTTATTATTCTGTTGGAATAACCTATCTGTGTGGTCTATCGCATGCTCTGTGATTTCTTTTGTTATTCCATTCTTTGTTATACTCAGTAAGTTAAAGTTTTGACTTCTATACTCCATGAAATTAGTGGAATATCCTTGATATTTGCGCTTCATCTAGTATCTTTTCATGGAAATATTCTTCTGAGCATTCTTGAATTTTATTCTACAAAGAAGTATCATGTTAACAATTTGGACGTTATTAGTTCCTGGATAAATTAATTCTTGAACTTGTTTTATTGAATTATTATGTCATTGTCATCATCCTCATGCTTATATTATGTTGAAAGTCATCTGTGGCCTGTAGTGCTTAGATGGACTTGGTATGATTATGACTAGAGATTATTCGGTATAATCATGACCGTAATGTTAGAAATGATGTGGAAAAATACCTCATTATCCCGTAGTGCATTGATGGACAGTTTTTGGTATGATTATGGCTATGAATTCTCTTCGGCCAAGGATGCAAAGATGAATTATTTTATGGCATGATCAAGACCGTTGATGAAAATATGTTTTTCTTTAGCCCGTTGTGCATGGATAATTCATGGTTGTGATACTAAAGAATATCCTTGGCCTGTAGTGCAGGGATGATTGATGATGTGGATTATTTATTAAGCTGAGTTTCAGCGATAAAAGTGATGAAAAATCTTTTAAATCATAAAAGATAGTAGATTTTATTCTCTACTTGACTCTTCTAATGGATTGCTTGTTCCACTGCAGTTAAACTTGATGTTTGTTATTTGTATCAATTTAACACTATTGAAGGCTAACGATAATTTATTATGCATTATCTTAGTCATAATATTTCTTACTAGGCTAGTTGAGCTCACCCTTTTTGCTTTCATTGTTCTCTTCAGGAAATGAGAACGTAGCAGGAACTAGTCGGGGAACGGAGTGACGGTCCAGATGATAGCATTAGTAGTCCTCACTATTCTATAAAATAGTGTGATAATAAATGTAATAAGATTGAATTGAGTGTGGATATTGTCTAGATGATAATATTCGTGTTAAAACTCTCAGATTATGTTTTGTCATATTTTGAGTTTGAATACTGCCTAGAAGATAATATTTATATTAAAACTCACAGCTCATGTTGTATAATTAAGTTTGTATTTGAATTCTGTACCATGTATTTGGCGACCCAAGATGGGTGATGTATACCTATTTTGGGGGCGTCACAGTTGGTATCAGAGCTTAGGGATATGATTCCTGGCTGAGATGTGAGACAAGAACTAGGAGGGGAGAGACGGGAAATTCCTTCGCTAGTATAACCTACCTAAGTTTATTTGGTATTTAATTAGTCGGTTAGAGTATATTGATAATATGTGACATGTTAATTAACCCTTGTTTTGTGGCAGTGTTTGAAAATGGCAGCTGAAAATGTTCACAATGGAGTGAATGAGACCGTTGAGACACCTTTAATCACTAATCAGGTTAATGTGGTGTCAGACGAAGAAGAAATTAGAGATATCTACGTGGTGAGTGAAGAGTTAATAGTTGCACCCGAGCTAGTTGCAGAGGTAGCAGCTGAGAGTGAGGAAGAAGAGGAACCTAAGGATAATTTATTATAAGAATTTTATGATCAAAATTTAGAATTACAAAATCATATTCATAAGTTAGAAGAGCAGGTTGAAGAACGGCAGGCGGACGTGGAGCAAAGAGATGTAACAATTCTAAATTGTGTTACCCGATGTGCGATGCTTGAACAGAAGCACTCTTTGGCAGAGTATAAGATGTTAGAGCTGGATTCTGAGAATGCTATGATCAAAGTTTTGATAAAAGAAGAAACAACTGAACGAAGGAGAATAGATGATGCATGGGTAAAAGCTGCACGACGCGTAGATATTGTAGAAAATGACGTCCGATCCAATAAGACCAAAATAGATGAAATGGATTTTACTTTTTGGACAACAATTGGGAGAATCCAACATCGAATTCGGAATTTCCCTGTGCAGAGTGGTCAACCCCAATTCGATATGGATCGGAGAATAATGATTCAAATCATGGACCAGGAATGTGAAGAAGCACTTAAGGGTGGAATGTACCCTATAGCAAAGTCAAATCCAGTAGTTTAAGTGAGAGCGTTTGTCGAGGAACCCGAACAAAGTTATTATGGGTAAGTTCATGATAAACTCTTGCGAAGTTTATACCTTATTTAATACCAGTTCTACCCACTCTTTTATTTCTCCTACTTGCGCTTAATGTTTAAATTTGACTCCGGAGAAACTAGACTTTGATTTATCTGTTGAAACTCTATTGGGAGAAACCTTCGTTACCTCCACTATTTATAAATCTTGTTTGATTCAAATCAACACTTTCACGTTACTTGTCGATCTTATCTCTTTGAAAATACTTGCATTTGATGTGATTTTTGGAAACGATTGGTTAACTACTCATCATGCTTTTCGTAAGGTTGTTAGCTTTCATACTCCTAACCAACCTATTATGCGAATTCAAAGTAACCAAACCACTAAAGTCAATCATTGTCATATCAAGCCATAATTAAAGAGCCCGATCCTTTCGTTGTTGACTTCTTTAGGTGGAATGCACCGAAGCCAGACTTTCTGTAGGCGATATAGTGAATGAAGATGGCAAGTTGATAGGTATCAATGTGTCGTACTATCCAAGTCTTGGATGAGGGTCACAGTTTTGAATGATATTTCTATCGTTAATAAATTTCCTGACGTATTCATGAAGACTTCCTAGCCTACCCCTAGAGCGTGAAATCAAATTTTGTATTGACCCTAGTACAAAATCCATTTCTTAAACCCTCAAATATTTCTTCAACTAAAATGAACGTAACATGCGCCAAAGACGTTGACTCGAGATGTTGAAGATTACGATCGTACCATTCAATACCATCGTAGGAAAAGCGAATATGGTAGCTGACACGTTGAGTAGAAGATCGTATGCGGTTACAAGTGCCAATATACGAACCCACGTAAAGATAATGAATATACGAGTAGAATCGACTTTAATCGATAAAGTTAAAGTCGTGCAAGCTACATACTCAGAGCTAATAAATGTGAAGAAGAAGGTTTAAGAGGGCGTTATTCTAGAAGCAAGAATCAATGAAGAGAGGAAATCTCAACCCTTGATTTAATTGACCCATTTGAAATCCTCGATCGAGTAGGAACTGTGGCTTATAGACTCGTTTTACCGCCAAGTATGTCACGTGTTCATAACGTTTTTAACGTATCGACGTTACGTAAATATATGGACGACCCGAACCACATTATTAATTTTTAACCGGACGAGATAGCGGATGATTTAACGTATGAGGAGATACGTTTTAAAATCTTGGATAAGAATGATTATATTCAACACTCAAAGGTTATACCTCAAGAGTTAGAATCTGAAATGAAGTCAAGGTACCCTCACCTCTTCAGCATACCAGGTACTTACGTAAATTTTGAGGGCGAAATTTCATAAGAAGAGGAGATTGTGAGACCCCAAATTTTATGAATAAGTACTTATTTTTCTCGAAATATTTTTTTTGAATATTATTGTGTGGATTTGATATAATGTTATAGTTGTGGGTAGTATTTATAAATTTTGCAAAGTATGCAAGTTGTTATATAATATTCGATTGGTCGGGGAATATTCATTTTATCAGGGAATATTCGTACAACGGCACAATCATTGGTGGACCCCGCAACGGAATAATTATCGGATTGAGAAAATGACAAAAATATTTTATGAAAATAACGGCTAAAGTTTTACCGTTAATACTGTTGAACTACTCGGTAGTAAAAGTCCAGTAATACGCATGGTTGTATAGTAGCACACGGTATTGATTATTGATACTTACGTGATAAGACACTCAGTTTTGTTTTATTAGTATTATTAATGTAATAAAACAGAAAAACTTTTTATATAAAACAAAATATTTTTTTAAAGTTATTCGTTTTATTAGACTATAAATAGAATATATTATATTCTAGTATGCATAGTATTTTGCATAGTAATATCTTTTTATATAAAACAGAATACTTTTATAAAGTTATTTATTTTATTAGACAATAATTAGAATATATTATATTCTATTATGCATAGTATTTTGTATAGTAAAATCTTTTTATATAAAACATAATACTTTTATAAAGTTATTTATTTTATTAGACAATAATTAGAATATATTATATTTTATTATGCATAGTATTGTATAGTGCCTGCATAGTGTTCTGTATAGTAAATCAATATGGACTGTCCGTTTAAAAGTAAATCAATCTGGATCGTTCATGAATTAGTTACTATTCAGTCCATTCTCCTATAAATATTAGCTCATTCCTTCATTATTTCTTACGAATTCACTGAAACTCTAGAGAGAGAAACTCTAGAGAGAAAGAAGAAAAGTATTCTACTACTTCACTACTCCTATATCTAGTTTCTTCTAAGGTAAGGGATATTATTTGTTGTACTCGTAAGGGGTATTATTTCTTTTGTATTCATGAAGAGAACTTCTGTTATTCCATTCTTTATTATTCTGTTGGAATAATCTGTATACGCGGGCTACTCTATACTTGGTGAAATTTTTCTGTTATTACATTCCTTATTATTATGTTGGAATAACCTGTCTATACGAAGTACCGCATACATGGTGAAATTCTTCTGCTATTCCATTCTTTATTATTCCGTTGGAACATCATATCTATGCGTTTACGCATGACCTGGTTCCGTTATTTATTATTCTGTTGGAATAACCTGTCTGTGCGGTCTATCACATGCATGGTGAATTTTGTTGTTATTCCATTCTTTATTATTCTATCCGAATATCCTGTCTGTGCGTTTACGCATGACTTGGTTCCATTATTTATTATTCTGTTGGAATATCCTGTCTATGCGTTTACGCATGACCTGGTTCCGTTATTTATTATTCTGTTGGAATAACCTGTCTGTCCGGTCTATCGCATGCCTGGCGATTTCTTTTGTTATTCCATTCTTTATTATACTTAGTTGGTTAAAGTTTTGACTTCTATACTCCATGAAATTAGTGAAATATCCTTGATATTTGAGCTTCATCCAGTATCTTTCTATGGAAATATTCTTCTGAGCATTCTTGAATTTTACTCTACAAAGAAGTATCATGTTGACAATTTGGATGTTATTAGTTCGTGGATAAATTAATTCTTGAACTTGTTTTATTGAATTATTATGTCATTGTTATCATACTTATGTTTATATTATGTTGAAAGTCATCTGTGGCCTGTAGTGCATAGATGGACTTGGTATGATTATGACAAGGTATTATTCGGTATAATCATGACCTTAATGTTACAAATGATGTGGAAAAAGTCCTCATTGGCCCGTAGTGCATTGATGGACAGTTTTTGGTATGATTATGGCTATGGATTCTCTTCGGCCAAGGGTGCAAAGATGAATTGTTTTATAGCATGATTAGCACCGTTGATGAAAACATGATTATCTTTAGCCCGTAGTGCATGGATAATTCGTGGTCATGATACTAAAGAATATCCTTGGCCTATAGTGCAGGGATGATTGATGATGTGGATTATTTATTAAGTTGAGTTTCAGCGATAAAAGTGATGAAAAACCTTTTAAATCATAGAAGATAGTAGATTTTATTCTCTACTTGACTCTTCTAATGGATTTCTTGTTCCGCTGCAATTAAACTTGATGTTTGTTATATTGTATCAGTTTAACACTATTGAAGGCTAACGATAATTTATTCTGCATTATCTTAGTCATAATATTTCTTACTGGGCTAGTTGAGCTCACCCTTTTTGCTTTCATTGTTCTCTTCAGGAAATAAAAACGTAGCAGAGACTAGTCGGGGAACGGAGTGACATTCCAGATGATAGCATTAGTAGTCCTCACTATTCTATGAAATAGTGTGATAATAAATGTAATTAGATTGAATTTGAGTGTGGATGTTGTCTAGATGACAATATTCGTGTTAAAACTCTCAGATTATGTTTTGTCATATTTTGAGTTTGAATACTGTCTAGAAGACAATATTTGCATTAAAACTCACAGCTCATGTTGTATAATTAAGTTTGTATTTGAATTATGTATCATGTATTTGGCGACCCAAGATGGGTGATGTATACCTATTTTGGGGGCGTCACACGTCTCCCACACTGCACTGGGTCTCAGTCGTACGACTTGTACCGGGAGAGACTCAAGGTGAGTTTAAAGCATGCACCCTCCCGCTTGGAGTTTTGGTGGCATGCAAAGCAAAAGAAAGGTGATGGTGGTTATATCTTACCTGAGGCAGAACGCATTGCTGTAAGTTATGTAATTCTCTTATTTAGTATGTATTTAAAATTCGGATATTCTTTTGTATTATTTCATTTTATTCTTTGTGTATCATCATCTACTAATGTGCTTTTTTTAGCGACGGTTCGAGGATCTTGCAGTGGCCCGGAGCAGCCAGAGAGGTGACACTCTAGTAGACGAGTCTACGCGCGCGGAAGAGGAGATTGGCTGCAGGCTACAGGGGGACCGAAGAAGGGTAGAGTTGTGGGCATTCCCCATGTCCCAACTTACACCCTAGTCCCTGCTGCGAGATCTCGACGGCGCCCACCCACTGGAGGTAGTGGTGCGAGTGGATCGGGAGCCGACCCTTCATTATCCGACGACTTCTTCCAGCGGATCACAGAGGGGTGCATGACGAGCAGTTATGTGCAGTCAGGCGCACCATCACGCGAGCGGATCTACCACCTGGCTCAGGAGGTTGTCCACGGCTCTATAGATCCTACAGCTGTCATTGACGACCTCATGGGTGTAGTATGGGAGGAGGCCATCCGCGTATGTGCAGTTGTCTTGGCCAACATCTTCCCACCACATATTCGACAGTTAAAAATAATTAAATTATGTATTTCTTTATTTAATTTATGTAATTTATAATTGTAATTTGTAATTGTATTGCTATATATGACATACAAACACACACATAGCACCGCGTAGGTATTAGACACGCGTTAGAACTTACGGGACTCGATTCTGACATACGGAAGCCGAGTTATCGCCCGATTTGCAAAATTCACCAACACTTAGGCAAAAAGTCGAAAAAGAGGCCAAAACCCGCCTCGTTTGTCCGAACGCCACACAAACACACACATAGCACTGCGTAGGTATTAGACACGCATTTGAACTTACGGGACTCGATTCTGACATACGGAAGCCGAGTTATCGCCAAGTTTGCAAAATTCACCAACAATTAGGCAAAAATCAGAAAAAGAGGTCAAAACCCGCCTCGGTCATCCGAATGCCACACAAACACACACATAGCACCGCGTAGGTATTAGACACGCGTTAGAACTTACGGAACTCGATTCTGACATACGAAGTCGAGTTATCGACCAGTTTGCAAAATTCGCTAACACTTGGGCCAAAAGCTGAAAAGAGGTCAAAACCCGCCTCAGACATTCGAATGCCACGCAAACACACACATAGCACCGCGTAGATATTAGACACGCATTATAACTTACGAGACTCGATTTCGACATACGGAAGCCGAGTTATCACCCAGTTTGCAAAATTCGCAAACACTTAGGCAAAAAGTCAAAAAAGAGGTCAAAACTGACCTCGGTTGTTCGAACACCACACAAACACACACATAGCACCGCGTAGGTATTAGACATGCGTTAGAACTTACGGGACTGGATTCCGACATACAGAAGTCGAGTTATCGCCCAGTTTGCAAAATTCACCAACACTTAGGCAAAAAGCCGAAAAAGAGGTCAAAACACGCCTCGGTCGTCCAAACGCCACGCAAACACACACATAGCACCGCGTAGGTATTAGACACACATTATAACTTACGAAACTCAATTCCAACATACGAAAGCCGAGTTATCACCTAGTTTGTAAAATTTGCCAATAATTAGGCAAAAAACCAAAAAAGAGGTCAAAACCCGCCTCGGTCGTCCGAACGCTACACAAACACACACATAGAATTGCGTAGATATTAGACGTCTTAGAACTTACGGGACTCGATTCTGACATACAGAAGCCGAGTTATCGCCAAGTTTGCAAAATTCACCAACATTTAGGCAAAAAGCTGAAAAATAGGTCAAAACGCGTCTCGGTTGTTCGAACGCCACGCAAACACATGCATAACACCGCGTAGGTATTAGACACGCGTTAGAACTTACGGAACTCGATTTCGACATACGGAAGCCGAGTTATCACCCAGTTTGCAAAATTTGCCAATAATTAGGCAAAAAGCCGAAAAAGGGGTTAAAACCCTACTCGATCGTCCGAACGCCACGCAAACACACACATAGCACCGCGTAGGTATTAGATACGTGTTACAACTTATAGAACTCGATTCCGACATACGAAAGCCGAGTTATCTCCCAGTTTGCAAAATTTGCCTACACTTATAGAACACAAACTAAAATAATTTAAATATGCTCTATTTTGGAGTTCGTTATTAATATTTTAATTTTGTAGGGTCTTGTTGATGAGACTCGTTGGGGTGGAGATGGCGGCACAGGCGATGCTCGTGGAGAAGATGGTGATGATCGCCGGGCTGATGCTGATGAGACTATGGAGGATGGGACCGGTGATGGGACCGGAGGTGGGACCGACGATGGGACCGGAGGCGATGGCACAAAGATTCCTGATCTTGGGCAGTAGTTGTTTATATTTACATTTTGACTTTCATGTATGTATTTAGCTTTTGAGTTGTACAAATTTGAGTTTGGTCTCTAATTATATTGATTGTTGATAGTAAAAGATATGATTGTTATTGATATGCGTACATTGTCATTATTTGTTTTTCTTTAGTTTATAACAGGTACGATGTATATGTAAATGAACAGGAGAATTTTGCAATTTTAATAATTTTTTTTAAAGTGGGTCATTGGCGACGGTGTCTTTAGCGACGGGGCTGCCGTCGGCAATGACCTATAGCGACGAATCCAGAAGCATAATAAATAGATGTCATTGGCGACGGATGGACACTCATTGGAGACGGTGATGCCGTCGGCAATAACTGAATTATTAATTTTAAAGCATGGTTATTACCGACGGTCTATCCGTCGCTGGTGCCGTCGGCAATGACATATTACCGATGGCATGCCGTCGGCAATGACCCCATCGGTAATGACATAGTTCCCGACGGCGAGCGATGGGAGCCAGGGGAGACGACTTGAGGGGCGATGACATGCCCCGTCGCCAATGACCTCATTGCCGATGACAATAGGGTTATTGGTGACGGCATAGCCTGTCGGCAATGAGTGATTTTTTTGTAGTGATTATGGTCAAACTAAGTTGACCGATCTACTTGAAGAACAATCTGGAAAACCCAAATTGTTCATGAACACGTACCTGACAGGTACTTTGAGCAGCCATTATCTCTTTTATATGTTGTTGTTAGACTATATTGGTGATATATTATCGTACCCTGACATGACCACTACATGATTGAACCTTAATATTACACTGACATTCCAGAACGCTAGATTCAAGGCTTGCAAATTTGATACCTTGGTTGTTCTTCATTTTTGGGAAACCCAGAAAATGAAGAACAAGCTTGACAAGGATTTCGAAGGCCAAAAACTTTCTGTGGTGTGATAGGATTACTAGGAAACAATTTGTTGATTGTAGTACTACATTAGTATTACAATTCTAATCAAATTACAAGTCCAGAATCCTATTGATCAAAGATTTATCACTGGTCAAACATAGCTTCTCGGTAGTCTGACATGAAGGCTTAAGAACACTCAAGAACACCTATAGCGACGGTTCTGTCGCTATAGGGCTCTTTAGCGACAGATAATTTTTAAAAACAATTATTTTATTTAAAAATGAGAGAAAAATAGATTTTAATTATTAAAAATACATAATAAATTCCTAAAAAATTATTTTAAAGTCCGAAAAATGGATTTTTAATTATTTTGAGTATATTTCAATAATATTTAATATTTTTGGAATATTATTTGTATTTAATTTATTTAATTAAATATTAAATAAATTATTTAAAAATAATTTTAATACATGAAAAATCATTTAAAAATATATTATGGTGTTAGAAAATATTTTAAGTTATTTTTAATAACTTTTGATATTTTGTGATGAATTTCATTAATAAATTAATATTAATGGTAATGGATTTATTTAATGAATATATTAAATAAATTATGGAAAAATAGAGTTAATATTTTAAAAATCATATAAAAATAATTTAAGTGTTATAACAATATTTTAAGTTATAAAATATAACTTTTGATATTTTATCATAAAAATATTAATATTTTAATATTAATATCAATTATCGGATAATGGATTTAACTGTTTAAAAATCATATAAATATGATTTTAAAATATTAAAAAATACTTTGATATATTATAAATATATTATAATATTATGTTATGATTTTTATTAATATTTAATATTAAATAAATATTAATGATAGAGGAATAATGTGGTATTTATATTAGATAAATACGATATTAATGATTGAAAAATCATGATAAATGGTAATAATTATCTGAAAATTATTACAAGCTTATGAAAAATATTTTGACTGATAGTAAATTATCTAAGACATGTGAACCAGATTAGATCGATTCTTAGTGATTTTAGACTCGATATTTGTTCGACTATACCGTCAGGATGTTAGAATTTTTTCGGGCTCAAGTCAGGCTGCAATAGTTTGACCTGATACTAAGTCTTATGTGTATTATAGACGGATATGATTATGTGTTATGTGTTTCGGTTATTCTATGTATATATATATAATAGTATTATATTGTGATGATATTATTCTAATTTGTATATCAATATTATTTATATTAGGTCTTCAGTCAAAGCTTAATAAATTGTGTAACGATAATCAACGAAACTTGAAAGTTTTTCTTAACTCTACTTAGAGTTGTTTCATTCAGATATGATTATGGTTAATCATTGCTGATTTTCATGTCTAAGAATTGTAGAATTGTACTCTATACATATTGCATGTATAAGTCAGGTATGAAAGGCTGATCACCTTCATTACCATTCGGTCCAGATATATTTGTTCATGTTTAATACTTGTTCAGTCAAAAGTTTGTTCGTGCTAATTCACAACTATATTGTTGAATTATAGCTAGCTTATTATTCAAACTCTTTCAATCATGATATATCCTCAAATAAATTATACTTGCTGGGCAAACTTATGCTGACCCTTGCTATATCATAATAAATATTGCAGATTAAGGCGAGTACGTCGGATACAAGGAAAGGTTAAAGACAGTTCCAGCTTTAAGGTTATGTGTGCGACTTAATTTGTAACATCATAGTATGATAATATCTTTGTATGTCAGATAGAAAAATGAATCGTGTATAAGTTAAGGTTACTCGACCTTGGGGAATAATGTGTAATGTTTAATGTATAAACAAATTATGTTTATATCTTTCGCAATTAGTTATAGAATGATTGTACCAGATCCGTGGTGATTTGGGACCCGGATTTGGGGCTGTTACAGGTTATGTGTTGACTATAAATAGCAATACTATGTGTTACGATATATTACTCTAATCGAAAGAACAATCTTATGAATGATAGTTCGTTGTATTAAAGATATAACTAAGTTGCGTAACTGTAAGAAGCAGATCATGCAAGTATTTGAACTAATTCTTTTTCATTGTGCAAGTATCTGAACTAATTCTTTTTCATTGTGCAAGTGTCTGAACTAATTCTTTTTCATTGTGCAACTATCCTTCCTTTGCATTTACTTTATGCAATAGAAATGAGCTAGTAAGCAAGTTTCAGAACTATATCATCGTGGTGTCAGTTTATTACCTCTACTCATAATTATTATGTATCTAACCTTTGTATTCATGTAAGTTTTTAAATTATATCTGTTCATTGATTACTAGTGTAACATTAATGTATGATTTAAATATATTATATTCTGTTTGTTAATTTCTAAGATTGGTTATACAAGTGTCTTCACTTAGATAATGGTTGTACTTGTTGATACATACTTATTAAACTTTTGGTATGTATACCTTAATTAAAATCCGTCTAAGCTATTTGACTCGGCTAGACACATATTTAAAAAATATCGTTGAACATGATAACACATTATTGTTATCCAACCGAATTATTTTGGTTTGGATTCCAGACTACATATGAACATCCCGAACATGGGAAACTTTTGTGCGCCTAAGGCAGATATGCTGGACGAAAATATCATTCGATAACGTAGTATTGATCAATACAAGGCATAACGGGCTGATCACCCTCCGTGCCCGTAAGACATGGCGGTTTACAGATGAAGTTCTATATTCCTTTTTGAAAATTGAAAACAAAGTTGATAGTCTATCGACTGCTCACTAATTATAGTCAGTATGTAGTTTCAAAATTTGAAATAGAATTGATATGTTGTATAATATTGTTTCAGCTTACTTCACAACTGTTGAGTCGTTGTAGAAGTGCCATTCAAAGAAAATATTTACTTCTTTCAGCTAATATTTATTGATTGCTATTACTTGTTGGGCAATCAAATGCTCATTCTTGCTTAATTTAAATATTTTCTGCTAAGCGTGATCAACCTGAAGGTTCTGCCAAGAACAAACGGAGGGGAAAGCTAACAGGATAAAGTTATGGTATCTTATGTAATAGTTAGACTTTACTAAAATGAAAATATTTATTATCTATCATGTAATGAACCATATTAAAGGTTGTGAACCTGGGGGATTAGACAACTCTAATATTTTAAATTAAGTTTGATATTTATATTATTATTATTATCATGCTCAAAGAAATGGTAACGTGAAGCACTGGGTTTGGGTTTCAAGTACCTGAATTTGGGGGCGTCGTAAAGATAAAATGCGAAGTGATTATCCCCATTTATTTGTGTAACCTTGTACCAATTCCGAGGACGGAATTTTTATAAGGGGGGAAGATGTAAGAACCGTGAATTTCAAGAAATAAATATTATTTTGATATAATTAGAAAATAAATATTTATTTGAATATAAACATGGATGTGTTGTGAGATAAGTAATTCAATTAATTTAAATTGAATTTGTATGAGAATTGAGATTTGTGAAATATCTTGTGTGTCATGAGAAAGGAAATTTGAATGGAATAATTTAATTAATTAGAGAAGGGACTAATAAGTGAATAATTAATTAATATTATATTATTAATTAATTGTTATTATGAATAGTAGAATACTAATGAGTGAAGTAGTTTACATAAGTTGAATTATATGGTTCATTTAATTGATGTGGGTAAGATATGTGATAATGTATAGTTCCTACATTAAAAATAAAGTGTAGTGTGACACTTTAATGTGACTTTATAATATATGAAACTATATAGTAAAATGGAATGAATTATAAGTTATACAAAGAATTTCTTATGTGACAATAAGTATGTGTAGGAACATTAAAGATGTACTATATCAAAGAATTATAAATTATATCAAAAAGTGAGTCTAATTGGAATAATAAAATTTTAAGGAGATATTAAATTATTGGTGACCAATTAAATTAAGTCCATACATGTTATAAATTAGACTAGACTAATGTACAAGGATTATATGATGTGAGTACATAAATAATCCTAAAATTATCATTATGTAGTTGCATTAACACATTAAAATTATATTTTTGGAAGTCTAAAGAACCAAACTAAGCATTATGTAACTAAGTGCTTAGATTTAAGCTGTGTCCCATATTAAGTGACCATCACAGTACTAGAACAGTAGCTTCACTCTATATATGCAAACATGAGTCGGTGATTGAAGCTAGAATAGCAGTGATAATGCCTATGCAAATGGTAGTTGGCCAACTTCTATATAACCATTGTCTTCTTCCATTCTCAATTAAATCAAACCTTGGGGCAAATCTAGAAACTAGACAACAAATTCTCTATATAAAGCATCCTCTTCATCTCATTCCTAAAATTTAACTGATAAGTGTATTAGAGAGTGTGAGTTGCTGAGCATTGAAGGAGTATAATCAAAGAAGTAAGGGAGTTCAATTTAAGCTTTAAGAGGTATAAATTCTGATTTTGTGTTCTTGAGTTGAGTTTTGTCAAATTCTTGCAAATTCTCATGAATTCTCTGTTATTTGGTATTAATTGGCATAAGAGTGTGTTGTTTAAGTTTTTATGCATGCTTAAAAGTATTAGATGTTGTTTGAGTTACAGTAGAAGATGCTTGGCAATGCTTGTGATTAAGGCTCTGCAGAAGCAGAGCCATAATTTTTGCCATTGGACGAAGTGGCGCGGTCGCGCCACTTCCCTAGTCCTTCACCGCGCGGCCGCACGTGTTGCCTATCACAATTACTGATGTTGGTTCCTTAAGATGTCATGAGCATGCTACTTAAGTTTAAACATGTATATAAATTAACTTCAGACATGAATAGATGTTATTATGAACATGGTAAGTTATTTTAACTTGGTTTAGTATGCATTCAAAGAAAACTTAAAAGATTTGGAAACTAATATGATAAACATGGTGTAATGCATGTTCTGACCTTAAGCCTTAATATGTTAAGTTCTGATAAATGACCAAAATACGTTTATATTGTTGAAATAGTATGAGATATTCAAGCATGATTAAAAGGAAAAATTTAAAGTAAAAGGCTATGTGTAAACAAACTATTTATACATTGAGTTTTGAACTTGGAAACATGCTATCATAATCTAATTCTATATATCTCTAAATATGAAAGCATGACATATAGTATGTGGACTTACTTTGTATGCTTGAATAAGTTTTGATGACATACTAAGGGAGACTTAAAGTTTCAAATACAAACTTGATAAATTATATATGAACTTGTGAGAGCATGCTTATATGTTCAAATGTGTATATAGGAGGGCATGATGTATAGTAAATGAAGTAACTTTGCATGCTTGGTGATTTAAAATAAGATTTTCACAAGAACCCTTGAAAACTAGTGTTGTCAATAACTACGTTATAAGTATTCTAGTAGATGCCATCATTATTAGGTGTGCCATGCATGTAGACCTGATTTGCAAGCATGCTAGCTAATCATATGCATTACAATGTAGTTCAAAATGGTTAGATCAAGCCCAAATGAATGAAGTAGAACTTCATAACTTGACATACATGACTAATCTAATGCAAGCATGTATAGTTGAGATCTATTGAGCCCATAGCATGTGTACAACAGCTAAATGTAAGAGAAATTGTGAGTCACTTAAAGTCTTGATTAAATAAAAAGGGATAATGATCAATGTTAATGTTATGATATGGGCCCAAACCTAGTTATTCACATACAAACATATATGTAAGACCCCAACTTTTATGAATAAAGATTTTCTCAAAATATATTTTTGAATATTATGGTGTGGATTTGATATAATATTATAGTTGTGGGTAATATTTACAAATTTTGCAAAGTAAGCAAGTTGTTATAAAATATTTGATTGGTCGAGAAATATTTGTTTTAACAGGGAATATTCGTACGATGACACAATTATTGGTGGACCCCACAACAGAATTATTGTCAGAGTTAGAAAACGACAGAAATATCTTTTTATAAAAATAACGGCGAAAGTTTTACTGTTAAATTATTAAAATACCCGGCGGTAAAAGTACAGTAATACGCGTGATTGCATAGTAGCACACGATATTGATTATTGATGCTTACATGAGAAGTCACTCAGTTATACTCCATTATTTCTACAGTAATTACTGCATGATATCTATCATATTATTGATTCAATTATTATCATAGTATCATCTGCATAATATTTTATATTATTAAATCAATAATTGAGACGACAAAGTTATTCATATTATTATTTGCATTATTGACGATGTCTAGAAAGTTCTGTTGAGAAAAGAGGTTTGGTCACCTAATTGTGCGCCAATTGGAAGAAATTCTTATCGAAAACCCTCTCTTTCCTGGGAATGATTTGGTTGTTAAATATTGTGAATTATAATATTAATGATGAATAAATTCATATTGATTAAAGATGAAATTGTTGATAAAAAAAATATTTCCATTGTGTAAGTAATATTATTTCGTTTCGTATTGCTAATTCTACACTCATTCTGTTAAAGTATTGCTTCTACACTCCGTGAAATTAGTAGGATATCCTTGAAATTTGTGCTTCATCTAGTATCATTTCACAAGGATATTTTTTCTGAACATTCTTGTTAAATTTTAAGCTTTTCATGCCGGAGTACTATTCACGGGGTACTATTCACAAAGTACTATTCACGGGATACTATTCACAAAGTACTATTCATGGAGTACTATTCACGAAGTACTATTCATGGGTTACTATTTACTCAGGTACTATTCATCCGGGGTACAATTCATGACAAAAAAATTGATTTATTTTCTGTCCAAATCATTATTGATACAATATTATTCTTAAATTTTACTCCACAAAGCAGTATCGTGTTGACAATTTGGACATTATTGAATTTTAGATAAATTAAATTATAAATCTTTAAAAATTTATCCTTTACTTTCTTTTAACAAAATTCTTATATCATTGTCATCATCCTCATGCTTATATTGTGATGAAAGTCATCTTTGGCTTACGTGCATAGATGGACTGTTGATTGGTATGATTATGACCAGAGATCATTCGGTATAATCATAACCCAAAATATTACAAATGATGTGATAAAAGTGTTCATTGGCCCGTAGTGCATTGATGGACAGTTTTTGGCATTATCATGACCATTGGTGATTACACGAATATCCTTGGTTCGTAGTGCATGGATAATTCGTGGACGTGATACTAATGAATATTCTTGGCCCGTAGTGCATGTATAATGAAGTGATGTGGATTATTTATTGAGCTGAGTCTCAGAGATAAAATTGATGATAAACTTTTTAAATCATATAAGATAGTAGATATCATGCTCTACTTGAATCTTCTAATGGATTGCTTGTTTCGCGGCAATTAAACTTGTTGTTTATTAGTTTAACACTGTTGAAGGCTAACGATAATTTATTCTGTATTATCTTAGTATTAATATTTCTTACTGGGCTAGTTGAGCTCACTCTTTTGCTTTTATTATTCTATTCAGGAAATGAGAACGTAGCCGGGACTAGTCAGGGAACGGAGTGCTGGTCCGAGATGGTGGCTATAGTAGTCCTCACTATTCTATGAAACACTGTGATAATAAATGTAATGATGACTCCATTTGAGTTGGGATATTGTCTAGAAAATAATATTCGTGTAAAAACTCTCAGCTACGCTTTTATCGTATTGTATAAAAAAAGTTTGTATTTGATTTATGTACTAAGTATTTGGCGACTCAGAATGGGTGATGTATACCTATTTTGGGGGCATCACAGTTGGTATCAAAGCTTAGGGATATGATCCCTGGCTGAGATGTGAGACTAGAACTAGGAGGGGAGAGACGGGTTAATCCTTCGCTAGTATGACCTACCTAAGTTATTTGTTATTTAATTGGTCGGTCAGAGTATAGTGATAATATATGGCATGCCAATTATCCCTTGTTTTGTAGAAGTGTTTGAAAATGGCATCTGAAAATGTTGAGATAAGCAATGAAGCACATGAGACTGTTGAGTCACCAACGATCAAAACCCAGGATAATGTGCATCAAGAAGGTAATAATCCTCAGCTAAACAACAACACCGACCAAATGATGAACGATGGGATGTTCAGAGGCTTTATGAAATTCATGCAACATCAGGCGAGAGAGACTCCTGTTCAAAATGCAGGTGGAAACAATGGCAACTCTCGGATGGTCACTACTAAGCAGTTCAAGGAGCTGGGACCACCAGAGTTTTTGGGAAATCCAGAACCACTTAAGGCAGAGACGTGGAGAAAGCAGATCACCAAGATATTTGACGTCTTGGGATGCTCCAAGGAGCAAAAGGTTCCCTTCGCCGCCTTTATGTTGCGTGAAGAGGCAGATTATTGGTGGGAATCTGTAAAACATACCCAGCCTGACGCACTCAAGATGTCTTGGGAGAAGTTCCAAGAATTGTTCAATGACAAATACTTTCCCGAAAGTATTCATCACATGAAGGAGGTGGAATTCATCAAGCTGGAGCAAAACAATATGACCGTGTCGCAGTACGAGGCTAAGTTTGCATCTCATTTGGTAGATAATGAAGAGAGAATGGCGCGAATGTTTCGGCGAGGTTTGAAACCCGAAATACATCAAAACCTCATTTGTAAAAAATGCGAATGGTCCCAGCTCCTTGAATTGCTTAGCAGTGACCGTCCGAAAGTTGCCAGTGTTTCTACCTGCATTTTGAACAAGAGTCTCTCTTGCCTGATGTTGCACGAATTGTAGAAAGCTCCTAAACATTTCGTTGTTCATTATTTGGTCGGTATTGTTGTTTGCATTAGGATTGTTGCCTTCCTGATGCACATTATCCTGGTTATTGATCGTTGGTGATTCAACGGTCTCATGGGCTTCATTGCTATTCTCAACATTCTCAGATGTCATTTTGAAATACTGTCACAAAACAAGGGTTAATTAACATGCAACATATTATCCCTATATTCTGACCGACCAATTAAATAACAAATAAACTTAGGTAGATCACACTAGCGAAGGAAATACCCGTCTCTCCCCTCCTAGTTCTAGTCTCACATCTCAGCCATGGATCATATGCCTAAGCTTTGATACCAACTGTGACGCCCCCAAAATAGGTATACATCACCTATTATGAGTCGCCAAATACATGGTACAGAATTCAAATACAACTTAAATATACAACTGTCGTGTAAAGTACGACAAAACATAAGCTATGAGTTTTAATACAAATATTGTTTTCTAGACAATATCCAAACTCAAATTCAATATTATTACAATTATTATCACACTATTTCACAGAATAGTGAGGACTACTAATGCACCATCTTGGACCATCACTCCGTTCCTGGACTAGTCCCAACTATGTTCTCATTTCCTGAAGAAAACAATGAAAGCAAAGGGTGAGCTTAACTAGCCAAGTAAGAAATATTATGACTAAGATAATGCATAAAATATTATCGTTAGCCTTTAACAGTGTTAAATTGATAAAATACAATAGACATCAAGTTTAACTGCAGCGGAATAAATAATCCATTAGAAGAGTCAAGTAGAGCATGATATCTACTATCTTCTATTATTTAAAAAAAAATTATCAACAATTTTTTAGCTGAGACTCAACTTAATAAATAATCCACATCATCGAATCATCCCTGCACTACGACCAAGGATATTCATTAGTATCACGACCACAAATTATCCATGCACTACGTGCCAAGGATATTCGTATTTTTATCAATGATCATGATGATGCCAACAACTCTCCATCAATGCACTACGGGCCAATGAGGACTTTTACCACATCATTTGTAACATTACGGTCATGATCATACCGAATAATTCCTGATCATAATCATACCAAGTCCATCTATGCACTACGAACCAAAGATGACTTTCATAACAATATAAGCATGAGGATGATGACAATGATATAAGAATTAAATTAAAAGAAAGCAAATGACAAATTTTTAAAGATTTATAATTTAATTTATCCAGAATTCAATAACGTCCAAATTATCAACATGATAATGCTTTGTGGAGTAAAATTCAAGAATAACAATGTATCAAAAATAATTTGGATCAAAAAGAAATTAATTTTTGTCATAAATAGTACCCCAGGTGAATAGTACCCGAGTGAATAGTGTGACACCCCCAAATCCTGGTACTTCATTTTCTCAAGATTTGGTGTTCGCTTAATCAAAACATTCATTACTAACTACCCAATCATAATAAAATTGAATAATGAAAACCTGCCCCTACAGGATTAAACTTAAATACAAAAAGATCTCCGAGGTTATCTAACCTTTAGTTACAAACATTCAAATGCGAAAATTAAATAAACTTCATTACAATCTTTAAACCAAAGTCTGATAATAAAACTATCAAAACTATTACAAGTCTTCCGTATTTGGTGTCCTTTCCTTTTCCCTTACTGTTGCTAGGTACGTCACCCTTTTCAGCTTTAGCTGTAAGAAATTTTACAGGCAAGAGTGAGCAAACAAGGCCCACTTGGAATAACAACAAGTAATTCTTTAAACTTTTACATCAATTGCCAATACTAGGCTCAATAGAACTGAACAATGTGTTCTATTAACTTTCTAAAAATTATAACACTCAGTGAGGGTCTAATGACCATGAATCATGTCCACAGTTATAAGTAATCTTTCAACTTTAACTTTAACAGTCATAAGACTATAAGGACTCCACGTACTTAGGGGGATCAACCCCTCGTACAATGTATTGTGCACAACCATTTTAACGCTAAGCATAAACCTCTAATAAAAGAGTTGTTCATCTCAGTATTTAGAATACAAGTCCGTACCAAAGTAAGTTTGGTTTGGATACATTACAAGGTAATTTAGAATTCAACGGTCATCAACTAAGGATTAGTTGAATACAAAAGAAATAACTGTATGCTATGGAATAATCATAACTGAATCGATATTTGTAAATTTATATCATGCTTTAGGAATAATCTAATAGCATAAACATTGAATAATCATAACATAATTTGCTTTGAATAATATTAAGTCAAAGTTATTGATAGTTGGATACTAAGCATGCATAATGAATAGTAATTTAAACGATAAAGTTGTTCAACACTAGAATATTAAAATATAGCAATTTGCATGCTAAATAACAAGTTACATATAAAAGAAACTGGCTCAATACTAAATATACGATTTAGAATACTTGCATCCCTATGAACAATTAGATACAAGAGCTTTCTCAATAATAAACCATCTAGCTCTACGAAAGTGTAGACTTAGCCACTTGTATAATTGAATTTGAATTAAAACAATAATGTACTCAACGAAATTGAACTTGCACAATGAAGTTTTTAGAGTTAGAAAACTTGCATAAACAACTAACTCAATGAAAGTATGGAGTTAGAAAACTTGCTCAAAGGAGTTTAAATATTCGCACAATTATAAAAGTAGAGTTAGAGAACTTGCCTTGAGCACAAGCTAAACCTTACAACTTGAATCAATACCCTATACATATGTCATCATGACATAATTATTTATTACCAATATTTTATATCTATACAAATAAGTATATACATCATGTAGGTTAAATTACCAATTCACATAATCAAACTATGTTAATACTAATTAACCCTTGATAGCATGCTCATTCATAGTTTAATACTACTGAAACCATCATTTAACAGTCCTATTATTAACACATAACATTTATTTTTAAAATTTGTGTAACAAACTAAAACTGTCAGACCATTCTGCTAACTCGCGCTGCGGCGCCACAGTTTACACTGTGGTTGGCGCTGCGGCGCTGAGCTGGCGCTGCGGTGTGAGCCACAGGCCAACGATTGGTGCTGCGGCGCGAAACTTGTACTGCTGGCCGCGCTGCGGCGCCAAAGTCTAGAACTCGGCGACAGCATCAACAAAAAGCCAAATTGGCCTACAAGCTCCAATCTAACAAATTAATTATCATGTAATTCATACATAGACTTCATGTAAACATATTGTAAAGACTTCTAGCATGATTATACACATATAACAACACAATTATCAACTTTACAACACTCAATTTCACTACTTTTGGCAAAAACTCCATTTTTGACATTTTTAATGAAAATCAACACTGTGATTTTGTTTTTCAATCAAAACAGTAAATTCAAAATACCATGGTTATGATTATACATACTCTATCAAATTCAATAGTCAATATATATATATTAACAATATATAATCAATATATATATATATATTCATTAATCAAACCTTAATTTCATTTTAAACTAAGCCATACTCATATATTTTTATATAAACATTGTAATATGGTTTTCTTCACAAATTGCCTACATACATGACTTAATTTCTCTATAATCACATATAAACTCATGAAACAACCTTTTACAAACAATTCTCATACCAAACTATATATATATCAACAATTCATCTTTTACAATTATTTTACTGAGACTTTTTGGGAAGAGGAAAACTAAATTTAAAAAAAAAAGATTTAGCTCCTATTTTTGATTAAGAAGATGATACCCTTCCCTTTTGATCAAGAACCTTCTTTTCCCAATTCCTTTCTCAAATTTTCTAGCCTTCCTTCCTCTCTTCTTTTCTCTCTGTAAACTCTCTTCTTCTCTTCCACTGAGTTCTTTCTCCTAACTCTAACTACATACTAACAATATAACGTATATAGCAATAATATATATTAATTATATAATATAAATATAGATATAACTTATGTTAGTTATATATGTTTTGAAAATCAAAAGCCATAAGGCTTGTTTGGCTAACCACTAAAAAAAATAATCAATTAATCCTTATGCCTTGTTTGGTAAACCTAATTAAAACAAATGGATTAATTCTTATACCTTATTTGATAAAGCATCATTAGATTAAAGACTTATTATGCATTAAGAGTTGTTTGGCAAAACTAAATTAAACACTTTTAATTTATTTTAATAACTCCTTTATAGCAAGGTTACTTGTCACACTTCTATTTAATAAATTATTATCAATTTAATCAATTAAAATATTAATCTATTAAATTATTTTAACACATAAATTATTATCCCATAATTATAATTTTCTTTATAATTATAAATTTATTTAACCAACTAACACCTTATTTTTAAATTACAAATTCTAATTAAAATATTCTAATTTATTTAATCATTATTAGCTCTCTAACTTAATTATTAAATTAAATTAGTATATAATCTCATAACAATTAATTTTCTTAGCTCCTTAATTATTCTCAACAAATAATTAACTAATCCACATCAACTCAAATTGAACAATTATTTATTCAACACTAAACATATCCATTAAATACTTATATAAATCAATAAATATTTAATATTATAATTTAAAATTATGGAATGTTACATCATTCCCTCCTTATAAGGATTCTATCCTCACATTCACAACTCAAAAAAATCATTCGTTACATTCTTCCCTACTTTCTGTCCCCAGAATCGATGACACAGATTAAACAAACAACTCAGGGTAATCTTTCATCATTTTATCTTCGAGTTCCCACGTAGCTTCTTCAGCGTTGTGGTTCCTCCATATCACCTTCACAGAAGGTATCACTTTATTCCTGAGCACTTGTTCTTTCCTGTCGACTATCTGGATAGGAACCTCTTCATAAGACAAATCTTTCTCGAACTGCAATGGTTCGTACTCGATCACGTGTTTGTAGTCGGGTTTATACGGTCGTAACACCGACATGTGAAAAATATTGTGAATGTTTTTCAATTCTGGAGGTAGAGCTATCTCGTAAGCCACTTCTTCCACTTTTCGCAACACCTCGAAGGGTCTAATAAACCTCGGGCTTAGCTTTCCCTTTTTACCGAAACGAATTTTCCCCTTTCAAGGAGAAACCTTTAGGAATACATAATTTCCTACGTCAAATGCACGATCTTACCTGTGTTGATCAGCATACTTCTTCTGTCTGTCTTGGGCTGCTACCAATCTTATTCTGATGAGTTTGACAATCTCAGCAGTTTGTTGCACTAGTTCCGGTCCTAGCAGTTGATGTTCACCGAGTTCAGCCCAACACAGTGGAGTTCTGCACTTTCTTCCGTACAATACCTCGTACGTTGGCATGCCGATGCTCGCATGATAACAGTTGTTGTAAGCAAATTCGACTAACGGTAAATGTTCTTCCTAGCTTCCTTTAAAGTCCATGACACATGCTCTCAGCATATCCTCTAATGTCTGAATTGTTCGTTCGCTTTGGCCATCTGTTTGTGGATGATAAGCCATACGCATTCGCAACTGTGTCCCCATGCATTCTTGTTGTCTCTTCCAAAAATTTGACGTGAATCGCGGATCTCTGTCGGACACAATTGATACTGGCACTCCATGCCTCAAAACGATTTCTTTAACGTACAATCTTGCCAACTGCTCAAGATTGAATCTAATCTTTATTGGTAAAAAGTGCGCTGATTTCGTCAGTCTGTCCACTATCACCCAAATCGCATTGCATCCTCTCTGAGTAGTTGGAAGACCCACCACAAAATCCATTGTGATGTGTTCCCACTTCCATTCCGATATTTTCAACGGTTGGAGTAATCCGTTGGGTCTTTGATGTTTGGCTTTTACTCTTTGACATGTCAGGCATTTCGCTACGCATTCTGCAATGTCCCTTTTTATATTCGGTCACCAAAAATGTCGGTGCAAAGCTTGATACATTTTCGTGCTTCCCGGATGAATTGAATATCTTGAGCTATGAGCTTCGATCAAAATTTCTTCTTTCAGCTCTGGTGTTGCTGGAACCCGGATTCTTCCCTTAAACCGTAGTAGTCCTTCGGTATAGATCTTGTATTTTACATCACTACCCTCAATCAGATTCTCTTTGATTTTCCCACACTCTTCATCTTGTAGTTGAGCATCCTTCACTTTGTCCACTAAAGTTAGACCAGCTTCTATCTGGAATAGTTGTTCTTCAGATTCTTTTGGAAATTTAATTTCCAACTCCAGTTTTGTCATTGCTGAAATGAGCTCCTCCTGAGTTGTTATCAGCAACAACTTTTTCCGACCTTTCCTACTTAAAGCATCTGCAACCACATTCGCTTTGCCCGGATGATAAAAGATCTCACAATCGTAATCTTTTATCAATTCCATCCACCTTCTTTGACGCATGTTTAAATCATTCTGAGTGAAAATATACTTCAGACTTTTGTGGTCTGTGTAGATCTCACATTTCTCTCCATAAAGATAGTGTCTCCATATCTTCAGAGCAAATACAACTGCAGCCAATTCCAAATCATGAGTCGGATACCGTTTCTCATAATCCTTTAGTTGTCTTGATGCATACGCAATAACTTTGCCGTTCTACATAAGAACACAACCCAACCCTTTGTGCGTGGCATCACTATACACCACAAAATTTCTTGTCTTATCTGGTAATGCCAATACAAGTGCCACACTTAACTTCTTCTTCAAATCTTGGAAACTCTCTTCACATTTTTTCGTCCAAACGAATTTTACAGTTTTCCTTGTCAAATTTATTAGCGGAGTGACTATCTTAGAAAAATCTTGAATAAATTTTCTATAATAACCAGCCAGTCCCAAGAAACACCTCACTTCTGATGGTTTCTTGGTTGTTCCTAATTGATCACAGCTTCCACTTTTGACGGATCCACTAAAATCCCATCTTTGTCAATCACATGCCCCAAAAATTGTACACGGTCGAGCCAAAATTCGCACTTAGAGAATTTTGCATACAACTTTTCCTTTCTTAGTGTTTCCAATGTCAAACGTAAGTGTTCTACGTGTTCTTCTTGAGTTTTGGAATACACTAGAATGTCGTCGATGAATACCACTACAAACTTGTCTAAGAATGGTTTAAACACCCTATTCATCAAATCTATAAATGTAGCAGGTGCATTGGTTAAATCAAAAGACATCACCAGAAACTTGTAATATCCATATCGAGTTCTGAATGCCGTTTGTGGTATATCCTCCTTCCTCAGTTTCAGTTGGTGATACCTACTTCTCAAATCTATTTTTAAAAAATATTTAGCACCCTTCAACTGATCAAAAAAGTCATCTATTCTAGGCAACGGATACCTGTTCGTAATAGTGACCTTGTTTAACTCCTTATAATCAATGCAAAGACGCATTGATCCATCCTTCTTCTTTACGAATAATACTGGCGCTCCCCACGTCGATACGCTTGGTTGAATATACTTCTTGTCTAGCAATTCTTGCAACTGTACCGTCAGTTCCTTCATTTCCACCGGAGCCATTCTGTACGGAGCCTTCGATATCGGTGTTTTCCCGATGCTAAGTCGATCACGAACTCAATTTCTCTGTCAGGCGGAAGTCCTGGCAAATCCTCTAGAAACACGTCTTCAAATTCCCTCACCACTGGTATCTCTTCAAGTTTTACATTCTTCTTCTGAGTATCGACTATGTAAGCTAAATAGCCCACACAACCTTGACTCAACAATTTCTTGGCCTGCATAATCGTCAGACATTTCATTTGTCTAGGCGACTTGCTACCATAGAATACCACCTTTAACGGAGTCATAAGATTTACACACTTTTTTTGGCAATCAATTACCGCTCCATATTTGAACAGCCAATCCATTCCCAAAATAACATCAAACTCTCCAAGTCTAATCGGAATCAAATCTACCAAAAGTTATTCTCCTTAATATTCACCCTACAGTTATTGTATACGAATCTAATAGGGATTACTTCCTTATTCACAAATTTAGTTCTTCTCTAGGCAATTCTAACCTCTTAGCAAATTCATCAGATATAAACGAACAAGTAGCACCCGAATCGAATAATACATAAGCATTTATATCATTGATTGGGATAATACCTAACACTACATCTTTTGATTACACAACATCTTGCACAGTCATGTTGAAGGTTCTGGCTGTGGGTTTGTTTGATGCTGCAGGTCCTACAATGGCCCATGTACCTCCATTGTTACCTCCATTGCTTCTGGTTGTCACTCTGTCCTTCTTCTTTGGGCATTCACGAGCAAAGTGATCCTTGGATCCGCACGTGAAGCACACATTCTTCTTCGGTTGAGTGCAATTAGGGGTGATGTGACCCTCCTGGCCACAATTGAAGCAAACTCGTTTCCCCATCAAGCACGCACCCTTGTGAAATTTCTCGCATGTCGCACATGCTTCAAACTTTTTATTTTGCTGGTTACCCTAATGGTTTCCAGCACCCATGTTCCAATTCCACTTCATCTTCAAGCTGTTGTTGCTGTTGTTGCTGTTGTTTCCACCGCTACCACCTCCATTCTTAATCTCATTTTCATTCTTCTTCTTCTTTTGTTCATGATTGAACTTTGTCACTGCCTCGCCTCCACCTTCAGCGAGTACTGCTTTCTCCATCACTGCTGCAAATGTCTTCAATTGGAACAGAGAAACCCTACTGTACAGCCAGGGCTTCAGTCCCTGTTCAAATCTCTTCGCCTTATGCTCGTCTGTGCTGACTTGATATGGCACAAACCTCGCCAACTCGTTGAATTTTGCGGCATACTCAGATATCGTCATTGTTTCCTGCTTTAATTCTAGAAACTGCACTTCTAACTGACTCTTCGAAGTCTCCGAAAAATAGTTCTCGAAGAACAACTACTTGAACCTATCCCATGTCATCACTCCTGGCCCTTCACGAGTTTTATTGGCCTGCCACCAATAACTAGCTTCTGCTTTCAACATGAATGTTGCGAAAGTAGTTTTTTGATCATCCCCTACTCTAGCGACATCGAATACCTTTTCTATCTCCATAATCCAGGTTTGTGCTACGACTGGATTCATGGACCCACGGAATTCGGGTCGTCCAACCGCCTTGAAATCCTTAAACGTTGTACCATAGTTTTGTGGTTGATTCTGCAACGCTCCTGTCAGTAGTGTCACTAATTGTTGAATGGGGTTACCATCAACATTGTCGTTATTGGTTCCTTCAGTGGTTCTCTGTCTTGGTGGTTGACGTCTGGGAGGCATTTTCTGTTAAAATACATTCATTAGATTATTATTCAACTCTTTTAAGAAATTTCTACTTAACTTGCCTTCAAAAGAATTAACCACATAACACATAACACTTTGAATAAAGTAACAACTTTTATTTATTCATAACCTTTTTGAAAACATAAAACAATAGCATCACTGCTATTTACATTACTTTCCTGAACTACAAAAGTTTCAAGACCACATCATAGTCATATCCCATAGATTGCATAACACTTGGGATTTACAATTTATTTAACCTTTCATTCATCGTACAACAACTACGATGTTCTATTAAGATACTTCTTAGCCCTATCACGTTCTTCCTCCATGACCCGAAACACTGTTCTGCGATCTAATACGTATGATGGCAGTGTCTCGAACTGAATAGGATATCCCATGACCCGATCTTGAGCTCGATTAATTGCGGTGTTAAATACTTTATCCATCTCTTCCATCTTCACCCTCTTTGCCTGTGAGTTCCTTACTGCTCTTCCAGTTCATTGATAAGCTTCCTCGTATGCATCTTCAGCTCTCGCCCTCTTGGTAGCTTCTTCCTTCAGCTTGGTTTTCAGTTTAGCGACCACCTCGATCAATTGTTCCTTTTCTCCTTCGGTCTGTACTAGTTTCTCCTTAGCATTTGTCAGTCGTTCTTCACGATCCTGGATCTCGTCGTCTTTTTATGTCATTGCAGTTTGTTGTTCAGCTACTATCTCCTGCAATTCCTTCACTGTATCCTAAAGTTCCACGTTACGGTCGTAGACTTCATCGTACATACGAGCAGCCATCGAGGTTAATGGAGTCTCCTCCTCCTCGTCATCGTCATCCTCATCCTCCTGTGGCAACTCAATGGGATCCTCCTCATCCGTTTCCACGTCATCATCCTCATCTTCAACTACTGTGACCAACGGGGCTGACTCCTGTGGTAGTAGTTGTTCCCAAACTACCTGAATGTCATGAGGCTCCTCCTCTATAGGCATTTGAGGTCCCTCCTCCCTAGCCTGACTGGATTCTCCGACATTAGTCATCCTGACAACAAAGTTTTAATTATTAATCAATACTACTCGACACTCACGAGTACATAAACTATAAACACATAAGCACATAAGTGTTTTATTACTTCTTCCTTAAAACTCGATAAGAGTTATCTCCACTATCTTTTCAAAGGTTACTTCCTAAGGCTTTCCCCCCCACCTAAGGTTCATAACCTAAATCTTTGATACCAACCTGTGATACCCCCAAATCCTGGTACCTCATTTCCTCAAGATTTGGTGTTCACTTAATCAAAACATTCATTACTAACTGCCCAATCATAATAAAATTGAATAATGAAAACATGCCCCTACAGGATTAAACTTAAATACAAAAAGATCTCCCAGGTTATCTAACCTTTAGTTACAAACATTCAAATGCGGAAATTAAATAAACTTCATTACAATCTTTAAACCAAAGTCTGATAATAAAACTATCAAAACTATTACAAGTCTTCAGTATTTGGTCTCCTTTCCTTTTCCCTTACTGGTGCTAGGTACGTCACCCTTTTCAGCTTTAGCTGTAAGAAATTTTACAGGCAAAAGTGAGCAAACAATGCCCACTTGGAATAACAACAAGTAATTCTTTAAACTTTTACATCAATTTCCAATACTAGGCTCAATAGAACTGAACAATGTGTTATATTAACTTTCTGAAAATTATAACACTCAGTGAGGGTCTAATGACCATGAATCATGTCCACAGTTATAAGTAATCTTTCAACTTTAACTTTAACAGTCATAAGACTATAAGGACTCCACGTACTTAGGGGGATCAACCCTTCGTACAGTGTATTGTGCACAAACATTTTAACGCTAAGCGTAAACCTCTAATAAAAGAGTTGTTCATCTCAGTATTTAGAATACAAGTCCGTACCAAAGTAAGTTTGGTTTGGTTACATTACAAGGTAATTTAGAATTCAACGGTCATCAACTAAGGATTAGTTGAATACAAAAGAAATAACTATATGCTATGGAATAATCATAACTGAATCGATATTTGTAAATTTATATCATGCTTTAGGAATAATCTAATAGCATAAACATTGAATAATCATAACATAATTTGCTTTGAACAATATTAAGTCAAAGTTATTGATAGTTGGATACCAAGCATGCATAATGAATAGTAATTTGAACGATAAAGTTGTTCAACACTAGAATATTAAAATATAGCGATTTGCATGCTAAATAACAAGTTACATATAAAAGAAACTTGCTCAATACTAAATATACGATTTAGAATACTTGCATCCCTATGAACAATTAGATACAAGAGCTTTCTCAATAATAAACCATCTAGCTCTACGAAAGTGTAGACTTAGCCACTTGTATAATTGAATTTGAATTAAAACAATAATGTACTCAACAAAATTGAACTTGCATAATGAAGTTTTTAGAGTTAGAAAACTTGCATAAACAACTAACTCAATGAAAGTATGGAGTTAGAAAACTTGCTCAAAGGAGTTTAAATATTCGCATAATTATAAAAGTAGAGTTAGAGAACTTGCCTTGAGCACAAGCTAAATCTTACAACTTGAATCAATACCTTATACATATGTCATCATGACATAATTAGTTATTACCAACATTTAATATCTATACAAACAAGTATATACATCATGTAGGTTAAATTACCAATTCACATAATCAAACTATGTTAATACTAATTAACCCTTGATAACATGCTCATTCATAGTTTAATACTACTGAAATCATCATTTAACAGTCCTATTATTAACACATAACATTTATTTTTAAAATTTGTGTAACAAACAAAAATTGTTAGACCATTCTGCTAACTCGCGCTGCGGTGCCACAGTTTACACTGTGGTTGGCGCTGCGGCGCTGAGCTGGCGCTGCTGCGCTGAGCTGGCACTACGGCGCGAGTCACAGGCCAACGATTGGCGCTACGGCGTGGCACTGGTGCTGCGGTGCGAAACTTGTACTGCTGGGCCGCGCTGCGGCGCCAAAGTCCAGAACTCGACGCTCGGCAACAGCATGAACAAGAAGCCAAATTGGCCTACAAGCTCCAATCTAACAAACTAATTATCATGTAATTCATACATAGACTTCATGTAAACATATTGTAAAGACTTCTAGCATGATTATACACATATAACAACACAATTATCAACTTTACAACACTCAATTTCACTGCTTTTGGCAAAAACTCCATTTTTGACATTTTTAATGAAAATCAACAGTGTGATTTTGTTTTTCAATCAAAACAGTAAATTCAAAATACCATGGTTATGATTATACATACTCTATCAAATTCAATAGTCAATTTATATATATTAACAATTAATCAAACCTTAATTTCATTTTAAACTAAGCCATACTCATATATTTTCATATAAACACTGTAATATGGTTTTCTTCACAAATTGCCTACATACATGACTTAATTTTTCTATAATCACATATAAACTCATGAAACAACCTTTTACAAACAATTCTCATACCACACTATATACATATCAACAATTTATCTTTTACAATTATTTTACAGAGACTTTTTGGGAAGAGGAAAACTAATTTTTTTTTAAAGAAAAAGATTAAGCTCCTACCTTTGATTAAGAAGATGATACCCTTCCCTTTTGATCAAGAACCTTCTTTTCCCAATTCCTTTCTCAAATTCTCTAGCCTTCCTTCCTCTCTTCTTTTCTCTCTGCAAACTCTCTTCTTCTCTTCCACTGAGTTCTTTCTCCTAACTCTAACTACGTACTAACAATATAACGTATATAGCAATAATATATATTAATTATATAATATAAATATAGATATAACTTATGTCAGTTATATTAGTTTTGAAAATCAAAAGCCATAAGGCTTGTTTGGCTAACCACTAAAAATAATAATCAATTAATCCTTATGCCTTGTTTGGTAAATCTAATTAAAACAAATGGATTAATCCTTATACCTTGTTTGATAAAGCATCATTAGATTAAAGACTTAGTATGCATTAAGACATGTTTGACAAAACTAAATTAAACTCTTTTAATTTATTTTAATAACTCCTTTATAGCAAGGTTACTTGTCACACTTCTATTTAATTAAGTAATCAATTTAATCAATTAAAATATTAATCTATTAAATTATTTTAGCACATAAATCATTATCTCATAATTATAATTTCCTTTATAATTATAAATTTATTTAACCAACTAACACCTTATTTTTAAATTACAAATTCTAATTAAAATATTATAATTCATTTAATCATTATTAGCTCTCTAACTTAATTATTAAATTAAATTAGTATATAATCTCATAACAATTAATTTTCTTAGCTCCTTATTTATTCTCAACAAATAATTAACTAATCCACAACTTAAATTGAACAATTATTTATTCAACACTAAACATATCCATTAAATACTTATATAAATCAATAAATATTTACTATTATAATTTAAAATTCTAGAATGTTACAAATAATACCCCGTGAATAGTATTTCGGGAATAGTAACCCCATGAATAGTACTCCTGTATGAAAAAGTTAAAACTTATCAAGAATGCTCAGAATAATATTTCCATGAAAAGATACTGGATGAAGCGCAAATATCAAGGATATTCTACTAATTTCATGGAGTATAGAAGCCCAAAACTTAACAAAATGAGTGTAGAATTCTAAATCTGAAACAAAATAATATTACTTACATGCTACAGAGTATGGAAGAAAATATTATTTCTTACAAGTATTGAACAAAAATAATATCCCTTACAAATATTGAACGGAAATAATATTCTTTATGAATATTAAACAAATATAATATTCCTTACGAATATTAAACGAAGATAATATTTCTTGCGAATATTAAAAAAAATAAAATTTCTTACGAATACTAAAAATAATATCGTAAGCGAATATGAAATAAATAATACCCCTTACTTGAAAAAGAAGAGTATTCCAACATGTATAGCGGGGATATTCTTAAAGAAAACTTTCACTGTTTTCTACACTCAAAGCTTCCTAAAACTCGAAGGAAATACGCTCAATATTATGGAAGAAGAATTCTCTGATTCTGGTGTGATTTTCATTTCTAACTAAGCTTCCTATTTATAGGAGAATAGAAGCGGCACTATTTAAGAAAAAAATCACAGACGCAACAGTTATGCAAATCACGGATGCTTTATGAATTCAAGGATGCAAATTTTAAGCAATCATCCATTAAGAATAAAAAAAAAATATAATATATATATATATATATATATATATATATATATATATATATATATATATATAACACATGTTATATAAAAACTCCTCCCACACCCGTGAAGCATTTTCAGATTTCTCCCCCATTAGTCAACACACACATGTTATATATTATATATATACTTCAACTATTACATTATTACTCCCTCTTCCCTCATTTCCCGGGCAAAGCTTCCCCCCCACATTTCCATTTTTCTTCCCCCCACCCCACCCCACCCCACATGTCATTATCATTTATATATAACACAGTCACACACACAATTTCTTACTTTCCCACCAACATTCTACTTTTCCACCATTTTCCACTCACATATATATATATATATATATATATATATATATATATATATATATATATATATATATATATATATACAGCGGATAAGTTTTTAACAGAAAAACTTAAACAGAAAAGAAAAGATTAAGAAGATGACCGGTTAATCGGTAAAGTAATCTCTTTCTTTTTATTTATAAACAGTTGAGGAAGGATTACATTAATTCTTAGACTAACTGTTTGAGGAAGATCGAAGTATGAAGAACTTCGACTTCATCTTCTAACTAAGAAGATCGAAGCTGAAAGCTTCGTCTCTGGCTAACTCTAGAGAGAAGGGAGAGCGGACCTCAGGTGAGGTTTTCTTACAAAAGAAAAGCCTGAAGAACTCTAACACTTCGAGTTCTTTAAATAGAAAAACTGAAAGTAAATTACTATTTGATTCACACAGGAATCACTATTACATTAACTGAATTAAAAGTAATTTACTTAAGTAAAAGTAAAACGTAAGAAATATTTTACATTTACTTTTACATTAGTAAATGTTAAAAACATTTAACTAAGTTAAAAACATTTAACTTAAAGTAAAAGCAAAAGTTATTCTTTTACTTTCACTTTTACATTTACTAAAGTAAATGCTTTTGCTTTACGGAAAATAAAAGCTGATCTGATGGCTTGGGCCATCAGTGTTGACTGAAGGCGACTGCGTCGTCTTCTCCGGTGACTCCTCCGGTTGACTCCGGTGACAGTTCCGTCGTCTTCTCTGATTTACTGATCCATCTCCTCCGGTGCCGGATGGAACTGCTGATCGTCTTCTCCGACGAGTCATCACCTCCATACATTTCCACCTCAAAATTTTTATCCAGGAAATAACCCTTTCACCCCCAAAAATGTTGTTTATAAAAGAAGGAAAGGAAAATTTTTTCACCAAAAAATTGGTCAAAATCTTCAAGATTTCTTTGATCTTGTAAAAGATTTTTGTTTAAAAAACAAATCAGATGAAATCTGAAACAAAGGATCACTCGATTGGTCCTGATCTATCAGTGAAATCGGTCTAAACAGTTTCACTAAATCCTAACCGTTTAAACAAAAATTCTTTCTCTTGAAGGTCCACTTAAAAATCCTTACTTGCCGTTGAATCATACCCGTAGATCTAAAGATTCCCTTTGGCCATTACACTGCTCACTTACTTGAGACTTACAAACAGGCACTACTCGGGACTTAAGGCTATCTTGGGTGTTTTCCGGCGAAGGTCAGGCGATTATAAGCGGAGCAAGAAAAATAAAAGTTTGTGAAAACGTTTAAAAACCAAGAACAAACTATTTTTTCTTCGAAATCGCCGATAGCATCAAGAACCAACCGTGTGGCTCTGATACCATATAACAGCGGATAAGTTTTTAACAAAAAAAACTTAAACAGAAAAGAAAAGATTAAGAAGATGACCGGTTAATCAGTAAAGTAATCTCTTTCTTTTTATTTATAAACAGTCGAGGAAGGATTACATTAATTCCTAGACTAACTGTTTGAGAAAGATCGAAGTATGAAGAACTTCGACTTCATCTTCTAACTAAGAAGATCGAAGCTGAAAGCTTCGTCTCCGACTAACTCTAGAGAGAAGGGAGAGCGGACCTCAGGTGAGGTTTTCTTACAATTAATAAAGAATATATATATATATATATATATATATATATATATATATATATATATATATATATATATATATATATATATATATATATATATATATATATATATATATATATATATATCCACCCACCACGCACATCACATACATTTATATATATATTCCCTCCTCTTTACGTATACTCTTCCCACCCCCCCCCCCCAATTTCCAAAATCATTTCTTCCACACGTGGGCCCCACATGTGGCCCCCACCTTTATTATAAATAATAAATTTCTACTGACTATTTTGAAAAATGGTTAATGGGGGGTCCATAAAATATGCAAAATTTACAACAAATACTTCATAAAATTCCTCTTAATATTTTAACAATATTTATTCATCATTATTATAACTTGCAATATTTAACAATCAGATCGTTCTCAGGAAAGAGGGGGCTTTCTGATAAGGATATCTCCCTATTAGCGTGCAATTGGGTGACCAAACATCTCCTCGACAGAACTTTCTAGACATCGTCAATATTGTAAATAATAATATGAATAAATGTATCGTCTCAATTATTGATTTAATAATATATAAAATATCAACAATAATTGACTCAAATAACGTGAGATACTATACATAATTACTGTAGCAATAATTGAACAAAACTGAGTGACTTCTCACGTAAGCATCAATAATCAATACCGTGTGCTACTATGCAACCACGTGTATTACTGTACTTTTACAACAGGATATTTCAATAGTTAACGGTAAAACTTTCGCCGTTATTTTATAAAAAGATATTTTTGTCATTTTCTCATTCCGACAATAATTCCGTTGTGGGTCCATCAATGATTGTGTTGTCGTACGAATATTCCCTGTTAAAATGAATATTCACCGACCAATCAAATATTTTATGACAACTTACATACTTTGTAAAATTTATAAATACTACCCACAACTATAACATTATATCAAATCCACACCATAATACTTAAAAACTATTTTAAGAAAAATTAATCTTTATTCACAAAATTTGGGGTCTTATAAAAATAATATGACCATATCGCAGTACGAGACTAAATTTGTGGAGTTGTCCCGGTTTGCATCCCATTTGGTTGATAATGAGGAGCGTATGACGCGGATGTTTCTAAGAGGTTTAAAACCCGAAATACGTCAATACCTCATTTCTTACATACTGTGTTTGTATTCAGATGTTGTAAATAGGGCTTAGTTATTAGAGCGCTATAATGAGTCAACCCAACCAAGAGATAGTAGCCAGCAGAATGATAATACCAGTGGTAGCAGTCAATGAAGCGGTGACAATAAGCGTGGAGGGAATCAACATGCCAGAAATGGTTACCACTTTGGTGGTAATCATGGCCAAGATAATAGAAGTGGAAATTTCTAGAAGACGAGATTCAATAATGATGGAAAGACGTCAACACTAGTAACCATTGTTAAGGAAGGAGAACAACCACCAACCGTATACTTCAAATGCGGAGGGGAGGGACACATCAGTCCAAACTGCACGATGCAATCCAAAGCATGTTATAATTGCAAAAGAGAAGGTCACCTAGCTCGATTTTGTCCTGCAGCGAAGCCAAGTGCAGTTGGGATGGTGACACCAAATACCATCCCAGACAAGACAAAACTGGTAGTTCAAGGGAGAGCATTTGTCATGACCTCCTAAAAAGTGAGGAACCCAAATGAGGTTATCACGGGTAAGCTAATCATAAACTCTTGCGAAGTCTATACCTTATTTGATACTAGTTCTACCCATTCTTTTATTTCTCCTACTTGCGCTCAACGTTTAAATTTAACTCCGGAGAAATTAGACTTTGACTTATCTGTTGAAACTCCATTGGGAGAAACCTTCATTACATCCACTGTTTATAAGTCTTGTTTGATTCAAATCGGAAACCGCACGTTACCTGTCGATCATATCTCCTTGAAAAAATTTGCATTTGATGTGATATTAGGGATTGATTGGTTAACTACTCATCATGCTAAAATTGATTATTTTCGTAAGATTATTAGTTTTCATATTCCTAACCAACCTATTATGCGAATTCAAGCAACCAAACCACTAAAGTCAATCACTGTCATATCAAGCCATAAAGCTATTCGTTTATTAAAAAATGGATGTCAAGCTTTCTTAGCCCATGTCACAGATTTAAACAAAAATATATCAGATTTGAATGATATTTCTATTGTTAAAAAAATTCCTAATGTATTCTTTGAAGAACTTCCTGGCCTACCCCTAGAGCGTGAAATCAAATTTTGTATTGACCTTGAGCCTAGTACATAACCCATTTCTAAACATCTATATCGAATGGCTCCTATTGAACTTCAGGAGTTAAAAACCCAACTACAAGAATTGTTAGACATCAGTTTCATTTGTCCTAGTACGTTTCTTTGGGATGCTTCTGTTCTATTCATAAAGAAGAAAGATGGAAGTATGCAACTTTGTATTGATTATCGAAAGTTGAATCATGTCATCATCAAAAATAGGTACCCGTTGCCTCGCATTAATAACCTATTTGACCAGTTACAAGGTGCCAAATTCATTTCAAAGTTCGATCTTCATTCCGGATATCATCAGTTACAGATTAAAACTGATGACATTCCAAAGACTGCTTTCAAAACTCGGTACAAGCATTACGAATTCCTAGTCATGTCTTTTGGTTTGACTAATGCTCCTACTGCCTTCATCAATATGATGAACCGAGTATTCAAAGAATATTTGGATCATTTTGTAGTCGTCTTTATTGATGACATCCTCATATACTCCAAAAGCCATGAAGATCACGAGAAACAATTGAGGCTGATACTTCAAAAGCTTCATGAAAACAAACTATATGCCAAGTTAAAGAAATGCGAGTTCTGGCTTGAGGAAGTAGCATTCCTTGGGCACGTGATATCAAATCACAGAATATATATTGACCCAGCAAAGATTGAAGCAATTTAAAGCTGGGAGCAACCTAAGTCAGTGACCAAAGTACATAGCTTTCTTGGCTTAGTTGGTTATTATCGGAGATTCGTAGAAGCGTTTTCTCGAATCGCTACTCTATTAACTTAGCTGACTCGAAAAGATACAAAATTCAGTTGGCGAGGAATATGAGAAGAGTTTTCATGAACTCAAGAGGAGACTCTTTTCATCACCTGTTCTGACAATACCATCTGGTTTGGAGGGATTTGTCATATACAACAATGCTTCAGGCAAAGGTTTAGGATGTGTTCTCATGCAACATGGAAAAGTCATATCTTATGCCTCATGATAACTCAAACAATATGAGAGGAATTATCCTACTTATGATCTAGAGTTGACAGCTGTCATTTTTGGGCTTAAAATCTAAAGGCATTACCTGTATGGGGAGAAAGTGAAAATCTATACAGATCATAAAAGCCTCAAATATTTTTTCCCCCAAAAGAAACTCAAAATGAAGAAACAACGTTGGCTCGAGTTGTTAAAAGATTACGATCATACCATTCAATACCATCCTATAAAAGCGAACGTGGTAGCTGATGCGTTGAGTAGAAGATCATATGCGGGTACGAGTACGATTTTGTCAACACAAAGGCCCATTTTGTATGACTTACAAAGGATGGAGATAGAGATCATATCCAGGTGTGAAAGGTTTGAAATGAGGTGAAACCAGGCTGCTGGTTTGAAGTGTATGTTTCCCCGAGGGGCAGAAAAGTATGTAAAAAGGGTTAAAAAACCGGAATGACTAGTGATCTGATGATACAAACCAGGATGTTTGCTTGATGATAACTTTAGACATAATACCATTTCACGTTATCCAAGTTGATGAGTTATGGAAATTCATCGCCATCCATTTCCTGCAATCTGAGAGCGCCTCCAGTCAATACCTCCATGACAACAAATGGGCCTTCCCAGTTAGGAGCGAATTTTTCCTTAGATTGATCTTGATCGTTAATGATCTTCTTCAAAACCAAGTCATGTTATTTAAACTACCGTAGCTAGACTTTCCTATTGTAGGATCTTGCGATCCTTTGCTGATATAATTGACCATAGAAGATAGCCGCGGTTCGCCTTTCGTCTATTAGAGATAATTGGTGATACCTGTCTTGTACCAATTGATCTTCATCCAGCTGAGCATCCATCAACACTATGAGGGATTCCATTTCCACCTCTATGGGGAGCACTGCTTCCATTCCATAGGCTAATGAGTAGGGGTTCGCCCCAGTGGAAGTACACATTAAAGTTCTGTAGGCTAATAAAGTTAGAGGCAAAAGGTCAAGCCATCCTTTATGATTGGCGGGCATTTTCTGCATGATCTTCTTGATATTTTTTAGCTGCTTTAACAGCAGCATTCATCTTTGGATGGTAGATGACGGAGTTAAGGTGTTTGATGTGGAATTTACTGCATAACTCCTCCATCATTTTGTTGTTGAGGTTCTTAGCATTGTCTGACACAATGACCTCTGGTTGTCCATATCGACAGACGATATTATTTCTGATGAAAGCAATGATGACTTCTTTGGTAACCCTGGGGAAGGAGGTTGCTTCTACCCATTTAGTGAAGTAGTAGATCATGGTGAAGATGAATCGATGTCCATTACTAGCTTTGGGCTCGATGGGCCCGATCACGTCCATTCCCCACATTAAGAAGGGTCATGGCAAACTTATATTGTGGAGTTCCCTCAGAGGGGCGTGGATAGCATTTTCATGAATTTGGCATTGATAGCACCTCTTGACGTGATCATCATAGTCAGCTTTGATCGTAAGCCAATAATGCCCTGTTTTGAGGATTTTCTTAACAAGTAAGTGTCCGCTCATGTGTGAGCCACATACTCCACCATGGATCTCATCCATGAGCCTCTGAGCTTGGTCTTTGTCCACACATCTGAGAAGGCCTAATTCTGCATCTCTTTTGTAGAGTGCATCTCCGCTCAGATAGAATTTCATAACAAGTCGATGGATCCGCCTCTTTTTAGTCAGGCTCGCCTCAACGGGTGTAGATCCATCTCGCAGATACTCCTTAATATGTTGATACCAAGGGTTGTGGATGGAAGGTAGCTCATTCGATACTTCTCCAACATAGTTCCCATAAGCTGGGGCCTTTTGCAGGGCAAATGTGATGCTTGTCATGTTTTCGTTGTCAGGTATGTGAATCAAGGAGGCCAACATTGCTAGTGCATCCGCAAAATCATTTCTATTACGAGAAATGTATAGAAATGAGATTTCTTCAAATTTCAAAGCCATCTGTATAACTTGCCGATGGTAAGGCAGCAAATGTAGTTCTTTGGTTTGATAGATTCCCGTGGATTATTTGATTACCAATTCAGAATCCCTAAAGACAGTTAATCGCCTGATGCCCATTGAATGGGAAAGTTTTAGCCCCATGATACAACCTTCATACTTAGCTGTGTTGTTGGTGATAACAAACTATAATTTGACGACTACGGGATACTGCTCCCCCGTACCGGATACTAGAACTGCTCTAGCTCTAGAACCTTCTATGTTAACAGCTCCATCAAAAGATATTTTCCACGTATGGCATGCATCGTACTGAAGGTGTTGCTAAACTTCCATTACCCCTTCATCGGGAAAATATGTTTCCAAGGGTTTGTAATCCCCTGCTGGTGCGGCGGCTAGTTGATCCGCAATTCCTTGACGTTTGATAGACTTTTACGTCACGTTGACGATGTCAAATTGATGTAGGATCAACTGCCATATAGACAACCTACAATTCAGTATGGGCTTGCTGAACACATACTTGAGAGAATCCACACTGGATATGAGATGGGTTGTGTGACCATGGAGGTAATGCTGTAACCTCATGGAAGCCCATGCTAAAGCACAACAAGTCTTCTCAATCAGAGTGTACTTGTGTTCACTGTTGCCAAATCTTTTGCTGAAGTAATAGATATCTCGTTCTTGGCCTCTATCGTCTTTTTGCCCCAGCATGCAGCCCATAGCATAGTCATTAATGGACAGGTACATGAATAGGGGAACATAATCCCTGGGTGGTACCAAAACAAGAGCGTTAACCAGCTGCTCTTTAATGGTAATGAAGGCTTTCTGACACTCATCGTTCCATTTCATGGAGGAGTTCTTCCTTAACAATTTGAAGATGGGCTCACAGGTTGCTGTGAGTTGAGAAATAAATCTGCTAATGAAGTTGATTCTTCCCAAAAATCTCCATATTTTCTTCTCTATCTGAGGAATGGGCATTTCCTTGATGGCCTGGATTTTGGTGGGATCCAGCTCAATCCCTTTGTGGCTGACTAGGAAACCTAGCAACTTGCCTGATTTAATGCCAAAGGCTCACTTGGCTGGATTCAACTTCATGTTGTACTTACGCAACCTGTTGAAGAGCTTTTTGAGATGGTCTAAGTGGTCTTCTTCCCTTCGGGACTTGATAATGATGTCATCCACATAGATCTCTATCTCTTTGTGCATTAAATCGTGGAAAAGAGCCATCATAGCTCATTGATAGGTTGCCCCGGCATTGATGAGGCCGAATGACAATCATCTATAATAGAATGTTCCCTAAGGCGTGATGAAAGCAGTTTTCTGACGACCTTCCTCAGTGACCATAATTTGATGGTACCCCGCGAAGCAATCAGTAAAGGAGTACATGACGTATTGAGCAGTATTGTTAATAAGAATGTGGATAAAGGGCACGAGAAAGCTATCTTTAGGGCAAACTTTGTTCAGATCCCGGTAATCCACGCAAACTCACACCTTTCCTCCTGGTTTAGGCATGGGAACAATGTTGGATATCCATTCCGGATATGTAGACACTGTAGACACTCGAAATTTTTTGTACCCCTGTCACTAACATTGCAGCAGGACAGAGTCGTCTTTTATGAGAGAACCCTGAAAGACAGTTCACAGCCATACCGGATACTACCGGAAGTTCAGCATCAACCCCGAATCGCAATCTGGGAGTAACAATTCCAACCTCGGATGTAACCTCGAGTCCTACAGATACAATACTGAACACACACTAGAGAAGACTGATTAATCTCGGAGACAACCCCGAGGTATCCAGTCTCAGTCCCAACCATGGGAATAGCCATTAACCTTGGCGATAACCCCAAGAAATGCAATTTCGGCAATAACCCCGGACATGCTTGTTACAAGTGCGACTAGCTTCAATCTTGGCGCTCACAATGAGATACACTGTATCAGCCCGGCGACGACATCGAGAAGACAGACACATCTCAAAGATGACCATGAGGACTTTCAACCAATTCCAGCAGTCCAATCCCAGCGAAGTTGAGCAACGTCTGCTTTATCGACCCAACCCGACGATAACACCGGTAAGGGGCAACATCGTCATCTGACCAACATGATGCCACACCAAGTCGTCTCAACACCTCTACGCAACAAGGTCTCACAAGGCTAACCAATCCCGAGTTGCTATTCTACGAGGTAACTGATGAAAGTTGAAGTTTGAAGACCGGAGGGCACCGTCCCATCTTCAACGACTTCGTACAAACTCTAGTTACATGCCATCGTACAAACTCTTGACAACAACGGTTCGAAATAGGTCCTGTATACCTCAAACGGATGCCCGAATTACACTTCTAAAAAATTAAGTGGACATTACAGTGCCCGCGTGCACATACTTTGAGACGACCTGACCCGACCAAACCGGGCCGACCCGACCAAATCGGGCCGACCCGACCCGCCTCTGGTACACCTGCGGCTCAGCCGTAGGTACACCTGCGGCACATATTACCTATAAATAGAGGGCTTGGGGTGCTGATTTTTAAGAGAAAAAAGACGGGGAAACCCTGCACAATTTGCTCTGCACTTGCCATACAGTGTATTTTCCCACTTTAAACACCTGTGAGCTCATATATAGGCCCTTTTGTACCTACAAAAGCCAGTGTTTACCCACTCTAAAGATATAGAAGCCTTTTTTAGCAGTCAGCTGTAAGCCTTCTCACACACTTTAGAGTCTTTCTCTTCATCTTCGCACACACCCTTCTACACGTTGAGAGTCGTGTTACTTGCTTTTGCTTGGGATTCGGTCCGTGGTTTCATCCCAATCTATATATATATATATATATATATATATATGTATATATATTTAGATATATATTGACTAACATTATCGAGTTATGCATCGATTGATCCTAGATTTCGATCTGGAGCATTTATTTGCTTTCCTATATATATATATATATATATATATATATATGAACTGTGCATCGAACTTTGTTCGGTTGAGCCTAGACTTTGGTCTAGAGCGTTTATTGCTTTAATATATATATATATATATATATATATATATATATATATATATATTATATATATTAACTGTGTGTCGGACTATGTTCGATGAGCCTAAACTTCAGTTTGGTGCGTTTATTCGCTTATATATATGTATACTTATATATATGAACTGCTATCGAACTCTGTTCGGTGAGCCTAGATTTCATATCCGGTGCGTTTACTGCTTTTATATATATATAATTATATATGAACTGTTGTCGGACTCTTTTCGATGAGCCTGGATTTTACATCCGGTGCGTTTATCGCTTATATATATATATATATATATATATATATATATATATATATATATATATATATTCGTCCTGCCTGGATTTCACTTCATGGCAGTTGATCGCTTTATACAGCTTTCTTTACGTTTCGTCCCGCCTGGAGTTTCCTTCGTGGCGGTTGACCGTATTTACAACTTTATCTACGTTTCGTCCTGCCTGGAGTTTCCTCCGTGGCAGTTGATAGCTTTTAACAGCTTTATTTACATTTCTGATCCCCCATGGAGGTACTCCGTGGTTGGTGATCATGTCTGTATATATACATTTACATCTTTTATATATATACCTGCTTACTGCTTTCATACAAATTGCGGTATCATGTGCGCCTAGGAATCATGTGATCACAGATTCATCCCATTAGATCTAGATTCGGTTCCCGTGATGGACGTTTTCAGATGTAAGCAGGTTGTAAATTATTCTGTGTTGTCTGAATTTCCTCAGATGGTTTCCATACCTACGAGGAAGTCGGCATTATTTTGTACATTATTTCTGTACGGATGCTTCACATCTGTCAAATAAAATCAACCAAGCCGAATACGAAATAAAATAGGAGTGTAAAAGGCCTCAATTACTATTGAGCATCAGGGTTTGAAAAACCTCTTTTATAAAAACATCACTGCCATATCTTGCTTAAAATTGAATTTTTACATAAATTCAAACCCTGTGTATATAGGTGCGAACGAGGCCTCGTACCTCTTCCAAATAACAGCACATTGACCCACACACGCACACATTCAGATAATAATTTCTTGAAAAGAGGCGGTCACCGTGGTAACACGGATGTCGGGGGGTGCCTAACACCTTCCCCCAGCATAACCAAGTCCCCGGACCCTAATTGAATCTCGGTTTCACCGACCCGTTTAGCAGTGTCACATCACTGGATCAATGTGCAAACCTTTTCTCGGTTGTGTTGGTACAACCATTTAAAAAACCAACTGGCGACTCTTAACAGTCCATCGTCGACATTATACATGTCAGACCTTTTCACTTGTTTTTTCAAACAAATCTCACCTAAAATGAGAACACCGAAGAACAAGTAACGGAAAGGGACATCTAAAAATCCCGACGTCGACAGGTGGCGACTCTGCTGGGGACTCCTGTAAGAGGACTTAAGCCGCTATTACAATCTTTTCAAAACTGTTATCTGCTTGTGTGTGGATGTTGCATTTACATTGGATGAATGTGTAATAATGCATTTCCCTATTGCACTTAGTGCCTCGCACTATAAACTGCGTGTGATGTTAGTGCCTCACACTATAAACTGCTTGTGATATTAGTGCCTCGCACATGTCATCATTTCATATGGTGAGACGCGATGTATATGAATGTATGGTGTGTGGTCCCTCCACCAGGAGGCTATCCCGTCGGTGTTTGATTACTGGACTCGTGAGAAGCCTGATTCTCCGAGGCTCAGGAAAGGCACCACCCAAATTCGCTCCAGTTGATAGACCGGATTAACTTCCCGTTAAGTAGATTGCGATGATTTGGGAACCTTCATGCCAAAAAGCCGCGAGAGTAGCCTAAGATAGGTCAGCCTCTGATAAACCCAAAACGGAGGAAAGTCTCTTCATGGTCTCATTTCAATTACACAATTTCATGACATATCTATCTCCATGTAATGAGAAATTTGAAGAACTGTGTACACATACATATTTTAACATGCTACAAACAGCTGACAGCCGTTTTGCAGGATAAAATTCCTAAAATGGACACATCACATAGCATGATTAATTTACATTCCCTAAAGACTAACTATGCAAGTCTTTCGCAGGGAATCAATCGGACCTACTACCCGTTCAGAATCCAAAAAGGCAACAGGCCTACAGTCAATCATGTCGTCATCCGACCAGACTGAACTTAATCCAGTTTCTCGCAAAGAATTCGATGGATTAAGCAAATAAATTACAGATTTGGCTGTTCTACTCAAAGAATTACACCAGTCTATACAGGGTCAGAAAATACCCGTACATACTGAATCCTCCATACAAGGAGGGAGTCCAGTCATTAGCATACCTGAACTGCAGGTGGATGCGACCAACAAAATTCATGATACTACCCATCCCACTGGAGACCCAGACACTGGTGACATCAAAAAGAAAGTCCTCCAAATGGAAGAGACCCTTCGCACTATCAAAGGAATTAGAACACACGGGAGTGTTTCATATGCTGATCTTTGTATTTTTCCTAGTGTTCATTATCCAGAAAAATTTAAAACTCCTGACTTTGAAAAATATGATGGGTTAGGAGATCCTTACACACATTTAAAGGTGTTTATTGGAGAACTTAGATCTTATGTAGAGGACGAAAAGCTCAAAATGCAATTATTCCAAAAGAGTCTAACTGGAGAAGCCCGTTCGTGGTACACAAGATTAGACAACTCCAAAATTTATAGTTGGGAAGAGCTAGCACATGCCTTCCTCACTCAATACAGTTTTCAGTCTCAAATAGCTCTTGATCGGTATCAAATTACCAAGATCAATAAACAGTCTAACGAGTCTTTCAGAGAGTATGCTCAAAGGTGGAGATGCCTGGCTGCCCAAGTTAGTCCTTCCATGACAGAATCAGAAATGGTCATGACGTTCATAGACATACAAGAAGATCCTTTCTATGAGAGAGTGTTAGCTGGCATCGGCAAACCGTTTTCTGAAATGGTCAAACATGGAGAAATGGCTGAAATGGGATTGAAGTCAGGAAAAATTCAAGACCTAGCTGCACTCAAAGCTGTTGCTGATCACATCCAATCTGGAAATTATGGGAACAACCCCCGGAGGGTCCATAAAAAGAAAGAGGAAGATATTTCCTTGATACTACAGGGGCAGAAAGGCAATCAAAATATGCCTATTCAAAGGAGAAACTACACTCCCTTTCCAGCACAATCTGTAAACCCTCCAATACTAAAAGGTGGAGAAGCCAAATGCCCTCGAGTGTTCACACCCTTGGGGGACACTCTCGAGAACATTCTTAATCTTCTGACAACACAAAAGAAGATTACGCATCTACTTCCACCAGCCAGCCCTAATGGACGGGGTTTTAATGCTGCTAGGAAATGTGCTTATCATGCCGGGGTACCTGGACATGATACTCAGGATTGTTGGGCCTTGAAACACAAGATCCAAGACTTGATAGATAACGGTGAGATCGTGGTCACCAAACCAGATCAACCTCATGTTCAAGACAACCCTCTTCCTCAACACAAAGAAGAAGAGGTCAACATGATTAATTGGAGCAGTGGAAAGAGTTCCAACTTCAGCTGTGATTCCTCCCAGACCCCCAAAGACGATGATGACAAATGGGATTATGCCAAGTTCCAGTTCGCAATGGAACGAAAGATGAAAGCTCTCTGTAAACAAATTGAGCAACTGGCGGAACTGGTGACTTATCAGCATCAAGTGACTCGTTAGCTAATCAGCCAGGAGCATGCCAGTCTCCTGCCCATTGTCATGAATATTCCCCCGTCACTTTCAGAAAATGACATGCTGGAAGACAAAGTGACGAAGAGAGCAAATGCCAAAGCTCGTCGGGATTTCGCCAACAAAAGGGAATTTACCTATTTGGGCCAACCTATGGAGGAGATCCTTCATATGTTAATTAATGAAGGAGGGATCAGTTCTTCGCTACCTCCAATCAACCCCTGGTCGGGACGGTACAACTCTGATGGAGTATGTCAATATCAGTCTCAATCTCGCGGTCACAACACAGAAGAATGCTGGGCACTCCGCCACCTTATTCCAAATTTAATCGACAGTGGCGTACTACGTCTGGCAGATGACGACACTGTGTAAAGTGCAAGTGAGAATGCCGGTCCCACTAAATGGAAGAGTGTAGTAGCCGTCATATCTACCGAAGCTGATTAATCACTCGTCATGCCAATAATTCAACTCAAAGGAAGCAACGATCCTTTGAAAGTGGCCGCTCCCGAGTCAATCAACTTGCCGTACAGAGCACAATATTCTATTGTTATTATAGAGAAGGTGAAGGATCCACCTCACATACAACTGCTGCAGTGTCGAAAGAAAATTCACTGTATCTTCCCCATCGGGTGATGAAGCCCACCCCCAAATCAAAAGGGGAAAATACCCTCGGAGAAGATTGACAAATTCCTCTGCGCCATGGGTCATAACGATGTTACGGTGGTTTTAAGCTTGAAAGAAGCTCCATAACAGATATCAATTTTGGACTTGGTCCTCCCTTCCGAGAATCACCGGAAGATCTTATTAAAAGTTTTGGAAGAAGCCTATCTCCCGACATCAGCGGATGAGGAAAAATTTCAACATCTGGTTGATCACATTTTCAACGACAATGTGATATCCTTCACTGATGATGACATACCGCCCGAAGGGACCGATCATTGCAAACCGTTGCACATTGCAGTCTTGTCCTCCGGATATATGGTGGCTGGAGTTTTAATAGATGGAGGTTCCTCTCTAAATATCTGCCCATACGCTACCTTGGTGAAGATGAATATCAATCCCAATCAAATTCGGAGTAGCCATACCATAATCAAAGCTTTTGATGGAGCCCACCGTAATGCAGTCGGAGTAATTGAGCTGCCAATTGAGATTGGTCCTCATACATTCTGCGTATCCTTCCATGTGGTCAAGATAGATTCGGGAGACAACCTACTCTTGGGACGACCATGGATTCACATGGCTAGGGCAGTCCCCTCCACCCTTCATCAACAGTTGAAATACATTATCAACAATAGCCTGGTCACGGTCAACGTTGAACCATAGATTCCTCTGCATGGGGATATGCCGTTCATCAATGCCAATACAGACGTTGAACCAGTCAGTTTTTATACTTTGGAAATAAGCAATACCCAATACCATGCTATTGGAACACCACTGGCCGAATCCCAGATTTCTGCCGAGGTGATGTTAGCCACTCAAGAAATGATGTCGTTGGGTCATAAGCCAGGATAAGGGTTGGGTAAAGATTACCAGGGTATCAAATACCCTATTCGCTTAACCAAGCAAACTGGAACAGCTGGACTAGGCTATTCTTCCAGCTCTAGTCACAGGAACCCTCATAAGCATTCGTCGGTTCCTTCAGTTTCAGCCATGCAGCGTTTATCTTTGCCTTCACACTCTAAGTCCGCACAACCTCCAACAAAGGTGCCAACCAATGTCATGGCTATGTTATTTCCCAAGCTGGTACCGGTGAAGGAGAAAGAAATCTTTTTTCCAGATCCTACAATCGAAGAAGAGGAGCGGATAATCAAAGAAAACGTTGTTCGAAAAATGTCGGTCATGTGCATCATCGTCCATGATGAACATACTAATAGATACACCCCAGACGATGATTGCCCAGACATAATGGCCATCATTTGGGACAGGGAGGATGATGACAATCCCTCCATCACTGCGGTTCACCCGAACTTTGCTCTTGCCAATTGGAACAACATTCCTTGCATTGGTCGTCAAGGGTAAAGCGGGCAGAAACTCTTTCTGCCCTGTAGATATAATAACTGCTTACTTTTCTATACAGTACTAGCAGTTTATTTTGCCAGTATATGCTAACACTGTGTATGATCAAACACGTTTCATATATACTAAGTGAAAGTATATTTTGTTTCAGGACTCTGAATTTAGATGTGCCTGTACTTGCTGATGCAATGCCTCTCCTACACAGGGATTGTACCTTTGATGTAGAGATGAATTCAGCCTTGATGGATATACAAGATGACATTGAGGTGCCTCCAAAAATTCAAGAATGGGTCAAAGATACACCTAAACCCAACCTTGATCAAACCACTTCTTTCAATCTCGGAACCTTAGAAAACCCTAAGTTAATCCAGATTGGTTCAGACCTTACCCCAAACCAACGGAATGACATGGTTACACTATTAACCCAATTTCAGGATGTGTTTGCATGGTATCATGAAGACATGGTGGGTTTGTCCACTGATATTGTCCTTGATCGCCTTCCCATTAAAGAGGGATTTAAGCGGGTAAAGCAAAAGCTCAGGCGATTGAAACCTGAGTGGAGTTTAAAGGTGAAAGAAGAAATTATGAAATAATTTCAAGCTGGCATCATCATGGTGACTACATATCCTGCGTGGATATCCAACATTGTGCCCGTGCCTAAACCTGGAGGGAAGGTGCGAATTTGCGTGGATTACCGGGACTTGAATAAGGCTTGCTTAAAAGACAGCTTTCCCGTGCCATTTATTCACATTCTCATTGACAATACTGCGCAATACGACATGTACTCCTTTGCTGATTGCTTTGCGGGGTATCATCAGATCATGGTTGCCGAGGAAGATCGTGAGAAGACTGCCTTCATCACTCTTTGGGGAACTTTTTGCTATAGACGATTGTCGTTCGGCCTCATCAATGCCGGAGCTACCTATCAACGAGCTGTGATGGCTCTTTTCCATGACTTAATGCACAAAGAGATCGAGATCTACGTGGATGACATTATTGTTAAGTCCTGAAAGGAGGATGACCATATAGACCATCTCAGAAAGTTTTTCAATAGGTTGCGTAAGTACAACTTGAGGTTGAATCCAGCCAAATGCGCCTTTGGCGTTAAATCAGGCAAGTTGCTAGGATTTCTAGTCAGCCATAAAGGGATTGAGCTGGATCTTGCCAAAATCCAAGCCATCATGGAAATGCCCATTCCTCATATAGAAAAGGAAATACGAGGATTTTTGGGAAGAATCAACTTCATTAGCAGGTTTATCTCCCAACTCATATCAACCTGTGAGCCAATATTCAAACTATTAAGTAAGAACTCCTCCATGAAATGGAACGATGAGTGTCAGAATGCCTTCCTCACAATCAAGAAACAACTAGTCAAAGCTCCTATCTTGGTACCACCCAGGGATGATGTTCCCCTGTTCATGTACCTGTCCATAAGTTACAATGCCATGGGCTGCATGCTGGGACAGAAATATGATAGAGGCCAAGAACGAGCTATCTATTACCTCAGCAAAAGGTTCAGCAGCAGTGAACACAAGTACACTCTGATCGAGAAAACTTGTTGCGCTTTAGCATGGTCTTCCATGAGGTTACATCATTACCTCCATGGTCATACAACCCATCTCATATCCCGCGTGGACCCTCTAAAATACGTGTTCAACAAACCCATGTTAAATTGTCGGCTGTCCAGATGGCGGTTGATCCTTCAACAATTTGACATCGTATATGTGACTCAAAAGTCCATCAAAGGTCAAGGAATCGCGAATCAACTGGCCGCCTCACCTTCGGGGGATTTCAAACCCTGGAGACATATTTCCCTGATGAAGGAGTAATGATAGTACAACAACATCATCAGTACGATACGCACCAATCATGGAAGATGTATTTTGATGGAGCTATTAATATGGAAGGTTCTGGAGCTGGAGCAATTCTAGTATCCGATACGGGGGAGCAGTATCCCGTCGCCGTCAAATTATAGTTTGTCAGCACCAACAATACGGCTGAGTATGAAGGCTGTCTCATGGGGCTAAAACTTGCCCGTTCAATGGGTATCAGACGGTTAACTGTCCTTGGAGATTCAGAGTTGGTAATCAGACAATCCACCGAAATCTATCAAACCAAGGAACTACATTTGCTGCCTTACCATCGGCAGGTTTCGAAGATGGCTTTGGAGTTCAAAGAAATCTCCTTTCTACACATTCCTCGCAATAGGAATGATTTCGCGGACGCGTTAGCAACTTTGGCCTCCTTGATTCGCATATCTGACAAGGAACACTTGCCAAGCTTCACAATTTCCCTGCACAAGGCCCCAGCCTATGGGAATTACGTTGGAGAAGTATCGGATGAGCTACCTCCCATCCAGCATCCTTGATATCAGCATATCAAGGAATATCTACGAGATGGATCTACACCCGCTGAGGCGAGCCCGACTGAGAAAAGGCAGATCCATCGACATGCAATGAAATTCTACCTGAGTGGAGATGCGCTCTACAAAAGAGATGCATGATTAGGTCTCCTCAGGTGTTTAGATAAAGATCAAGCCCAAAGGCTTATGGATGAAATCCATGGTGGAGTCTGTGGCCCCCACATGAGTGGACCCCTCTTTGTCAAGAAAGTCCTCAGGACGGGACATTATTGGCTATCTCTCAAAGCTGATTGCAATGACCACGTCAGGAGATGCTATCAGTGCCAGATTCATGGGAATGCTATACATGCCCCTCCACAGGAACTTCACAATATGAGTTCACCTTGGCTCTTCTCAATGTGGGGAATGGACGTTATCGGGCCCATCGAGCCTAAAGCCAATAATGGTCACCGATTTATCTTCACCATGTTCGACTACTTCACCAAGTGGGTAGAAGCAACCTCCTTACCTAGGGTTACTAAAGAAATCATCATTGCTTTCATCAGAAACAGTGTCGTTTGCCGATATGGACAACCAGAGGTGATTGTGTCAGATAATTCCAAGAACCTCAACAACAAAATGATGGAGGAATTATGCAGTAAATTCCACATCAAACATCTCAACTCGGTCATCTATCGTCGAAAGATGAATGGTGCGGTTGAAGCAGCTAACAAAAACATCAAGAAGATTATGCAAAAGATGTCCGCCAACCACAAAGATTGGCCTGACCTATTGCCTCTGACTCTGTTAGCCTACAGAACCTCAATGTGTACTTCCATTGGGGCAACCCCCTACGCTTTAACCTATGGGATGGAAGTAGTACTCCCCATAGAAGTTCAAATGGAATCCCTCGGAGTGTTAATAGACGCTCAGCTGGATGAGGACCAATGGGTACAAGACAGGTATCACCAATTGTCTCTAATAGACGAAAGGTGAACCGCGGCTATCTTCCATGGTCAGTTATACAAGCAAACGATCGCCATATCCTACAACAAAAAAGTCCGGCTACAGCAGTTCAAACAACACGACTTGGTTTTGAAGAAGATCCTTGACAACCAAGATCGATCTAAGGGAAAATTCGCTCCTAACTGGGAAGGCCCGTTTATTGTTAAGGAAATATTGACAGGAGGCGCTCTCAGGTTGCAAGAAATAGACGGATATGAATTTTCGCAACTCATCAACTCAGATGCCGTGAAACGGTACTATGTCTGAAGTAATTCACAAACACCCTGGTGTCGGACCATCAGATCACCAATCATTCTGGTTCTTTAACCATTTACCACCTACAACTTTTCTACACTTTGCCCCTCAGGGAAACATACTTTTCAAGCCAGCAGCCTGGCTTTCCTTTACGCTCATACAACTTAGGTCATCCCACCGTGGATTGAACCTCTTGCGTTCATAGTTTGGATACCCATACCTGGGATCAAACTCTTCCCCTGCAGTTTATCCTCAACCTAGGATTAAACTTTCTCCTCCCCACACTCTGACCTACACATGTGATTACGTTTTCATCTCGCCCTGAGGGGCGAACTACGTCGACCTGATCTCCTCTTCAATAGGAGTACGTAGGCAACCATTTTATATGGCCCGATCGCAATAAAACAAAAACAACAAAAACATTTCCACCCTTTTCCTTACAAAAATAAAAACAACAAAAATATTCCTACACCATTTATGCCTTACACAGCGTTGAACCGCTTACACCAGGTTCAAACTACGCAGACCTGATCTCCTCTTCAATAGGAGTACGTAGGCAGCCATTCAGGGTGCGGTCTCACCCCCTACCAAAACACAAACCATTATCAACCGGTACTGGGATCAAACATCAATCCACTACATTTCACTGGCTTCAAACCAAAGGGATGGAATTATCTGAACTCCTCCTAAATAGGAGATTCAGCGACCATCTAAGCTGCGGTCATACCTCGAAGAGCAACACCAGTCCATAAGAGATGAAATTAACCAGGCTTCTCCTGAATAGGAGTACTGGCGACCATCTGTGGTGCGGTCAATCTCAGAGAGGAAAGCCACACTGCTCTCCATATTTCCATATAGAAACCAGTCCCAAGACACCAAAGATGGTAGGGATACATACATATCGATGATCCATTCTAAACTATCCCGAGACAACTCAATGTCCATCCGCCCAGGAGGAATTCAGAATACATCAAGACCATAAGCCCTGAAGCAGCAGGCAAAATATCAAGCAAATATCAAGGCATATCTAAAAGGGAAGTGATCCAAAAATATATTTCCCTGTCATATATATAATGCTGTTTGATATATATACAATGTAAACTGTACAAGACAAAATGGCTAAGCTAGTCTGTGCAGGTCAATACAAGCTAATCTACGAGTCAGGATACAGGCGAGCTAGCAAGCCCAACATAGCACCCCTCTCAGAAGAAGGAGGTAAAGCTGTGGTCTCCTGTATGAGAGTATCCACACAACCCAATAGATCAGAAGCCGTCTGCATTATGACCATATACTCATCAATGTATGCGCTCATCTCTTCAATCATATCAGTGGTAAGGGACCTCGCTGCAGTACTATCTGTGACGGCTACATCCCGGGCAGATATGGCGATATCTCGCTCAACTACTGCTGCGTCTATGGCTGACCTGGCCTCATCCCGCTCAACAACAACGACATCTATACGAGCCAATGCCTCGTCTCTCTCTAATAGGGCGGCGTCCCTCACATCTAGAGCAGTTAACATCATAGATCGAATCTGATCTCTCTCAAAGGTCATCAGCTGAAGACTCTGCTCCAAGTACTGTGCCGAGTGCTGAATCATAAAAGTGCTAGTACTAGGAGAATCCAGAAGAAACACTGGCAACCAAGCAGCGGGCTCCTCCTCGAAGTGGGTATCGATGTCCTCCACAGGCTCCACACCCTCTGCGTCACTATCTGGCACTACAGATACTGCTGCAGCCGATAAAACCTCTGTCCCTATCCAGGAGAAATACTCTGTGAAATAACCTGAACTGCTCATTGAAAAAGCAGCTATCTCACGATGATCCCAGCAGGCATATACCCGAGATCGGTCCTCTGCTAAGAGATATCGAGAAGCTGAACGCTGACCTATCGCCCCCTTGAAATGATGAAAGTCCTGGAATTGGTCGAAATGCGACATAACCGCCAGTAGGTGATAAGTAGTCACACCTCTTAAACCAGCCAGAGGGAGGTAGTCCATGCCAGGAGCATGAGTAATGAAGCTGTATGGTGAACAAAGCCCCGAGCACAACAATATGCTAAATGGATCTTTGATATCTGCCAGGAATATGGACCAGGACTGAGCATCTATACACTCCAATGGCTGAAAGGATTATGACATAGCCACATCATGGGAAAAATAATACCCATGCCGTCTAAGGGTACCAATCGGTCGCAAGTGTGACATAAACCATACATACAACATGACCGAACTACCTGTGAATACTCCTGTAGGATACGTGCAACAATATGATGCCGATCGTAGGGTCTCTGCCTTGATCATAGGCACAATGGTACGACCCTCCCTGAGAGCTCTCACGGCCATAATAACGCCTATATCTATCTCATCCATATACCGCGACATATACACGTATGACAGTACACATAACATCAGTACATCAACTCTGGCCAAATGCCAATGATCCTCCGACACGGTGAAATCCCCGGAATGTCGTGAGTAGCTGTCCTCTGTGCCAAATCTGTCATACAGAAAATGCTGAGAGATCACGTGGCCAGATGTCAGCTCATCCTGCACTACTCTGCGCCTCAATCCTGTGAGGGTCATGAATCGTCTACTCATGTCTCCCAAAGTCATGCGCACGCAAGGTCTGTCTAAGGGCAGCATCGTCAAATGTGCATACTCCTCAAGAGTAGGAGTTAACTCATGGGTGCCAAAACGGAAGACCTGCCTATCAGGTCGCCAATGCTCTAACATCCCATCTACAAATCCTGCAGGAACCTGAAATGCCAAAAGAGTCATGGTATGCCGTAGTAACAGATCTACAGTCACCCTGTCTGGTGGTGACATACTATCGTACCACGATCGCAAACCCAATGCCACCAATGACGATGGGGTATGATATATACAGCTAACTGTCGAAGAAGACATCTGTGCGGGCCGTGTCATAAGACCATCTAGGGGTCAATGCTGAATATCTCTGGTCATACATACATATGCATAACATGATACATGCATAACAGATAATGGATGGCAATATGATATAGGGAATGAAAAAACGGTGCATACATTCCTAAGTATATCATCATCTAATAAATCATCTCTATACAGCTACAAATACAGGGAAATGGGGCACGACGCCCTACTACTTATAGAGGCCTATCAAAAGATATAGCGAGAATGGGGCACAACCACCCAATATCTAACAGAGGCCTATCAAAAGATATAACGAGAATATACATCAGAAGAAGACCAGGGTCTCGATGTCCACATCCTCAATCCTGTCCACCTGATGTAACTCCTCCTGAGTCACTGGATCTCGATCAACAGGGACATCAGGCCTATAAAGTGGAGGATCTGCGCCGGCAAAACCAAATGGGTCGTCCGAGTGGCCAGCGCCTGAGCTGGAAGGAACAAATGACTCCGCCTCTGTTGGATCTCTGCCCAAATGCCGAATAAATATTTGTGCCCGATCTAACTGACGGGTCAAGCTATAAATCTGGGTCATATGGGTCAGAGCTCAGACACAAGATACCCAATCCGTCATCATCAATGATCCAGGAACCATGTCCCCCATAAACTATGTGGCGTGGGACTGGGCTCCAATAGTGCGAGGGAGCCACCAACGCTGGAATATCTCCTGAGTACATGGACCCTCGGATAATTCAAAACCGTCAACCCCCAACAATGGGATATCACTGGTGGGTGACTGTGATACAGGCCAATGACACCTGACAGGAGGTAAGATCGGTACATGAATCTCCCCTGTGGTGCTCCTAATAGCACGCTCTCCTAAATAGTGCTCCCAGCCTCCATCTATAAAGAGAGGAACTCTCCTGGTGGAAATCAAATACTCGACTCAAGTCGGGTATCCATCCTCAAAACCCACGGTCAGGTGTTTCCCAGAGTAGGGAAGCCATGTGATGGTATCGGCCGTCAGCAACTTTAGCTGCATACGGCAGTGAGTGAATCCCTCCGCTACAGGGACCTCGGGCAAAATCAAATGATGCCATCGTCGTCCTCGTGGATAGGTATCTAAACCTAACACTTACAGGACGCAAACATGGGAGCCCCTCATAGGCCCAAAACTGCCAACACAGTGGCAAAACATCTGCTATCAGTAAACACTCTTAACCTATGAATGGGAAAAGACAAGAGAAATACTCACCAGCAGAAACGGGTAAAATCCTAGCCAAGCCTCGGTCAAACCCTGTGAGCGCATACGCATGCCCCAGAGGAAATAAGCAAAGGTGTAGGAACCCCAATCATACTCTCCAATACGGTCCACATCGCGTGTGGTGATAACCAATGCGAAAGATATCGTGGAAGAGTTATCCACTATGAAGCAGCCTCGAATGATCATCAGAAATAATCGCCGCAGAACGCGATCCCTGATCCTGACATCATCAGGCATGTGCTCACTCAATAGCCCGCTCACAGCATCTACGCTCAAAGGACCTGAACGGACGGTCCTACCTTTGAGCGCCGCCGCCGAAACTCCTAATAAGGATCTGACGCCAGTAGGGGTAATATTCGCCATGCAAGGCACTGGCTCCCCTCCAAACTCCATACCTGTGATAAATTACCAATCCATCGGCGTCATCATCACCTCGCAATCCAGCAGATGGAGTGACTGAGTCTGATGAAACCATCGCTCAGACAATGCCCTGAGGTAACCCCAGGGATAACGACGGGGAAGGATGGAGAAGAATTGTGACAACCCGATATTTTCTATATAAATAAATAAGAAATTTTGCGAATAATTTTTTTTTATACATATATTAAGGATGAGGATTTGTACAAGATTATGTGTATATGTATTTTTATGGTAAGTAAAAATATATTTATTACCTAATTATTTACAAATGAATTTATTTTAGAATTTTTGATTATTATAAAGTATATACTTATAATAATTAAATTATGGTAGAAATATTTTTAGTAATTATTTTCCATGAAAATATAATCATATATTATTTAAATAATATATGAAATGATTTTTAGAATAATTATAATAACTATTTTATTATATGAATTTTAGTATGGATTATTAAAGTAATTATTTTACCTTAATTATTAAGGTTAAATATGAAGAATAAATCAGATATAGAATCCAAACCCTAATTTTGGATTATTGTCAAGACATGAGAATAATAATATAATATTAATTATATTTTGATTTTTCAGTGCTATAAATATGTACTGTACGTACGTGTTGATGATGATGGTCAATGATGGTGTTTAATTTCAAAATGCTAATATTATTTGGTTAAACCCTAATTTTACTAAGGGAAAACCCTAATTTAAAAATCAGTTGTGAGTTTAAGATTGTTATATGACCATGTTATATGTTTTATGATGAGTATTATATAATGATTTGATTAATTAGGTAAACCCTAATTATAATCTAGAAACCCTAATTATTAATTTTGGAAAAAACTAAATTATTAAACCCTAATTTGATAATTAGAAAATCTAATTATAATTTGGTAACCCTAATTACCAAAAGAATGAACCCTAATCGCTAAATTAGCAAAGTTAATGATAATTATATAATCTAAGCCTAATGTTCATGTATAGTGGGATTAGATAATTAATCATAATTAGGAAACCCTAATTTTTTAAAAAAATTTAGAAATTAAAATTTATTTAATCTTTATTTAATTTTATTTTTGGAGTAAACCCTAAAATGAAAATCCTAGATTTTTGCTAAAATGGTCCAAACCCTAACCCAAACCCTAAACCCTAAGGGTTTGGCAAATTACTTGGTTGCCATTAAAATGATTTACCAATTGACCATTTTGCCCCTAGTTTATTATTTGGCTATATTAGTAGAGTTTGACAATAGGATGAGTGGGTGAACCACTTCAACAACTCCACATGCTTCAATTGACAGCAAACAAGCCGGCAATCAGCCAATACATGCACCATGTAGGTCTATAAATAGGATTGAAGAGAGAGAAATTCATTTTATTACTTACATTTTGTCCAACACTCAAACTTTTTCTCTCAAGCCCCAAACCTCTGAATTTCAGTAGCATATCAGTCCCATAATCAAGCCCCACGTTTATCTGAACCAAATCAGAAACATAGAATCAAGAATTGCTCATTTAAAGGTATAAACAAACCCTCGAATTTCTGTCCAAAATCTGATTTTTGATGTTATGATTAAGTGTTAAAATATGTTGTATAAGGTGTCTAAGGATGATCTGGGTTACTAGATGTTAGATCTATAACATCTAAAGGCTCGGATTTGAAGATTTAAAGAATCTAGAAAATTTTTATTTTGTGGTCTGACATCAAATGTCAGAGGCCGTAAATCTTATCCTGTTTATGAGTTTTGGTGTTTTAAAGGTTTATACTTGTAGTTTGTAATGTGTTCTTTGATCTGTATCAAGAACCAGGCCTAGATCAGTATTATATTGCAAGATATTCTAGGTCAAACATGGTTGACCGGCCATGACCAGGCGTTTCTGGGTAACCCATAAACAGCCCAGAACTGGCCTGACAACATTTTTGACCGTCTTGATCTGACAGTGTATTAGTGTTTTGATAATGTTTATGTATCTAAGTTGTAGTATGTAGGTTATACTACATATGTAGGCCTTAATAGCATCTAAACATTAAATATTATGAGTACATGGTTTGGTCAAAGCAGGTACCTCGAGCACGTTTTCTGTTTTCTGGGTAACCCAGAAAACAGATGAACGTTTCGTTTGACATGGTTTGACTAGTACGAATATGCTAGATCTGTTGATGTTATGGTGATTATATGTGATGGATCTCTTGTCCTACATGTTGGCTACACATTGCATGTTTTAAATCACAAAAAACATTACAAGCTCAACAAGTTGTAGAAGCCCAAAACGAGCCAGTCGAACTGTTCTTCATTTCTGGGTAACCCAGAAAATGAAGAACAGCTCTGACAGCTTGTTCAAGGCTACAGATCTCGTTGGTTATGCATGTTTTGATGATGTTGTTTGTTGGATCGTGTAGTCTTGTACTTGTACTACATTATCTGATCAACAACATGTCTAGTATCACATCACACACGAATCTAATTTTGGTCAAACATGGTCACTCGGTTTCTGGCATGAAGTTCTGGGAATGCATGAAGAACATGAAGAACATCTATAGCGACGGTTCTGTCGCTATAGGTGGTCTTTAGCGGCAGATTATTTATTATTTTCTGAAAATTAATTATAAAATAGAAAAAATTAGTTTTTAATTATTAAAAATACATAATAAATTATTAAAAATTATTTTAAATTCAGAAAATTAGTTTTTAATTATTTTTAATATATTTCATAAATATTTAATATTTTTGGAATATTAAAAGTATTTAATTTATTTATTTATAATATTAAATAAATTATTTAAAAATAATTTTAATATTTGAAAAATTATTTAAAATTATATTATGAGATAATAAAATATTTTAAGTTATTTTTAATGACTTTTAATATTTTGTGATAAATTTCATTAATAAATTCATATTAATGATAATTAAGTTATTTATTAAATGAATTAAATAAATTAATTAAAAATAATTTTATTATATTAAAAATTATTTTAAATAATAATAAGGTATTTAAAAATATTTTAAGTTATAAAATATAACTTTTAATAGTTAAAGGTAAATTTTATTAATTTATTATTATTAATGATATTAAAGTTATTTAATAATTATATTAAATAATTTAGTTTAAAAATGATTTTAATATTCTAATAATCATTTTAAAAGTGTTTAAAGATATTTTAAGTTAAAAAATATAACTTTTAATATTTAAAGAATAATTTCATTAATAATTTAATATTAATGATTATTAATTTATTATTAATGATATTAAATTTATTAAATAATTATATTAAATAAATAGTTTATAAATGGTTTTATTAAATTAAAAATCATGTAAAAGTGATATAAATGAATTAAAAATATTTTCAGTTATACTTAATGACTTTTAATGTTTTGATAAATGAAACATTAATATTTTAATATTAATGCTAATTATTTAAAAATAATTTTTAAATATTTTAAAAATCATTTAAGTTTAATATTAATACTTTAAAAGTAATTTGAGTTATTATACATAACTTTAATATTTTGGAAATGATTTCATTAATAGTTTAATACTAATTAAATATTAATGATAATAGAGTTGATTAGTATTTAAATCATTTTAATATGATTCTGATGTTTGAAAATTTATGATAAATTATAATAAATATTTTAAATTATATTAAGTCATTTAATAATAATATGACTTATATGTACGGATATTGAGTTATAGAATAGAGTCTTAGACTCGATAAATACCCGATAAAGTTGCCGGTACACCGACATGTTTCAGAAATTGATCTGGACTTAGATATTTTGATTGTATAAGTGATTATTTGTGATTCAATGGTTATTAAACATATGTGCTAATGTGATTAGGTTATGTGCTGACTGCAATAAGCAGTGTTATGTGTTATAGTATATTGTTCTAATCGAACGAACGATCTTATTAATGTTAAGTCGTGAGATAAGCGATAGATCTTAATTACAAGTTGTAAGTAGCGCTTCAGGCAAGTATCTAACCTTTGTATTTTCTTTATGCAATGGATGTGAGTAAGAATGTTTCTAAACTATATTATTATGGTACAGATTATTAACCTTATATTATATAAGCTCCTTGAATATCAACATGTTAGTATATGGTAACTCAGATATATATATATATATATATATATATATATATATATATATATATATATATATATATATATATATTCTGTTCGTTAATTTCTAGAAATGGTTAAACAAGTATCCCTACTTGGATAATCATTGTATTTAATCACATGTTGATATACCTTTGTCAATTACCCGTATACATATATGTTCAATTATAGATTATTGTTGACAAGATAGAACCTTTGATTTAGAACCCAGACAGGTATGAACATCCCTACACGGAAAAAATTTTATGCGCTCCGGCGGACAAAGGATGAACGATAATATCGTTCTAGCAATGTAGTATTGATCAATGCAGGGCATAACGGGCTGATCACCCCCTGTGCCCATAAGTTATGGCAGTTTGCAGATGAATTTCTGTCTTACCCTATCGAAAATTTAAAACAATGTTCATGGCATGTCACCATACCCCAGATATAGTCTATACGAAATTTCAAAACTTTGAAAGAGAGTTGTTATGTTATTATTATTGATTCAGAATACTTCACAACTATTGACATATTGTAGAAGAATAGTACAAAGAAAATATTTAAATTATTTCAGAATATATATATATATATATATTTCTATTACTTGCTGGGCACTCAAATGCTCATCCTTGCTTAATTTAAATGTTTTCAGCTTAGTGTGAACTACCAGAGAGCTCGGCTAAGAGCAAAGGAAAAGGGAAAGTTGCAGAATGAGTTGGTATTATGTAATAGTTAACTATTAGTAAGACAATGATATTAATTATCTATCATGGGTTGTAATGAATGTTTAAAGGTTACGTACTTGGGATTCAGACTCTGATAATTATATAAATTAAGTTGACTTTTATATTATTATTATTATTATTATTATTATTAGTATTATTCCGCTCATAGAAATGGTATCGTGAAGCACCGAGTTCGGGTTTCAAGTACCCGGATTTGGGGGCGCCACAAGAATGCCCCGAATCCCCACTCATGCACTACTGCTCTATAATCAGGATGAAGCGCCTGGTACATGGAGTGGATGCTAAACCAGTTCCCTCGAGGCAGTGTAAAACCTGGAACCTGCATGAAATGCAGATCTACATCAGAACCCTTTACATACTCATCAATAGGAAAGAAGGAAGATAAAGTCTAACGTCATACCTCGTTAGCATGTAAGTACATCGATGGATGTCTGCCCAAATCACCCAATAATTTCGGGTTCACCACCTGAATGCTCGGAAGCTCCCTGCGAGGGATATGTGTAGCAGGAGCGGGATCCTCAATATCCGCCTCCTCGTCCTCAACGTCTGGAACATCTACCTGGACAGGACGTATCACGGCCTCCACCAACCGAAGAGGCTGTCTGACAGAATGGGGACGAGACACTTCAGAAGCCCTCCGTCGTACGCCAGAAGCGGTCCTGTAAGAATTGCTCGACTGATCCAGATCTATAATATCTGGACAACAAGTCTCCAATTCACCTCAAAAAGGGTGTGGTATTTCTTTACCTGGAGCTTTCTATAATGCATTTATGACTATATACATGCATGCATTTACTTTAACATACAGAGTTAAAATGCATGACTACCCAATGCCCACATTTGGAAAAGTTTTGCCATAGTCCCCTTTGAAAATAGGACTATCCACATGCACTCAGGCATGTCTAGGTGGCCATTCAGTAGCACACTTGCCCCAAAGTCATATACATAATATATGCATTAAAAATTAAAGCATCATGCATAAGGCCAACCTCAATGCTAAGAGTATTTTGCCTTTCTACCTTGTGCTCATTGGACCTCAAATAGGACAAAAAATAGCAGAAAAAGGTGCCAATTTGACTGTCTCAAAAGTCAAATTTTTTCACATCATTATGTTCAGCATGGTTTAATACTAACATTTACAATGTTGAATATTTTTTATCAAGTCATTTGTGCATACATAATCACTACTATGTGCTTAGACGCATTTCGTGCGATAACTCACAATTTAACGGACAGAAACTGGAAATAATACATGTATACGTTACCAGGATAGTGTAGAACACTTGTACGGTGACAGAATTTGCAGAAAGCAGCCCGAACTCAGCAAATCTGAAGATGGCTCGCGGATTTTCCTAAGCGAAGTGAGTTAAAAATGAACTTGCAAAGGCAGGCTGTAGGATTTATCATCCACACCTGGCCGAAGGCTCACCTGCGGCTGCAGCAGGTGCACCTGCAGCTCCTCTATGTGGGTCCCACCCCTCCGGTTCGGTCCAGTTCGAGTTGCAAAGGAGTTCTTACGGATTAGAAAAGTCAAATCGGAAATAAAAACGCCACGCGATTGAGCAAAACAGCATACAATCCTGGTCTTCTCAGATGAGACTTTAAATCTATACATCACTCATTGGTAGTCACCTGAGTGCAAGGTATACCCTGCCAATGATCCTAGTTCTCACAAACCACAGACTCTGGGTCGTTACACAACGTAAGTCCCCGACGGGGGTTACAACGTACATCCCCGACGGGGGTTACAACGTAAGTCCCCGACGGGGGTTACAACATAAGTCCCCGACGGGGGTTACAACGTACATCCCTGACGGGGGTTTCCATGTGAGTCCCCGACGGGGGTTACAACGCGTGTTCATCCGTTAAAACACAAATCAACGAAGGTCAAGCAGCCTTGACATTATGATAATTATTGGAAGCAAATCCAACAGAGCATTGAAAGCCATCCGATAACCACCCGCTGCTATACACATCAGCGATGATCTCAACCTCAATCCCTGACGGGGGTTACAATGCATGCTCATCCATTGACACGCAAATCAATGAAGGTCAAGCAGCCTTGACGTTGTTTCAATCGATGGCAAGTAAACCCATAGAAGCATGGAAATTTGTTCGATCATTGCTTACGTTTATGTTTATTACTCCCCAGGAGATCCCCGGTGGAGGTCAAGCAACCTTGACAATCTACCCATAGAATTTCAGCCGTTGATCCACGCGTCGACGAAGGTCAGGCATCCCTGACAACATTTGCTGTTGGCAGTAAATTCAACAGAATCTTGACATATTCTGGCGATACTAACCAGAAAAGGCCAACGTTATAAAGGGGGATTGATGATGGAATATGTTATACACATCCTCAAATAGATCAAGCTTTATCCCCATAGATCTCTTACACATAAGAGGTACCTCTTCAGGATCAAGTCGTTATCAAATACCCAGGAATTTGGTGATAACTCCAACATCAACATCCTACCAGATTCAGATTACACATCAAATTTGGTCATCATTGCCGATCCCCAGTTGAAGCAACAGGAAGCCAACAATTATCCTCAACATGTTGGGCCACAACCCCGTACACATGCATCATACATTTGCATCATATTGCTTTGCCTGATATCATGTTGCGTTTCAAGTGTCTAGGATTCTTTATCCTACCCATGCATCGCCATGCATGAGTATGATAAAGAGGGGCATCTGTAGACACTCAAAATTTTTTGTACCCCTGTCACTAATATTGCAGCAGGATAGAGTCGTCTTTTATGAGAGAATCCTGAAAGACAGTTCACAGCCATATCGGATACTACCGGAAGTTCAGCATCAACCTCGGATCGCAATCTAGGAGTAACAATTCAAACCTCAGATGTAACCCCGAGGCCTGCAGATACAATACCGGAACACACACCGGAGAAGACCGATTAATCTCAGAGACAACCCCGAGGTATCCAGTCTCAGTCCCAACCATGGAAATAGCCACCAACCTTGGCCCAAGGAATGCAATTTCGGCAATAACCCCAGAAATGCTTGTTACAAGTGCGACCAGCTTCAATCTCGGCGCTCACAATGAGATACACTGTATCAGCCCAGCGATGACATCGAGAAGACAAACACACCTCAAAGATGACCATGAGGACTTTCAACCAATTGCAGCAGTCCAATCCCAGCGAAGCTGAGCAACGTCTGCTTTATCGACCCAACCCGGCGATAACACTGGTAAGGGGCAACATCGTCATCTGACCAACACGATGCCATGCCAAGTCATCTCAACACCTCTACACAACAAGGTCCCACAAGGCTAACCAATCCCGAGTTGCTATTGTACGAGGTAACGAATGAAAGTTAAAGCTTGAAGACTGGAGGGCACCGTCCCATCTTCAACGACTTCGTACAAACTCTAGTTACATGCCATCGTACAAACTCTTGACAACGACGGTCCGAAATAGGTCCTGTATACCTCAAACGGATGCCCAGATTGCACTTCTAAAAAATTGAGTGGACATTACAGTGTCCGCGTGCACGTACTTCGAGACGACCCGACCCGACCAAATCGGGCCGACCTGACCCGCCTCTGGTATGCCTGCGGCTCAGCCGCAGGTACACCTGCAGCTCATATTGCCTATAAATAGAGGGCTTGGGGTGCTGATTTTTAAGAGAAAAGAGACGGGGAAACCCTGCACAATTTGCTCTGCACTTGCCATACAGTGTATTTTCTCACTTTAAACACCTGTGAGCTCATATATAGCCTCTTTTGTACCTACAAAAGCCAGTGTTTACCCACTCTAAAGATATAGAAGCCTTTTTTAGCAGTCAGCTGTAAGCCTTCTCACACACTTTAGAGTCTTTCTCTTCATCTTTGCACACACCCTTCTACATGTTGAGAGTCGTGTTGCTTGCTTTTGCCCGGACTTCGGTCCGTGGTTTCATCCTAGTCTGTATATATATATATATATATATATATATATATATATATATATATATATATATATATATATATATTATATGTATATATAGATATATATTGGCTAACATTATCGAGTTATGCCTCGATTGAGCCTAGACTTCGGTCTGGAGCGTTTATTTGCTTTCCTATATATATATATATATATATATATTAAATAAATAAACGCTCCAGTCTAGGCTCATCCGAACACAGTTCATATATATATATATATATATTATATATATATATATATATATATATATATATATTTATATATTAACTGTGTGTCGGACTATGTTCGATGAGCCTAAACTTCGGTTTGGTGCGTTTATTCGCTTTTATATATATATACTTATATATATGAACTGCTATCGAACTCTGTTCGGCGAGCCTGGATTTCATATCTGGTGCGTTTACTACTTTTATATATATATATATATATATATATATATATATATATATATATATATATATATACTTATATATATGAACTATTCTCAGACTCTGTTCGATGAGCCTGGATTTTACATCCGTTGCGTTTATCGCTTATATATATATATATATATATATATATATATATATATATATATATATATATATATTTCGTCTTGCCTGGAGTTCACTTCGTGGCAGTTGATCGCTTTATACAGCTTTCTTTACGTTTCGTCCCGCCTGGAGTTTCTTTCGTGGCGGTTGATCGTATTTACAGCTTTATCTACGTTTCGTCCTGCCTGGAGTTTCCTCTGTGGCAGTTGATAGCTTTTAACAGCTTTATTTACATTTCTGATCCCCCATGGAGGTACTCCGTGGTTGGTGATCATGTCTGTATATATATATTTACAGCTTTTATATATATACCTACTTACTGCTTTCATACAAATTGCGGTATCATGTGCGCCTAGGAATCATGTGATCACAGATTCATCCCATTGGATCTAGATTTGGTTCCCATGATGGACGTTTTCAACCGTAAGCAGCTTGTAAATTATTCTGCATTGTCTGAATTTCGTCAGATGGTTTCCATACCCACGAGGAAGTCGGTATTATTTTGTACATTATTTTTGTACGGATGCTTTGCATCTGTCAAATAAAATCAACCAATTCGAATACGGAATAAAATAGGAGTGTAAAAGGCCTCAATTACTATTGAGCATCAGGGTTTGAAAAACCACTTTTATAAAAACATCACTGCCATATCTTGCTTAAAATTGAATTTTTACATAAATTCAAACCCTGTGTATATAGGTGCGAACTAGGCATCGTACCACTTCCAAATAACAGCACATTGACCCACACACACACACATTCAGATAATAGTTTCTTGAAAAGAGGCGGTCACCGTGGTAACACGGATGTCGGGGGGTGCCTAACACCTTCCCCCCGCATAACCAAGTCCCCGGACCTAACAGTAAAAAGAAGATCTTATTCGTTTTACTTCAGGAGTTTGGAAAGGACCTTCTTTGAATTATCCTACCATAAAGAAAGAATGTCTTTCCATTGTTAAATGTGTTTGAATTCTTTACCGGATTTTCTAACCAGAGAATACTTGCAGGAATGACCAGTAGAAGCCGTGGCCGCGGTCAAAGAGGCCGAGGCAGAGCTAATCTGTACTATACAGAATTTCCTACACTGAAATTGAATCTCGATTTCACCGACCCGTTTAGCAGTGTCACATCACTGGGTCAATGTGCAAACCTTTTCTCGGTTGTGTTGGTACAACCATTTAAAAAATCAACTGGCGACTTTTAACAGTCCATCGTCGACATTATACATGTCGGACCTTTTTCACTTGTTTTTTCAAACAAATCTCACCTAAAATGAGAACACCAAAGAACAAGTAACGGAAAGGGACATCTAAAAATCTCGACGTCGACAGACACCATGATAATGCCAGCTTGAAATTATTTCACAATTTCTTCTATTACCTTTAAACTCCACTCAGGTTTCAATCGCCTGGGCTTCTGCCTGACTGGCTTGAATCCCTCTTTAATGGGAAGGAGATGAAGAACAATGTCAGTGGACAAACCCACCATGTCTTCATGAGACCATGCAAACACATCTCGGAATTGGGTTAATAGCGCAACCATGTCATTCCGTTGGTTTGGGGTGAGGTCTGAACCAATCTGGATTAACTTAGGGCTTTCTAAGGTTCCAAGTTTGAAAGAAGTGGTTTAGTCAAGGTTGGGTTGAGGTTTGTCTGTGACCTATTCCTTAATATCATGAGGTGTCTCATTGTCCTCTTGTATTTCCATCAAGTCTGAGTCCAACTTTGCATCAAAGTTACAGTCCTTGTGGAGAAAAGGCACCTCATCAGCAAGTACAATCACATCTAAATTCAGAGTCCTGAAATAAAATATGCTTTCACTTAATATATGAAATTGTTTAATCATACAAAAGTGTTAGCATGTACTGATAAAATAACTGCTAATACTGTACAAAAAAAGTAAGCAATTAAAGTTATCTACATGGCAGAGGGATTTTTGCCCGTTTTACCCTCGTCGACCAATGCATGGAATGCTGCTCCAATTATCGAGGGTAAAGTCCTAATGGATTGAAGTGATGGAGGGGTTTTCATCGTCCTCCTTTTCCTGAATGATAACCATAACATCTGGGCAATCATCGTCTAGGGTATATCTGTTTGTATGTTCATTATGGACAATGATGCGTATGCTTGACATCATCAGGGCGATATCATGTTTACATTTCTGTTCCCTTTCTTCCACCTCGGGATCAGGAATCAGAACCACTTTTGCTTTAAAGGGTACTGGTTTGGGAAACAACATAGCTATAACATGGGCTGGCACCTTTACTAGAGACTGTATCAGCTCATGAGGTGTAAATAGAGAAAATCGCCGTGTGGCGAAAGCTTGAGGAACCTGCTTGTGCTTATGAGGATTCCTATGACTGGAACTGGCAGAATAGCCTAGTCCGGCTGTCTCGGTTTGACTCAACATTTAAATTAGGTGCTTAATACCCTGCTTATCTTTACCAAGCCCTTGTCTGGGCTGATAATCCAATGACATCTTTTCTTGAGTGGCCGACATAACCTCAGCAAAAATCTTGGGTACGAGAAGTGGTTCTCCAATAGGATGGTATTGCATGTTACTCACTTCCAAAGAATGAAAACTGGTCGGCTTAACTTCTGAATTGAAGCTGATGATTGGTAGGTATCCTTGTTCAGGACATTCCGGCTCAGCGTTGACAGTGACTAGGCTATTGTTGACAATGTATTTCAATTGTTGATGAAGTGTAGAAGGGACGGCTCCACCCATGTGGATCCATGGTCTCCCCAATAGTAGGTTGTATCTTGAATCTATCTTGAGGACATGGAAGGATACATTGAATGTGTTTGGACCAATCTCAATTGGCAGCTCAATCTCTCCGACAGAATTTTGTCGAGATGCATCAAAAACTTTGATAACCGTATGGCTGCTTCGGATCTATTTGAGATTAATGTTCATCTTTACCAAGGTGGCATAAGGACAGATATTCAGAGACGAACCTCTATCTATCAAAACTCCAACTAATATATACCCGAATGACAAAACTTCAATGTGCAATGGCTTGCAATGACCGATCCCTTCGGGCGGTATGTCGTCATTAGTGAAGGATATCACATAGTTGTTAAAAATGTGATCACCCAGATGTTAAAATTTTTCCACATCCACTGATTTTGGCAAGTAGGCTTCTTCTAAAATATTTAATAAGATCTTCCTATGATCCTCAGAAGAGAAAACCAAGTCCAGTATTGAGATCTGATGTGGAGCTTCTCTTAAGCTTAGAACCACCTTGGCTTCATTATGGCCCATAGTGCGGAGGAATTTCTTAATTTTCTCCATGGGAATCTTCCCCTTTGCTTTTATGGCGGGCTTCATCACCCTCTGATAAAGATACATCGGATTTTCCTTCGACACTGTAGTAGTAGTATGAGACGTGGATCCTTCAGCTTCTCCATAATTCCATGGGACTTTGTGTAAGCTGATAACATGATACTGTGGTCTAAAGGGTAAAGAAATTGGCTCTGTGCAGTCACTTTCAAAGGATTGTCAGCTCCTTTGAGTTAGATTGCATGTATGGGAAATGGTTTGACAGTCTCATCAGGCTCAGCGGATATAACTGCTACTGATCCCTTCCATTTGGTATGACAGGTATTCCCACTCTCGAGTAGCACAGTGTCATCGTCTGCTAGTTGTAGGACACCGCTATTAATTAGATTTTGAATAAGATGGCGGAGTGCCCAACATTCTTCTGTGATGTGACCGCGAGAATGTGAATGATATTGACAAACTCCGTCAGAGTTGAACCGTCTTGAACGGGGATTAATTAGAGGTAGAAGGGAGGTGATTCTTCCTTCGTTGATTAGCATCTGAAATATCTCCTCCATAGGTTGACCCAAGTATGTAAATTCCTTTTAATTGGCAAAATCCCGACGGGCTTTAGCACTTGCTCTCTTCGCAACCTTATCCTCCATAGCTTCACTTTCTGAAGGTGATGGCAGAGCATTCATAACAAAAGGAAGGAGATATGCATGCTCTTCGCTGACTAACTGGCGTGTGACTTGATGCTGATAGGTTACTAGTTCTGCCAATTATTCAATTTGCTTACAAAGACCTTTCATCTTTTATTCCACAGCAAATTGGAACTTTACGTAATCCCATATGTCAACACCGTCTTTGATGGTCTAAGATGATTCACCCTTAAAATTGGAACTCTGCCCAGCGCTCTAACTAATAATGTTGACCTCTTCTTCTTTGTGTTGAGGAAGAGGGTTGTCTTGCACATGAGGTTGATCTGGTTTGGTAACCACGATCTCACCGTTTTCTATTAAATATTGGATCTTGTGTTTCAAGGCCCAACAATCTTGAGTATCATGTCCAGGTGCTCCGGCATGATAGGCACACTTCCGGGTTGCCTTAAAACCCATCCCATTAGGGTTGGCTGGTGGAAGAAGATGTGTGATTTTCTTCTGAGTAGTCAGAAGAGCAAGAATATTCTCGAGCGAGTCCCCTAAGGGTGTGAACGTTTGAGGGCGCTTTACATCTCCACCTTTAGGCAATGGAGGGTTTGAAGATTGTGCTTGGAAAGGGGAGTAGTTTCTACTCTGTATAGGCATGCTCTGACTGCCTTTCTGACTTTGTACTATTAAGGAAACATCATCCTCTTTCTTTTTATGGACCCTCCATGTTTCCATAAGATCCGAATTGGATGTGCTCAGTAACTGCTTTAAGAGCGGCTAGGTCTTGAATCTTTCCTGACTTCAATCCCATCTCAGCCATCTCTCCGTGTTTGATCATTTTAGAAAATGGTTTACCAATACCAGCTAAAACTCTTTCATAGAAAGGAGCTTCTTGTATGTCTATGAAAGTCATGACCATTTTTGATTCTATCATAGAAGGAATAACATGAGCAGCAAGGCGCCTTCACCTTTGAGCATACTCTCTGAAAGATTCATTAGACTGTTTCTTGACCTTGGTAATCTGGTACCGGTCAGGAGCTATCTAAGATTGAAAACTGTATTGAGTGAGAAAGGCGTGAGCTAGCTCTTCCCAACTATGGATCTTTGAGTTGTCTAATCTGGTATACCTTGAATGAGCTTCTCCAGTTAGACTCTTCTGGAACAGCTGCATTCTGAGCTTCTCGTTTTCCGTATAAGATCCAAGTTCTCCAATGAACACCTTCAAATGTGTGCAAGGATCCCCAAATCCGTCATAGTTTTCAAAGTTAGGGGTTTTACATTTCTCTAGATAATGAACACCAGGGAATATGTAAAGGTCAGCATATGAAACACTTCCATGTGTTCCAATTCCTTTGAGAGAACACATAGTTTCTTCTATTTGAAGGACCTTCTTCTTGATATCACCGGTGTCTGGATCTCCTTTGAGATGGGTGTTTTCAGGGTCTTTGTTGGTCGTATCCAACTGAGGTTCTGGATTTGTTTTATCAAAATCTTGTGTTCCTCCTTGTGTAGAGGATTCTGTATGTATAGGCATTTTTGAGCCTTGAGTAGACTGATGTAATTCCTTAAGCAGGACAACCAAATCTATAATTTTTTTACTTGATCCGTCAAACTCTTCTAGAGAAACGACATTAGACTAGTCAGAAGAAGACATGATTGGCTGTAGGCTCATGGACTTTTTAGATTTTGAGCGGGTAACAGGCCCAATTGTTTCCCTACAAAAGACTTATGTAGTTTAGTCTTAGGGAAATGTAAATGTTTACATGCTATGTATACCCGTGTTAGGAATATTATCCTGCGAAACGGAAGTTAACTGATAGCATGTCATGTATTTGCAAATATTCTTCATATTTTCCATTACATAAAGATGAGCATGGAATAAAATTTACAAGTAATAGAAAATAGAAAGCATGAAGAAACTTTCCTCCGTGTTTGGTTTATCAGAGGCTGACCTATCTTAGGGTTACTCTCGCGGCTTTTTGGCATGAAGGTTCCCAGATCATCGCAATCTACTTGACGGGAAGTTAATCCGGTCTTTCGACTGGAGCGAATTTGGGTGGTGCCTTTCCTGAGCCTCGTTGGAATTAGTCTTCCTACGAGTCCAGTAATCAAACACCGACTGGATAGCCTCCTGGTGGAGGAACCACACAACATACATTCACATACAACATGTCTCACCGTTTATGCAAATGATGACATGTACGAAGCACTAATATCACAGATAGATATATGGCAGTGCAGTAAGTAAAATGAATTCGTACACATTCATCATAAATGTAAATGTGACATTCACACACAAGCATTTAACAGTTTTGAAAAGCTTGTAGTAGCGGCTTAAGCCTTCCTACTGGTGTCCCCAGCAGAGTCGCCACCTGTCGACGTCGGGATTTTTATTTGTCCCTTTTCGTTTCTTGTTCTTTGGTGTTCTCATGTTATGTGAGATTTGTTTGAAAAAACAAGTGAAAAAGGTCCGACATGTGTAATGTCGACGATTTGACTGTAAGTGTGACGCCCCCAAAATAGGTATACATCACCCATCTTGAGTCGCCAAATACATGGTACAAAATTCAAATACAACTTAATAATACAACTGTCGTGTAAAATACGACAAAACATAAACTGAAAGTTTTAATACTAATATTGTCTTCTAGACAGTATTCAAAACTAAAATGGAGTCCTCAATACATTTATTATCACACTATTTCATAGAATAGTGAGGACTACTAATGCTATCATCTGTCTAAAATTTCCCCGACTGTCTAAAATTTCCTGAAGAGAAAAATGAAAGCAAAATGGTGAACTCAACTAGCCCAATAAGAAATATTATGACTAAAATAATGTAGAATAAGTTTTCGTTAGTCTTCAACAATGTTAAACTGATAGAATATAATATACAACAAGTTTAATTGTAGCGGAACAAGCAATCTATTAGAAGAGTCAAGTAGAACATAAAATCTATTATCTTCTATGATTTAAAAAGGTTTTTCATCACTTTTATCGCTGAGACTCAACTTAATAAATAATCCACATCATTGAATCACACTTGCACTACGTCCTAGGATATTCTTTATTATCACGACCACAAATTTTCCATGTACTACGGGCTAAGGATATTCGTGTATTCATCAATGGTCATGATCATGCCAACAACTATAAATCAATGCACTACGGGCTAATAATGACTTTTACCACATCATTTGTAACATTACGGTCATGATTATACCGAATAATTCTTGGTCATAATCATACCAAGTCCATCTATGCACTACAGGCCACAGATGACTTTCAATATAATATAAGCATGAGGATGATGACAATGATATAAGAATTCAATAAAACAAGTTCAAGGATAAATTTTAAAGATTTATAATTTAATTTATCCAGAATTCAATAACGTCCAAATTGTCAACATGATACTGCTTTGTGGAGTAAAATTCAAGAATAATATTTCCATAAAAAGATACTAGATGAAGCGCAAATATCAATGATATTATACTAATTTTATGGAGTATAGAAGCCAAAACTTAAACCAAATGAGTATAGAATTCGAATTCTGAAACGAAATAATATTACTTATATACTACAGAGTATGGAAGAAAATATTATTTCAAACAAATATTGAACAAAAATTCACGAACGTTCGTTTTAAAAAAAATTTAGAATATAATATTCAAGTAAAACAAATAACTTTAAATAAAATATAATATATTCTATTTATAATCTAATATATATATATATATATATATATATATATATATATATATATATATATATAACTTTCCCTGCCTTTCATGCAACTAAAGAAAAACTGTGAACCATCCCACTTATTCCACTCGTGGTCCCCACATGTGGTCCCCACATGTGGCCCCACCTTTATTATAATAAATAATTTTCTACCGATTATTTTGAAAAATGAGTAAATGGGTGTTCAAATAATAAACAAAATTTACATCAAATACTTCATAAAAATCCCCTCAATATTTTTAACAACATTTATCAGCATTATTATAATTTGTAATATTTAACAACCAGGTCGTTCCCAGGAAAGAGGGGGATTTCCAATAAGGATTTCTCACTATTGGCGCGCAATTAGGTGACCAAACCTCTCCTTGACAGAACTTCTAGACATCGTCAATATTGCAAATAATAATATTAATAACTTTGTCGTCTCAATTATTGATTTACTAATATATAAAATATCGACAATAATTGAATCAATAACGTGAGATACTATGCAACAATTACTGTAGCAATAATTGAACAAAACTGAGTGATTTCTCACGTAAGCATCAATAATCAATACCGTGTGCTACTATGCAACCACGCGTATTACTGTACTTTTAACACCGGGTGTTTCAACAGTTAACGGTAAAACTTTCTCCGTTATTTTTATAAAAAGTTATTTTTGTCGTTTTCTCAATCTGACAATAATTCCGTTGTGGGGTCCACCAATGATTGTGCCGTCGTACGAATATTCTCTGTTAAAACGAATATTCCCCGACCAATCGAATATAATATAACAACTTGCGTACTTTGCAAAATTTATAAATATTACCTACAACTATAACATTATTTCAAATTAACTCCATAATATTCAAAAATGATATTTATAAAAAATTCATCTTTATTAATAAAAGTTGGGGTCTTACAATCTCCCCTTCTTATAAAAGTTTTCCCTCGAACTTAGGGTACATACCTAGTATGACGAAGAAGTGAGGATACCTTGATTTCATTTCAGATTCTAACTCCCAGGTCATTTCCTCAACATCGTGGTTTCTCCATAAAACTTTGACTTGAGATATAACCTTGAAGCGTAAAATATGCTCCTTCTTATCCAAGATTTTAACAGGAACCTCTTCATACGTTAAATCTTCCGCTATTTCATCTGGTTCTATCTCAATAATGTGGTTCAGGTCTTCCACATATTTACGTAACATGGATATGTGAAAAACGTTATGAACAGAGATATACTTGGCGGTAGAGCGAGTCTATAGGCCACAGTTCTTACTCGATTGAGGATTAAAAATGGGCCAATAAATCGAAGATTGAGCTTTCCTCTCTTTTCAAATCTCATAACTCCTTTTCATGAAGCAGCACGTAACAATACATGATCTCCAATATCGAATTCCACGTCCTTTTGATGAAGATTAGCATAACTCTTTTGTCGATGTTGTGAGGTTTGTATACGTTGTCGGATCATTTAAATCTTTTTCATAGTCATACGTACCAACTCCGGTCCCAACAATGCTGCTTCACCCACCTCATCCCAGCATACTAGAGAACGACACTTTCTTCCATACAATGCCTTGAATGGAGCCATGCCAATACTTGCTTAATAACTATGGTTGTAGGAAAACTCCACCAATGGTAAGAACTTGTCCCAACTTACCTTGAATTCAAGGACACAGAGTCTTAATAGATCCTCCAGAGTTTGAATAGTCCTCTCTAACTGCCCGTCCGTTAAAGGATGATATGCCGAACTAAATCGTAAATCTGTGCCCATAGCTTTTTGTAAACTAACCCAAAATCTTGAAGTGAATCTTGGGTCTCGATCACAAACTATGGATACTGGCATACCATGCGATCTTACAATCTCGTTTATGTACATACGAGCAAGACGTTCAAGTGTATATGTTTCTCATATAGGTAAGAAATGAGCCGACTTGGTCAATCTATCAACAATGACCCAAATTGCATCTATGCCTTAAGAAACCTTGGGAAGACCAGTAACGAAATCCATGGTAATGTGCTCCCACTTCCATTCTATAATTTCAAGTGGTTGCAATGGACCTTTTGGTACTTGACGCTCCGCCTTGACTCTTTGACAAGTTAAACACCTTAAGATAAACTCCGATATCTCTCTCTTCATATTGCTCTAACAAAATGTATGTCGAAGATCACGATACATTTTGGTACTCCCAGGATGGATTGCAAACGGTGTGTTATGCACCTCCATCATGATTTTATACTTTAAATAAGGGTCGTTAGGAATACAAAGTCTGGAGTTGACTCGACGTATTCCTTCTTCATCGATTTTTGCTTCCGGCATAGCACCTTCTTGCACTTTCTTCCTCATACGCATCAGCTCCAGGTCTGCAGCTTAAGCAACTTTAACTTTATCGATTAAAGTCGGTTCTACTCGTATATTCGCCATCATCACATGGGTCCCTGGAGTATTTAACTCTATCTCCATCCTTTGCAAGTCATACAAAATAGGCCTTTGCGTTGACAATATCGCACGCGTACCCGCATATTATCTTCTACTCAATGCGTCAGCTACCACGTTCACTTTTCCAGGATGATATTGAATGGTATAATCATAATCTTTCAATAGTTCAAGCTAACGTCGTTGCCGCATGTTGAGTTCTTTTTGAGTGAAGAAATATTTGAGGCTTTTATGATCAGTATAGATCTCCACCTTCTCTCTATACAGGTAATGCCTCCAGATTTTTAGTGCAAAAATGACTGCTGCCAACTTTATATCATGAGTAGGATAATTCCTCTCATATTCTTTGAGTTGTCGTGAGGTATAGGCTATGACTTTCCCATGTTGCATGAGAACACATCCTAACCCTTTGCCCGAAGCATCACTTAGATGACAAATCCCTCCGAGCCAGATGGTATTGTCAAAACAGGTGCTGAAATGAGTCCCCTCTTGAGTTCTTGAAAACTCTTCTCACATTCCTTGCTCCAACCGAAATTTGTATCTTTCCGAGTCAGCTGAGTTAATGGAGTAGTGATTTGAGAAAATCCTTCTATGAATCTCTGATAATAACCAGTTAAGTCAAGAAAGCTACGTACTTCGGTCACTAATTTAGGTTGCTCCAAGCTTTGAATAGCTTCAATCTTTGTCGGGTTAGTAGATATTCCATGACTTGATACTACGTGCCCAAGGAATGCTACTTCCTCAAGCCAGAACTCGCATTTCTTCAACTTGGCATAAAGCTTGTTTTCACGAAGCTTTTGAAGTATCAACCTCAAGTGTTGCTCATGATCTTCACGACTATTGAAATATATGAGGATGTCATCAATAAAGACGACCACAAAGGGATCCAAATATTTCTTGAATACTCCTTTCATCATATCCATGAAGGCAGCAGAAGAATTAGTCAATCCAAAAGACATGACTAGGAATTCATAATGCCCGTACCGAGTTCTGAAAGCCGTCTTTAGATTTTCATCGGTTCTAATCTTTAACTGATGATATCCGAAACGAAGATCGATCTTTGAAAAGAATTTGGCGCCTTACAACTTGTCAAACAGGTCATCAATGCGAGGCCACAAATATTTATTTTTGACAGTGACATGGTTCAACTCCCGATAATCAATACAAAGTCGCATACTCCCATCTTTCTTTTTCACGAATAGAACATGAGCACCCCAAGGAGAAGTACTAAGACGAATGAAACCGATGTCTAACAATTCCTGCAGTTGGGTCTTTAACTCCTGAAGTTCAATAAGAGCCATTCGATATGGGGCTTTGGAAATGGGTTTTGTACTGGGTTCAAGGTCGATACAAAATTTAATTTAACGCTCTGGGGGTAGGCCAGGAAGTTCTTCAGGATACGTCAGGGAATTTATTAACAATAGAAATGTAATTCAAAATTGACGTATTTTTTTTAGATCCGTGACATGATCTAAGAAAGCTTGACATCCGTTTTTCAATAAACGAATAACTTTATGGCTTGAGATGACCGTGATTTATTTTAATGGTTTTGTCGCTTGAATTCGTATAATAGGTTGATTAGGAATATGAAAGCTAACAACCTTACGAAAATAATCAATTTTTGTATGATGAGTAGTTAACCAATCAATCCCTAGAATTACTTCAAATGAAAGTATTTTCAATGAAATAAGATTGACATGTAATGTGAGGGTACCGATTTGAAGCAAACAAGACTTATAAAAAGTGGATGTAAAGAAGGTTTCTCCCAACAGAGTTTCAACAGATAAGTCAAAGTCTAATTTCTCTAGAGTCAAATTTAAACGTTGAGCGCAAGTAGGACACATAAAAGAATGGGTAGAATCGGTATCAAATAAGGTATAGACTTCGCTAGAGTTTATGATTGGCTTACCCGTGATGACCTCGTTCGGGTTCTTTACTTTCTGGGAGGTCACGACAAACGCTCTCCTTTGCACTACCGGCTTTGACTTTTCTGGAACGGCCTTTGGTGCCTCCATCCCAGCTGGATTTGTCTTCGATGAATGACAAAATCGGGCTAGGATACCTTCTCTTCAACAATTATAACACGCTTTGGACTACATCGCGCAATTTGGACTGATGTGTCCCTCCCCTCTGCATTTGAAGCATATGATAGGTGGTTGTTCTCCTTCCTTAACAACGGGCGTTGGTGCTGACGTCTTTCCATCATTGTTGAATCTTTTTTTCTTGAAATGTCCACTTTTATTTTCTTGGCCATGATTTCCACCGAAGTGGTTACCATTTCTGGCATATTTATTCCCTCCACGTTTTTTGTCACCGCTTCGATGACTGCTACCACTGGTATTATCGACTTGTCGGCTGCTTTCTCTTGGTTGGGTTGACTCATTATCGCGCTCCAATAATTGAGCCCTATTTACAACATCTGAATACAAACACAGTTTATGAGAGATAAGGTATTGACATATCTCGGGTTTCAAACCTCTTAGAAACATTCACGTCATTCTCTCCTCATTATTAACTAAGTGGGACGCAAACCGGGATAACTCGACTTGGCTTCGTACTGCGACACGGTCATGTTGTTTTGCTCTAGTTTAATGAACTCTACCTCTTTCATGTGACGAATACTTTCAGTAAAGTACTTGTCGTTGAACAATTCTTGGAACTTCTCCCAAGTCATCTTCAGTGCGGCAGTTTGAGTACGCTTTACAGATTTCCACCAGTAATCTGCCTCTGCTTTCAACATGAAGGTGGAAAAGGGAACCTTTTGCTCCTCGGAGCATCCCAAGACATCATATCAAATATCATGTTGATCTGCTTTATCCACGTCTCCGCCTTAAGTATTTTTGGCTCTCCAAAAAACTCCGATGGTCCTAGCTCCTTGAACTATTTAGCAGTGACCATCCGAGAGTTGCCAGTGTTTCCACCTGCATTTTGGACAGGAACCACTCTCGCCTGATGTTGCATGAATTGTACAAAGCCTCTGAACATTCCATCGTTCATCGTTTGGTCAGTGTTGTTGTTTGCATGAGGATTGTTACCTTCCTGATGCACATTATCCTGATTATTGATCTGTGAAGACTCAACGGTCTCCTATGCTCCATTGTTATTCTCAACATTCTCAGATGTCATTTTTAAATACTGCCACAAAACAAGGGTTAATTGACATGTCACATATTATCCCTATACTCTGACCGACCAACTAAATACCAAATAAACTTAGGTAGGTCATACTGGCGAAAGAATTCCCCGTCTCTCCCCTCCCAGTTCTTGTCTCACATCTCAGCTAGGGATCATATCCCTAAGCTCTGATACCAACTGTGACGCTCCCAAAATAGGTATACATCACCCATTTTGAGTCGCCAAATACATGGTACAAAATTCAAATACAACTTAATAATACAACTGTCGTGAAAAATACGACAAAACATAAAATGACAGTTTTAATATGAATATTGTCTTCTAGAGAGTATTCAAACTCAAATGGAGTTCTCAATACATTTATTATCACACTATTTCATAGAATAGTGAGGACTACTAATGCTATCATCTGGACCGTCACTCCGTTCCTCGACTAGTCCTGGCTACGTTCATATTTCCTGCAGAGAACAATGAAAGCAAAAGGGTGAGCTCAACTAGCCCGGTAAGAAATATTATGACTAAGATAATGCAGAATAAGTTATCGTTAGTCTTCAACAATGTTAAACTGATAGAATATAATAGACAACAAGTTAAACTGTAGCGGAATAAGCAATACATTAGAAGAGTCAAGTACACCATAAAATCTACTATCTTCTATGATTTAAAAAGGTTTTTCATCACTTTTATCGCTGAGACTCAGCTTAATAAATAATCCACATCATCGAATCACCCTTGCACTACGACCAATGATATTCTTTAGTATCACGACCACAAATTATCCATGCACTACGGGCCAAGGATATTCATGTATTCATCAATGGTCATGATCATGCCAACAACTGTCCATCAATGCACTACGGGCCAATGAGGACTTTTACCAAATCATTTGTAACATTACGGTCATTATTATACCAAATAATCCCTGGTCATAATCATACCAAGTCCATCTATGCACTATAAGCCACATATGACTTTCAACATAATATAAGCATGATGATGTTGCCAATGATATAAGAATTCAATAAAACAAGTTCAAGGATAAATTTTAAAGATTTATAATTTAATTTATCCAGAATTCAATAACGTTCAAATTGTCAACATGATACTGCTTTGTGGAGTAAAATTCAAGAATAATATTTTCATGAAAAGATACTGGATGAAGCGCAAATATCAAGGATATTCTACTAATTTCATGGAGTATAGAAGCCAAAACTTAAATCAAATGAGTATAGAATTCGAAATCTGAAACGAAATAATATTACTTACATACTACAGAGTATGGAAGAAAATTTTATTTCAAGCGAATATTGAACAAAAATAACATCCCTTACGAATATTGAACGAAATAATATTCTTTATGAATATTAAACGAAAATAATATTCATTACGAATATTGAACGAAATAATATTCTTTATGAATATTAAACGAAAATAATATTCATTATGAATATTGAACGAAAATAAAATTCATACGAATATGAAAAATAATATCTCTTCAGAATATGAAATAAATAATACCCATTACCTTAAAAAGAAGAGTATACCAACTGGTATAGCAGGGATATTCTTGAAGAAAACCTTAACTGTTTTCTATGCTCAAAGCTTTCTAAAACTCGAAAGAAATACGCTCAAGATTATAGAAGAAGAATTCTCTGATTCTGGTGTGATTTTCAATTCTGACTAAGCATCCTATTTATAGGAGAATGGAAGGGGTACTGTGCAAGAATGAACTGCTCAGTATATTCACAAAAAATTCACGGACGTTCGTTTTTAAAAAAATTGAGAATATAATATTCAAGTAAAACATATAACTTTAAATAAAATATAATATATTCTATTTATAATCTAATAAAACAAAACTTATAATATATATATATATATATATATATATATATATATATATATATATATATGTTATATATATAATATATATACTAATTATATATATATATATATATATATATATATATATATATATATATATATATATATAACTTTCCCTGCCTTTCATGCAACAAAAAAAAACCCGTGAACCATCCCACTTATTCCACTCGTGGGCCCCACATGTTTCCCCACCTTTTGATAAGTGGATTTTATATACGCGATTTAATGTCCATTTCATTCTTATTTGTTGCTAAATTATTGTGATCATGTTCATTTTTACTCGTTTTATGTTATTGCATGTGTAGAATGGTGGTTATAGCATTCAACGTACATTTGGAACTATTCGGTAAGATTTGAAGTCAAGTGGAGCATAGTTGGAAGAAAGTTACAAATTCAGCAAAGTCATCTGGCAGAAGACAAGCCCGCCGGGGCGGGCATCAATAGCCTATACACCCCCGTCGGGGCGGGGGGTCTTCATTCGAGCTTGACAGAAAGGAAGCCCGCCGGGGCGGGGGCTGGCAATTTTTGCTATGTCCTGTTTTGATTAAACTTCTTCTTGGGCATGGTTTCTAGCAATTGCATAACAATGGAAATCTAATTGAAGGGAATTTCGGCTGGAGCTTGTATGCTAGACATCTACTACTCCATCAATAACAACTTCAATAATACAACAAGGCATATAACGAGGATTGATCTGAGTTTTTGATAGCAAGCTTTGGAGGAGTATTTCAAGGAGATTTTCAAGACGATTGCGATTTTAGGCTACGTGAAGGGTGTTTTTCAATATTCTTCGTCTTAGGCTATTATTTGTAATCAAAAGAATATTTTCTATGAATTATTCAGTGTTTATTTCGTTTAGTATGAACTAATTCACTTTTTAGGCTTATGATGGATCTTTAAGTGAAACGATGATTTTGTAAACTTTGATTTCCATTTCAATAGTCTATTTCCAGTTTATCTATATTGGTTTGAGCTTGAATTAATGAATTGCCTGATCAATAATTCTTTGTGGATTTGTATGGAATCAAGAGAGGATATTCGAATCTAGACCTAATTAATATAGCATGTGTTCATGAATTTTGTGAATAGCAGAATCTTGATGAATGTTAAGGTAGAGATATGCTTGACATCGCATGTAGTCGGATAGAGAACTTATTCTTTAACCTTCTTTAATTGTAATTCACATAGAGATATAGTGAGTTAGTTAATTAAGGTGTTTAACTTGTTTCTATCTTAATTATGGATTTAAGTTAATACGGTATTAGTGCATCGAGATGTGGTTAATGCTACGTTCGTGTTTTTGATTAATAAACTGGGATAGTAAGTTGAATTGGAATTAAAGTGTTAAAATCAGAGTGAAGCTTAGGGTGAGATCATAAGTTTAATTCTCCATTAATTGTTTGAATTTCCAGATTTTGATATTAGTGATTGTTTTGTGATAGTTTAATTATTCTTTAATTTAGATCCTTTAATTTTAATTATCGAGTTGATTTGTTTATTAAAATTAGGGTTAATAGGAAATTGGTAATTGTAAAGTTAAGATTATTGTTAGTTAGTCTCTGTGGAAACGATACTCTACTTATCACTCTATTAGTTGTTGACCACGTATACTTGCGTGTTGTGCGTAATTAGATTTTACCCAACAAGTTTTTGGCGCCGTTGCTGGGGACTATTTAGTATAAATCTTAATAGTTTTACAATATCAGTTTAATTAATCCAGTTTTACTTAGACATTTTTATTTTTGTTTTGTTCTTCTTATTTCAGGTGTTGGAACAATTTATGCAAACTTGATCCAAAAATCCAGACTTGCTGCCTTTTGAGGATGACATCGAGAGAAGGTTTCAGAGGTTGAGTAAGTGGATCAAGGAAACGAGATAAGAATTTGAAACATCTGAGAAGGAGGAGGAAATGGCAGCCAAAGATCAGAAAGCGTTAAGGGACTTCGCCACACCCAAGGTGACTGAACTGTATTCAAGCATCACCAGGCTCGCAATAGCCACTAACAAATTTGAAATCAAGCCTGGAACGAACATCTAGTCAGCTTTTTGGAGATTTGCAACACCTTTAGGTACAATGGGGTGTCGAATGATGCGGTGAGACTTCGCTTGTTTCCATTCACTCTACGGGACAAGGCGAAGAGTTGGTTGCATTCTCTACCGCCTGGATCGATTACTACATGGGAGGACTTAGCTCATAAATTCCTCGCCAAATTCTTTCCACCGGTGAAAACTGCAAAGATGAGAAACGAGATAACGATGTTTGAGCAACAACATGGGGAGTCGCTATATGAGGCATGGGAGAGATATAAAGAATTGCACAGAAAATTCCCACATCATGGATTACCTAAGTGGCTACAATTGAACACCTTTTACAACGAACTATATGGGACTCTCAGAACTAGTATTGATGCAGCGTCGAGCGGAGCTTTCATGGCCAAGAGTTACGAGGAAGCGTATAATTTGATTGAAACCTTGGCGGCTAACAACTACCAGTGGCCCACAACGAGAATGACACAGGCAAAGACAGCTCGAATTTTAGAAGTGGAAGGTGTTACAGCCATACAAGCACAGGTTTCAACACTTTTGAAGAAGGTGGATTCTATGATAGGGGCATAGGCACAACAATCACAACAAATAGCAGTTATATGTGAGTTGTGTGCAGGAGAGCACCCAACGGATCAATGCGCGATAAATCCAGCATCTATGTAGTTTGTGGGAAATTATAACAGAATTCCGCAAAACACATACCAGAACACATACAATCAAGGAAATAGGAATCATTCGAATTTCTCGTGGAGTAATAATCAGCAACATCAAGCTCCACTGTAAGACCCCAACTTTTATAAATAAAGATGAATTTTCTATAAATATCATTTTTAAATATTATGGAATAAATTTGATATAATGTTATAGTTGTGGGTAATATTTATAAATTTTGCAAAGTACGCAAGTTGTTATATAATATTCGATTGGTCGGGGAATATTCGTTTTAACAGGGAATATTCGTACAACGACACAATCATTGGTGGACCCCACAATAGAATTATTGTCGGATTGAGAAAACGACAAAAATACTTTATGAAAATAACAGCGAAAGTTTTACCGTTAACTATTGAAACACCCGGTGTTAAAAGTACAGTAATACGCATAGTTGCATAGTAGCACACGGTATTGATTATTGATGGTTACATGAGAAGTCGCTAAGTTTTGTTCAATTATTGTTACAGTAATTGCTGCATAGTATCTCACGTTATTTGATTCAATTATTGTCAATATTTTATATATTATTAAATCAATAATTGAGGCGACAAGGTTATTAATATTATTATTTGCAATATTAACGATGTCTAGAAGTTCTGTCAATGAGAGGTTTGGTGACCTAATTGCGCGCCAATAGGGAGAAATCTTTATTGGAAAGCCCCCTCTTTTCTGAGAACGACCTGGTCGATTAATATTGTGAATTATAATAATGATGATAAATGTTGTTAAAAATATTGAGAGGAAATTTTTATGAAGTAATTGTTATAAATTTTGCTTATTATTTGGACCCCCACTTACCCATTTTTTTAAAACAGTTGGAGAAAGTTATCTCAGATTCGTTTTATTTCTTATATATAGGTGTGTATTATATATATATATATATATATATATATATATATATATATATATATATATATATAAGAAAAGTGATGATGGGAATGGTGGGTGGGGGAGTGTGTGCGTGTGTGGGAGGGAGTATAATTGTTAGTATATTATATATAATAAGTGTGTGCATGTGTGTCTGAAAAGGAAGTTAGTGGAGGAAATTGGTGGAAGGATTTGTAAGCCTTTGCCGAAAGGCAAAGGTTATAAATATATTTATATTTTATAAGTTTTGTTTTATTAGAATATTTTATTAATACTGCATAGTAAATCAATATGGACCGTCCGTTTAAAAGTAAATCAATCTGGACCGTTCATGAATTAGTTACTATGCAGTCCATTCTTCTATAAATAGAAGCTTATTCCTTCATTATTTCTTACGAATTCACTGAAACTCTAGAGAGAGAAATTATAAAGAAACTATAGAAAAATATTCTGCTACTTCCCTACTCTTATATTCAGTTTCTTTTACGGTAAGATGTATTATTTTTTTTGTATTCATGAAGAGAACTTCTGTTATTCCATTATTTATTATTCTATTGGAATAACCTGTATACCTACCCTATACTTGGTGAAATTCTTTTGTTATTCCATTCTTTATTATTCTGTTAGAATATCATGTCTGTGCGTTTTACGCCGGACCTGGTTCCATTCTTTATTATTCTGTTAGAATATCCTGTCTGTGTGTTTTACGCCGGACCTGGTTCCATTCTTTATTATTATGTTGAAATATCATGTCTGTGCGTTTTACGCCGGACCTGGTTCTATTCTTTATTATTCTGTTGGAATATCATGTCTGTGCGTTTTACGCCGGACCTGGTTCCGTTATTTATTATTCTGTTGGAATAACCTGTCTGTGCGGTCTATCGCATGCTTGGTGATTTCTTTTGTTATTCCATTCTTTATTATACTCAGTTGGCTAAAACTATACTCCATGAAATTAGTGGAATATCCTTGATATTTGCGCTTCATCCAGTATCTTTTCATGGAAATATTCTTCTGAACATTCTTGAATTTTACTCTACAAAGAAGTATCATGTTGACAATTTGGACGTTATTAGTTCCTGGATAAATTAATTTTTGAACTTGTTTTATTGAATTCTTATATCATTGTCATCATCCTCATGTTTATATTTTGTTAAAAGTCATCCGTGGCCTGTAATGCATAGATGGACTTGGTATGATTATGACCAGAGGTTATTCGGTGTAATCATGACCATAATATTACAAATGATGTGGTAAAAGTCCTCATTGGCCCGTAGTGCATTGATGGACAGTTGTTGGCATGATCATGATTATTAATGAATACACGAATGTCCTTGGCCCGTAGTGCATGTATAATTTGTGGTCGTGATACTAAAGAATATCCTTGGCCGTAGTGCAGGGGTGATTCGATAATGTGGATTATTTTTTAAGCTAAGTCCCAACGATAAAAGTGATGAAAAACCTTTTAAATCATAGAAGATAATAAATTTTTTTCTCTACTTGACTCTTCTAATAGATTTCTTGTTCCGCTGCAGTTAAACTTGATATTTATTATATTTTATCAGTTTAACACTGTTGAATGCTAATGATAATTTATTTTGCATTATCTTAGTCATAATATTTCTTACTGGGCTAGTTGAGCTCACCCTTTTGCTTTCATTGTTCTCTTTAGAAAATGAGAACGTAGCAGAGACTAATCGGGGAACGGAGTGACGGTCCAGATAATAGCATTAGTAGTCCTCACTATTCTATGAAATAGTGTGATTATAAATGTAATGAGGACCCCATTGAGTTTGTATATTGTCTAGATGACAATATTTGTATTAAAACTCACAGCATATGTTTAGTCGTATTTTACACGACTGTTGTATAATTAAGTTGTATTTGAATTTTGTACAATGTATTTGGCGACTCAAGATGGGTGATGTATACCTATTTTTGGGGCGTCACAGTTGGTATCAAAACTTAGGGATATGATCCCTGGCTAAGATGTGAGAATAGAATTAGGAGGGGAGAGACGGGGAGTTCCTTCACTAGTATGACCTACCTAAGTTTTTTTTTGGTATTTAATTGGTCGGTCAAAATATATAGATAATATGTTACATGTCAATTAACCTTTTGTTTTGTGGAAGTATCTGAAAATGACATCTGAGAATGTTGAGAATAGCAATGGAGCACAGGCGACCGTTGATTCACCACATATCAATAATCAGGATAATGTGCATCAGGAAGGCGACAATCCTCATGCAAACAACAACACTAACCAAATAATGAATGATGAAATGTTCAGAGGCTTTATGCAATTCATGCAACAGCAGGCGAGAGCGGCTTTTGTCTAAAGTGTAGGTGGAAACACTGAAAACTCTCGGACGGTCACCGCTAAACAGTTCAAGGAGTTGGGACCACCGAAGTTTATTGGAGAGCCAAAACCACTTAAGGCGGAAGCATGGATAAAGTAGATCACCAAGATATTTGATATCTTGGGATGCTCCGAGGAGCAAAAGGTTCCCTTTGTAACAACCCGATAATTTTTGTATAAATAAATCAGAAATTTTGCATATAAATTTTTTTATTATTATTTTAAGGATGAGGATTTGTCTAAGATAATATGTTTATGTATTTATGTGGTAAATAAAAATATATTATTACATGAATATTTACAAATAATTGTATTTTAGAATTATTTATTATTACGAAGTATATTCTTATAATAATTAATATAGTAGAAATGTTTTTATTATTTATTTTCTATGAAAATATGATTATATATTATTTAAATAATATACGAAATGATTTTTAGAATTATTATAATAATTATTTATTTTATTATATGAATTTATGTAAGATTAATTAAGTTAATTATTTTAACTTAATTAATAATGTTATATATGAAGAATAAATCAGATATAGAATCCAAACCCTAATTTTGGATTTTTATCAATGGATAAGAATAATAATATAATAATATTATATTTTAATTTTTCAGTGCTATAAAAATGTACTGTATATGTATGGACGGATAATGGTTGTTCAGTTATGTGGTATCATGACCAAACCCTAGCATTAATTTGTTTCACCCTATTGAGAAATTCAAATGGGAAATTCGAGATTGTTATATAACTGTGTTATGCGATTTATGTGTGTATTATATAATTCTATGATTAATTAGGTAAACCCTAATTTTCTATTAAATTTTTAGAAATCCTAATATTTATATTAGAAACCCTAATATTTAAATTATAATTAAACCCTATTTGATTTGAAACCCTAATTTGAAGGCCATTTACGACTCTATGAATTTGTTAAGTCGTTATGTAATCATGATAGTGTGATTAATGACCGGTATTATTGATATTAACATTAATTAGGAAAAAACTCTAATTGTTGGAAACCCTAATCGAGAAATTAGAAACCCTAATTTCTTAAGTGAAAACCCTAAATTAATATTTTGGAATCCTAATTTCTATATTAAGTAATCCTAATTAGTAATTATAAAACCTAATTGTTAATTGTAAACCCTAATTGTTAATTTTAGCAAGCTTAACTATAATTAGTAAATATTTAAACTTAAAGTTTTATTTGAAGTAATTAGTAACCCTAATTGGTGATAATTAATACACTAATGTTCATATATAGTGTAATTAGAAAATTAATTATAATTAGGAAACCCTAATTTCAAATTTTTAGAAACTAAAATTTATTTATTTATTTATTTATTTTTTTATGCAAACCCTAAATTAGAAATTCTAGAAATTATTTTTAAACCCTAATGGGTTTAAACTCTAAACCCTAACCCAAACTCTAAACCCTAAGGGTTGGGGCAAAATTACATTAATGCCATTAAGATCACAAGCCAATTGACCATAATACCCATTTTGAATTATTTAGTAGGAAACTTGTGTAACTTGCCAAAACTTTAGTGGTTGAACAACTCTTGACTTGCCAATGTATTAAAAATCCATACAAATTAGTCATTATTGACAGCAACATTAGATTCATACATTGCATCTACATATTATGTGACACCCCTAAAATTAGGTATACATCACCCATCTTGAGTCGCCAGATACATGGTACAGAATTTAAATACAACTTAATAATACAACTATCGTGTACAATACGACAAAACATAAACTGTGAGTTTGAATACAAATATTGTCTACTAGAGAGTATACAAACTCAAAAAGAGTCTTCATTACAATTATTATCACACTATTTCATAGAATACTGAAGACTACTAATGCACCATCTAGGACCATAACTTTGTTCCTCGACTAGTCACAACTACATTCTCATTTCCTGAAGAGAACAGTGAAAGAAGGGTGAGCTCAACTAGCCCAGTAAGAAATATTATGACTAAGATAATGCAGAATAATTTATCATTAGCCTTCAACAGTGTTAAACTGATAAAATATAATAACTATCAAGTTTAACTGCAGCGGAACAAGCAATCCATTAGAAAAGTCAAGTAGGGAATAAAATCTACTATCTTCTATGATTTAAAAGGTTTTTCATCACTTTTATCGCTGGGACTCAGCTTAATAAATAATCCACATCATTGAATCACCCCTGCACTACGGCCAATGATATTCTTTAGTATCACGACCACGAATTATCCATGCACTACGGCTAAAGATAATTATGTTTTCATCAACGGTCCTGATCATGCCATAAAATAATTCATCTTTTCACTACGGCCAAAGAGAATCTATAGCCATAATCATATCAAAAATTGTCCATCAATGCACTACGGGCCAATGAGGACTTTTTTTTTTCACATCATTTGTAACATTACGGTCATGATTATACCAAATAATCCCTGGTCATAATCATACCAAGTCCATCTATGCACTACGGCCATAGATGACTTTCAACATAATATAAACATGAGGATGATGACAATAACATAATAATTCAATAAAACAAGTTTAAGAATTAATTTATCCAGGAACCAATAACGTCTAAATTGTCAACATGATACTGCTTTGTGGAGTAAAATTCAAGAATGCTCAGAAGAATATTTCCATGAAAAGATACTGGATGAAGCGCAAATATCAAGGATATTCCACTAATTTCATGGAGTATAGAAGTCAAAACTTTAACCAACTGAGTATAATAAAGAATGGAATAACAAAAGAAATCACCATGCATGCGGTACTTCACATAGACAGGTTATTCCAACAGATTAATAAGTAACGGAACCAGGTCAGGCGAAATTCGCACCGACAGGATGTTCCAATATAATAATAAAGACGGAACCAGGTCCGGCATAAACGCACAGACAGGATATTCTAATAGAATAATAATAAAGACAAAACCAGGTCCGATGTAAACGCACAGACAAGATATTCCAACAGAATAATAATAAAGACGGAACCAGGTCCGGCATAAACGCATAGACAAGATATTCCAACAGAATAATAATAAAGATGGAATAATAGAAGAATGTCACCAAGTATAGGATAGTCCGCGTATACTGGTTATTCCAGCAGAATATTAAAGAATGAAATAACAGAAGTTCTCTTCATGAATACAAAAGAAATAATACCCTTTACGGGTACAACAAATAATATTCCCTACCTTAGAAAGAAGAGTATTGGATATAGAAGTAGTGAAGTAGCAGAACATTTTTCTTCTTTCTCTCTATAGTTTCTCTCTCTAGAGTTTCAGTGAATTCGTAAGAAATAATGAAGGAATGAGCTTTTATTTATAGAAAAATAGACTGCATAGTAACTAACTCATGAACGGTCCAGATTGATTTACTTTAATTTGACGTTCCATATTTAAAGCAAAATCTTTTAAATAAAATATAATATATTCTATTTATAATCTAATAAAACGAATAACTTTATAAAAATTTTTACTATGCAAACACTATGCAGGCACTATGCAGGCACTATGCAAACACTATACATAATAAAATATAATATAATCTAATTATTGTCTAATAAAATAAATAACTTTATAAAAGTATTCTGTTTTATATAAAAAGATTTTACTATTAGCCTAATAAAACGAATAACTTTATAAAAGTATTCTGTTTTATATAAAAAGCTTTCCTGTTTTATTACATTAATAATATCAATAAAACAAAACTGAGTGACTTATCACATAAGCATCAATAATCAATAACGTGTGCTACTATGCAACCACGCGTATTACTATACATTTAACACCGGGTGTTTCAACAGTTAATGGTAAAACTTCCGCCGTTATTTCCATAAAATATTTTTGTTGTTTTCTTAATCCGACAATAATTCTGTTGCGGGGTCTGCCAATGATTGTACCGTTGTACGGATATTCCCCGACAAAAAGAATATTCCCCGACCAATCGAATATTATATAACCACTTGCTTACTTTGCAAAATTTGTAAATATTATCCACAACTATAACATTATATCAAATCAACACCATAATATTTAAAAAATTTATTTCGAGAAAGCTAAATCTTTATTCATAAAATCTGGGGTCTCATAATCTCCCCTCCTTATGAAATTTTACCCTCAAAATTTACGTGCGTATCTGGTATGCCGAACAGGTGAGGATACCTTAACTTTACTTCAAATTCTAACTCTTGATGTATAACCTTTGAGCGTCGAATATGATCCTTCTTATCCAAGATGTTAACACGTATCTCCTCATACATTAAATCTTCTGCTATCTCGTCCGATTCTAAATTAATAATGTGGTTCGGGTCGTCCACATATTTACGTAACGTCGATATGTTAAAAGCGTTATGAACATGTGACATAGTTGGCGGTAAAACGAGTCTATAGGCCACAGTTCCTACTTCATCGAGGATTTCAAATGGGCCAAATAAATCGAGGGTTGAGATTTTCTCTCTTCGTCAATTCTTGCTTCTAGAATAACGCCCTCTTGAACCTTCTTCTTCACATTCATCAGCTCTGAGTATGTAGCTTGAGCGGCTTTAACTTTATCGATCAAAGTCGATTCTAATCGTATATTCGTTATCTTTACGTGGGTTCGTATATTCGCACTTGTAACCGCATACGATCTTCTACTCAATGCGTTAGCTACCATGTTCGCTTTTCCTACGATGGTATTGAATGGTACGATCGTAATCTTCAACAGCTCGAGTCAACGTCTTTGGCGCATGTTACGTTCATTTTAGTTGAAGAAATATTTGAGGGTTTAAGAAATGAGTTTTGTACTGGGATCAATACAAAATTCGATTTCACGCTCTAGGGTAGGCTAAGAAGTCTTCAAGAATACGTCAGGAAATTTATTAACAATAGAAATATCATTCAAAACTATAACTCTCATCCATGACTTGGATAACACGTCACATTGATACCTATAAACTTGTCATCGTCATTCACAACGTCTCCTACGGAAAGTCTGGCTTCGGTGCATTCCACATAAGAAAGTCAACAATGAAATAACCGGGGCTCTTTACTTATGGCTTGATATGACAATGATTGACTTTAGTGGTTTGGTTGCTTGAATTTGCATAACAGGTTGGTTAGGAGTATGAAAGCTAACAACCTTACGAAAAGCTTGATAAGTAGCTAACAAATCGATTCCTAAAATCACATCTAAGGCAAGTATTGTCAAAAAGATATGATCGACAGGTAACGTGAAAGTGTCGATTTGAATTAAATAAGATTTATAAATAGTGGAGGTAACGAAGGTTTCTCCCAACTAAGTTTAAACAGATATATTAAAGTCTAACTTCTCCGGAGTTAACTTCAAACATTGTACACAACTAGGTACAATAAAAGAGTGAGTAGAATCGGTATCTAACACGGTATAGACTTCGCAAGAGTTTATGATTAACATACCCGTGATAATTTTATTCAGGTTCCTCATCATGAAAAAAACGCTCTCTTTTAAACTGCCGGCTTTGACTTTTTTGGGACGGCCTTTGGTGCCTCCATCCTAGCTGAACTTGTCTTCGGTGAACGATAAAATCGGGCTAAATGACCTTCTCTTTCATAATTATAACATTCTTTGGACGGCATCGCGCAGTTTGGACTGATGTGTCCCTCCCCTCCGCATTTGAAGCATATGATAGGTGGTCGTTCTCCTTCCTTAACAACGGGTGCTGGTGCCGACGTCTTCACGTCATTGTTGAATCTCCTCTTCTTGAAATGTCCATTCTTATTATTTTGACCATGATTACCACCGAAGTGGTTACCATTTCTGGCCTGTTGATTCCCTCCACGCTTGCTGTCACCGCTTCGATGACTGCTCTCATTGGTATTATTATTTTGCTGGCTGCTCTCTTTTGGTTACGTTGACTCGTTAACCCGCTCCACTAACTGAGCCCTATTTACAACATCTAAATACAAACACAGTTTATGAGATATAAGATATTGACGTATCTCCGGCTTCAAACCTCTTAAAAATATCCGCGTCATTCTCTCTTCATTATCAACCAAGTGGGACGCAAATCGGGACAACTCGGCAAACTTGGCTTCGTACTGCGACACGGTCATGTTGTTTTGCTCTAACTTGATAAATTTCACCTCCTTCATGTGACGAATACTTTCGGAAAAGTACTTGTCGTTGAACAGCTCTTGGAACTTCTCCCAAGTCATCTTGAGTGCGTCCGACTGGGTACGTTTTACAAATTTCCACCAGTGATCTGCCTCTTCACGCAACATAAAGGTGGCAAAGGGAACCTTTTGCTCCTCGGAGCATCCCAAGACATCAAACATCTTGGTGATCTGCTTTAACCACGTCTCCGCCTTAAGTGGTTCTGGCTTTCCTAAAAACTCTGGTGGTCCTAGCTCCTTGAATTGCTTAGCGGTGACCAACCGTGGGTTGCCATTGTTTCCTCATGCATTATGAACAGGAGTCGCCTTCGCCTGATAATGCATGAATTCTAAAAAGCTCTTAAACGTACCGTCGTTCGTCAATTGATCATTGTTGTTGTTTACAGGAGGATTATCGCCTCCTGTTGCACATTGTCATGATTATTGATCTGTGGAGAATCAATAGTCTCCTGTGCTCCATTGCTTATCTCAACATTTTTAGATGCCATTTTCAAATACTGCCACAAAACAATGGTTAATTAACATATCACATATTATCTCTATACTCTGACCGACCACTTAAATACCAAATAAACTTAGGTAGGTCATACTAGCGAAGGAATTTCCCGTCTTTCCCCTCCTAGTTCTAATCTCATATCCTAACCAGGGATCATATCCCTAAGCTTTGATACCAACTGTGATGCCCCCAAAATTAGGTATACATTACCCATCTTGAGTCGCCAGATACATGGTACAGAATTCAAATACAACTTAATAATACAACTGTCATGTACAATACAACAAAACATAAACTGTGAGTTTGAATACAAGTATTGTCTACTAAAGAGTATACAAACTCAAAAGGAGTCCTCATTACAATTATTATCACACTATTTCACAGAATAGTGAGGACTACTAATGCACCATCTAGGACCATCACTCTGTTCCCCGACTAGTCACAGTTACGTTCTCATTTCCTAAAGAGAACAGTAAAAGAAAGGGTGAGCTCAACTAGCCCAGTAAGAAATATTATGACTTAGATAATGTAAAATAATTTATCATTAGCCTTCAATAGCGTTAAACTGATAAAATATAATAATTATCAAGTTTAACTGCAGCGGAACAAGCAATCCATTAGAAGAGTCAAGTAAGGAATAAAATCTACTATCTTCTATGATTTAAAAGGTTTTTCATCACTTTTATCGTTGGGACTCAGCTTAATAAATAATCCACATCATTGAATCACCCCTGCACTACGGCCAAGGATATTCTTTAGTATCACGACCATGAATTATCCATGCACTACGGCTAAAGATAATCATGTTTTCATCAACGGTCCTGATCATGCCATAAAACAATTCATCTTTCCACTACGGCCAAAGAGAATCCATAGCCATAATCATACTAAAAACTGTCCATCAATGCACTACGGGCCAATGAGGACTTTTTTTTCCACATCATTTGTAACATTACGGTCATGATTATACCGAATAATCCCTGGTCATAATCATACCAAGTCCATCTATGCACTACGGCCACATATGACTTTCAACTAATATAAACATGAGGATGATGACAATGACATAATAATTCAATAAAACAAGTTTAAGAATTAATTTATCCAGGAACCAATAACGTCCAAATTGTCAACATGATACTGCTTTGTGGAGTAAAATTCAAGAATGCTCAAAAGAATATTTTCATGAAAAGATACTGGGTGAAGCGCAAATATCAAGGGTATTCCACTAATTTCATGGAGTATAGAAGTCAAAACTTTAACCAACTGAGTATAATAAAGAATAGAATAACAAAAGAAATCACCATGCATGCGGTACTTCGCATAGACATGTTATTCCAACAGATTAATAAGAACAAGTGAAAAGGAAAGCAAACAGAATATGTTTAAATGGTGTCTTTTGTAATAGTTAGAATGTATTTAAGATAATGATATGTATTATATATCATGTAAAGAATATAGTAAAGGTTACGTACTTGGGATTAGACTCTGATAAATATAAGTTAAGTTTGATATTTATATTATTGTTATTATTAGTATTATTCCGCTCATAGAAATGGTATCGTGAAGAACTGAGTTCGGGTTTCAAGTACCCGAGTTTGGGGTCTTTACAAGTTGGTATCAGAGCTTAGGGTTAAAAACCTTAGGTGGGTTAGACCTTAGGCTATAACCTTGGAACAGAGGGAAACGTTGATATAAATAACTCATATAGAGTTTATAAAGGAGATGAATTGAATAAATTCATCGTCAAATAAAATAAAAGATAACTTATATAAAACTATTATTTGTTGTGTATATATTATATGCTAACCAGGATAACTTAGGTGTGTAGATGTCAAATAGAAAAGAATTAGAATACCTCATATTGTAATGAAGGAGCCGATATCCATGACCGAGCCAATATCAAAGCTAATAGCTGAAATAGAGGCTCACATTGGAAGCTACCTCAATGAGGTGGTTATTTTGGAAAGTATAGTATCGGACCCAGAACTAATAATATACCTGATAGGTAGAGTATAGTTAAAGAATATGTGGTCAGTGTCGATTTCTTAAACTCATATGTTTGTGGTGAGTTCTTAAACTCATAATGTATGGTAAGTTGGACGAACTAGGTGTAGTTAGGTGTGAATGGATTATTGAGGATAATGGGAATAGACAGATTTCTAAGAAGTTGGTCCTTAGTGGAGGCGTAAGAAATAAGTAGTACTAGTATTACTTGAATATGTATGATTCTATGTTATGTATATTATAGGAATGTTTGTATAAGGTAATATTTTTCAAATTTTGTATAAGTTATGTCAGCGATTCTCGACTTTTGAGTCACAAAGGGATAGCGGATGTTTAAAGCAATATGTGCTAAGTATGTCAAGTGCCATGAATATGAGTTTATGAGATTAATGAAATGAGTTGGTGTAAAGATAGTAGTTAATTATATGAGTACTGGTTAATGCAGAAAACTAAAATTTTAAAATATATAATATTTTGAGTACATGATAAATATAGAATTTCGTGTTATATGATTTGACGTATACAACAAGGCTTAGAATAAAGAATAATTTAGGATAATGTCAACAAGACAAAAACGAAATACACGGGCAGAAGAATATGTCAACAAAGCTGGAAGACAACCAGATTCGATATAGAAATTTTGCGAATATGGACAATCAAGCTATGCAGAACGGAATACCAGTCGCGGGAAGATCATTCAGATAATCGATAGACGAACGTCAAAGACTTAAAGGCGTACATACTGCCAGGAATTAGAGGATCAACTGACCTTGTAGCAATGTTTATGATAGCTAGGATAACGGAGGGGCAAAAGATAGTTTTATCACCTATACAATAAAAAGGAAAAGAGATAAAGGGCAAGTTTGCGTGTTTTAAGTGTGAATCAATGGAGTATAAGGTGGAAGACTGTCCAAGAAGGAGATGGGAGGCAAGGAATGCGAATACGAAAAAAGGCAGCAGGAGACTGGCGACAACGAGACCAATATCAACAAACAAACCAATGAAATCAACCGCAAGCGTCTTCAACATGACCGGTCAAGAAACTGTAGCAGTCGGGGATGCAACTCTAGGTATTACTCAAACCAATTTTATTTCTTATAAATTATTTTCTTATATATAGTAAATTATTTTATAAATTATTTTGAAGGAGGAAATTAAGTTCTATTATAAATCAATTTTCCGTATAAGCAGATAGATAAGCTTTATGCTGAATAGTTAAAGATCAGTTCGATCAATTTTGATTGAGATCTAATCGCAATGATTGTGTATGTTATGTACCCTGGTATGTATAGGTTTTAAAATGGTGATTCCGGGGACGGAATCTTTATAAGGGAGGGTGAATGTAACAACCCGATAATTTCTGTATAAATAAATCAGAAATTTTGCATATAATTTTTTTTTATTTTAAGGATGAGAATTTGTATAAGATAATATGTATATATATTTATGTGGTAAATAAAAATATATTTATTACATGAATATTTACAAATAATTGTATTTTAGAATTATTGATTATTACAAAGTATATTCTTATAACAATTAATATAGTAGAAATATTTTTATTATTTAATTTCTATGAAAATATGATTATATATTATTTAAATAATATATGAAATGATTTTTAGAATTATTATAATAATTATTTATTTTATTATATGAATTTATGTAAGATTAATTAAGTTAATTATTTTAACTTAATTAATAATGTTATATATGAAGAATAAATCAGATATGGAATCCAAACCCTAATTTTATATTTTTATAAATGGATAAGAATAATAATATAATAATATTATATTTTAATTTTTCAGTACTATAAAAATGTACTGTATATGTGTGGACGGATAATGGTTGTTCAGTTATGTGGTATCATGACCAAACCCTAGTATTAATTTGTTTCACCCTATTGAGAAATTCAAATGGGAAATTCGAGACTGTTATATAACTGTGTTATGCGATTTATGTGTGTATTATATAATTCTATGATTAATTAGGTAAACCCTAATTTGCTATTAAATTTCTAGAAATCTAAATATTTATAATAGAAACCCTAATATTTAAATTATAATTAAACCTTATTTGATTTGAAACCCTAATTCGAAGGCCATTTACGACTCTATGAATTTGTTAAGTCGTTATGTAATCATGATAGTGTGATTAACGACCGGTATTATTGATATTAACATTAATTAGGAAAAAAACCTAATTGTTGGAAACCCTAATCGTGAAATTAGAAACCCTAATTTCTTAAGTGAAAACCCTAAATTAATATTTTGGAATCCTAATTTCTATATTAGGTAATCCTAATTAATAATTATAAAACCTAATTGCTAATTGTAAACCCTAATTGTTAATTTTAGCAAGCTTAACTATAATTAATAAATATTTAAACTTAAAATTTTATTTTAAGTAATTAGTAACCCTAATTGGTGGGGTAACCCTAATTATTAAATAATTAATACACTGATGTTCATGTATAGTGTAATTAGAAAATTAATAATAATTAGGAAACCCTAATTTTAAATTTTTAGAAACTAAAATTTATTTATTTATTTATTTGTGCAAACCCTAAATTAGAAATTTTAGAAATTATTTTTAAACCCTAATGGGTTCAAAGCCTAAACCCTAACCCTAAACCCTAAGGGTTGGGACAAGATTACATTAATGCCATTAAGATCACAAGCCAATTGACAATAATACCCATTTTGAATTATTTAGTAGGAAACTTGTGTAACTTGCCAAACCTTTAGTGGTTGAACAACCCTTGACTTGCCAATGTATTAAAAATCCATACAAATCAGTCATTATTGACAACAACATTAGATTCATACATTGCATCTACATATTATATATAGAATCAAGAGAGAGAAAGTCTTCTATTTGGTTCATTTTTCTTACAAACCTCTAACTCACTTTGCTCTCAACAAAACCTACGAAATATTGAAGTGTATCAGTCCCAAAACCGAGCCCCACCATCTCCCAAAACAAATTAGAAGCTCAAATTCCAGAAATCAAAGTATAAAGGTATAAACCCTAGTTGAAATTTCGAACCTTGATCTTCTGTTAGAAGTTATGTTTATGTGTTGTAATATGTTCTATGTAGTGTCTATAAGTGATCTGGGTTGGCACATGTTAGATCCATAACATCAAAGTGGTACAAATTGGTGTTTTCAAAAATTTGGGAATTTTTTTTTGTGGTCTGACAACGAATGTCAGACCTTGTAGATCTCAAGATGTTAGGTGTTTTTGTTGTTTAAATGTTTGGTCTTGTAGTATGATGTGAGATCTGTGTTTTGGAACTGGTATCATGACCAGATCGTGTATAGATAGCAAGCTATTAGTGGTCAAAGACCGTTGACCGGCATTGACCGGACAATTCTGGGTAACCCAGATTTGCCCAGAAACGACATGACAACTTTTTCTAACGTCCAGATCTTTCTGTTGATTAGTTGTTTTAATGTTGTTCTTGTATCTAAGTTGTAGCTGGGTATATGTATTATATGTTCATTCCATCAGATCACCTAAATGATAAACGGATGGGAGTTAGAAGCCGGTCAAACGAGCCAGGTCGAACACATTTTCTGTTTTTTGGGTAACCCATAAAACATTTGAATGTGTTTCTTGACATGGTTTGACCAGATCTTATTAGCATTATTGGTTGTTGTTATGATGATGTGTTGTGATATATTTGTAGTAATACATGTGGTCTACAACCTCGAGCTCATAAATCACTAAAACAGCAACAGGAATTCAAGTTACGGAAGCCCAAATATGATCAGTTGAATTGTTCTTCATTTCTGGGCAACCCAGAAATGAAGAACAGTTCTGACAGTCATTTGGGATGCCCAGATCTCCTTTGTTATGTACTTTATGATCATGATTATTGTTGTATTATGTAAACCTACACTATTACTACACGATCTAATGCTTAGTTGGTCTAGAAGCACACTACACACTGCTTTATTCATGGTCAAAGTAGGGTATTTGATCACTGACTTTGAAGGCTCAAGAACGCGAAGAACACCTATAGCGACAGTTTCGTCGCTATAGGTACCCTTTTGCGACAGATTAATTACTAAATTAATTATTTTATTAAATAAATAGAAAAATTAGATTTTTAATTACTAAAAATATAAAATAAATTATTAAAAATTATTTTAAACTCCAAAAATTAGTTTTTAATTATTTTGAATATATTTCATAAATATTTAATATTTTTAGAATATTAAAAGTATTTAATTTATTTAATTATAATATTAAATAAATTATTTAAAAATAATTTTAATACATGAAAAATCATTTAAAATTTTATTATGGTAAAAGAAAATAATTTAAGTTATTTTTGATAACTTTTAATATTTTGTGATGAAATTTCATTAATAAATTAATATTAATGGTAATTAAGTTATTTAATAAAGGTATTAAATAAATGAGGAAAAATAGAATTAATGATTTAAAAATTATAGAAAAATAATTTAAAGGTTATAAAAATATTTTAAGTTATAAAATATAACTTTTGATATTTTGTCATGAAAATTATTAATTATTTAATTTTAATGATATTAGATTTATTTAATACTTATATTAAATAAATTAGTTTAAAAATGATTTTTAATATTAGAAAAATTATTTCAAATGAAAATAAATAGTTTAATAATATTTTAAGTTATAAAATATAACTTTCTATATTTAAAGGTAAATTTCATTAATTATTTACTATTAATGATATTAGAATTATTTAATAATTATATTAAATAAATTAGTTTAAAAATGATTTTAATATTATAAAAATCATTTAAAATAAAAATAAAGTTTTTAAAGATATTTTAAGTTATAAATTATAACTTTTGATATTTGAAGGATAATTTTCATTAATAATTTAATATTAATGATATTAATTTAATATTAAATGATATTAGATTTATTTAATAATTATAAATAGTTTAAAAATGGTTTTACTTATTTAAAAATCATTTAAAAAGGAAATAAATGAATTAAAAATATTTTAAGTTATGATTAAGGACTTTTAATATTTTGATAAATAATACGTTAATACTTTAATATTAATGGTAATTATTTAAAAAATAATTTTAATTTTTTAAAATCATTTAAAATCAATACTTTAAAAGTATTTTGAGTTATTATAAATAACTTTAATATTTTGGCAATAGTTACATTAATAATTTAATATTAATTAAATATTAATGATAATAGAATTGTTTAATATTTAAATTATTTAATAATGAGTCCGGTGTTTGAAAATTCATGATAAATTATTATAAATGTTTAAAAATTTATTATAAGTCATTTAAAAATAATATGACTGATACTTACAGATATTGAACTACAGGATAGAGTCTTAGACTCGATAATTACCCGATAAAGCTGTCGGTACACCGACATGTTTCAGAAATTAATTTGGACGTGTATAATTTGTCCGTATATGTGTTTGTTTTTTATTCAATGACTGTGGAATATATGTAACAATGTGATTAGGTTACGTGCTGACTGCAATAGGCAATGTTATGTGTTATAGTATGCTATTCTAATTGATCAAATGATCTTATTACTGATAGGTGTTATATAAAGATAGAACTAAGTTACAAACTGTAAGCAGCGCATCAGGCAAGTATCTTACCTTTGTATTTTCTTTATGAAATGGATATGAGTAAGAAGTTTCAGAATTATATTATTATGCTATATTATTAACCCTATTGTGATATATTCTATATCCGATTATTGTTTATCAACATGTTAGTATATGGTAATTCAAATATATATTCTGTTCGTTAATTTCTATATATGGTTATACAAGTGTCCCCACTTAGATAATCATTGTATTTAATCACATGTCGATATATATATATATATATATATATATATATATATATATATATATATATATATATATATATATATATATAAGCCGTCTAAGCTATTTGATCAGCAAGACACAAATTTCAAAATGTCGTTGAATATGATAAAAAAAACCTTTTTGTATCCAATCAAATTGTTTTGGTTCGGATTCCAGTCTAAGTATGAACATCCCGATCACGGAAAAACTTTTATGCGCCCAAGGCGGACAGAGTGAGCGATCCTATCGTTCTTGTAATGTAGTATTGATCAATACAGGGTCCATGGGATATACACCATCGTGCCCGTAAGCTATGACGGTTTGCAGATGAAGTTTTGTCTAACCTTATCGAAAATTTAAAATAATGTTCATAGTATATCGACTACCCTATATATATATATATATATATATATATATATATATATATATATATATATATATAGTCAATACGTAGTTTCAAAAATTTGGAGATAGAATTGTTATGTTATTATTATCGGTTCAGTTTACTTCACAACTATAAATTCGTTGTAGAAGCGATGTACAAAGAAAATATTTATTTCTTTCAGCTAATTATATTTATAATTGTTATTACTTGTTGGGCACTCAAATGTTCATCCTTGCTTTAAATTAAATGTTTTCAGCTAGGCATGCACAACTCGAAGGTTCAGACAAGAACAAGTGAAAAGGAAAGCAAACAGAAAATGTTTAAATGATGTCTTTTGTAATAGTTAGAATGTATTTAAGATAATGATATGTATTATATATCATGTAAAGAATATAGTAAAGGTTACGTACTTGGGATTAAACTCTGATAAATGTAAGTTAAGTTTGATATTTATATTATTGTTATTATTATTAGTATTATTCCGCTCATAGAAATGGTATCGTGAAAAACTGAGTTCGGGTTTCAAGTACCCGAGTTTGAGGTATATACACCCTTTGTCGCCTTTATGTTGCGAGGAGATGCAGATTACTGGTGGGAATTGATAAAGCGTACTCAGCCTGCCGTAATGAAGATGTATTGGGAGAAGTTCCAAGAACTGTTCAATGACAAGTACTTTCCCGAAAGTATTCGTCACATGAAGGAGGTAGAATTCATCAAGTTAGAGCAGAATAATATGACCGTGTCACAGTACGAAGCCATATTTGCTGAGTTGTCCCGGTTTGCGTCCCACTTGGTGGATAATGAAGAGAGAATGACGCGAATGTTTTTAAGAGATTTGAAGCCGGAGATACGTCAACATCTTATTTCTTATAAACTGTGTTTGTATTCAGATGTTATAAATAGGGCTCAGTTAGTGGAGCGCGATAACGAGTCAACGCGACCAAAAGAGAGCAGTCGGCAAAATGATAATACCAGTGAGAGCAGTCATCGAAGCGGCGACAACAAGCGTGGATGGAATCAACAGGCCAGAAATGGTAACCACTTCGGTGGTAATCAGGGTCAAAACAATAAGAATGGACATTTCAAGAAGAGGAGATTCAACAATGATTGAAAGACGTCAGAATCAGCACCCATTGTTAAGGAAGAAGAACGACCACCTATCATATACTTCAAATGCGGAGGGGGGGACACATCAGTCCAAACTGTACGATGCCGTCCATAGTATGTTATAATTGTGGAAGAGAAGGTCACTTAGCCCGATTTTATCGTTCACCGAAGATAAGTTTAGCTAGGATGGAGGCACCAAAGGCCGTCCTAGAAAAGTCAAAGCCGGTAGTGCAAGGGAGAGCGTTTGTTGTGACCTCCCAGAAAGTAAGGAACCCAAATGAGGTCATCACGGGTAAGCTTATCAAAAATTCTAGCGAAGTCTATACCTTATTTAATACCGGTTCTACCCATTCTTTTATTTCTCCTATTTGCGCTCAACGATTAAATTTGACTCCGGAGAAATTAGACTTTGTCTTATCTGTAAAAACACCGTTGGGAGAAACCTTCATTACATCCACTGTTTATAAGTCTTGTTTGGTTCAATTCGTTACCCTCACATTACCTGTCGATCTTATTTCATTAAAAATACTTGCATTTGATGTGATTCTAGGGATTGATTGGTTAACTACTCATCATTCTAAAATAGATTGTTTTCGTAAGGTTGTTAGCTTTCATATTCCTAATCAACCTATTATGCGAATTCATGCGACAAAACCATTAAAATAAATCACGGTTATCTCAAGCCATAAAGCTATTTGTTTATTGAAAAACTGATGTCAAGCTTTCTTAGCTCATGTCACGGATCTAAACAAAAATATGTCAGTTTTGAATGACATTTCTATTGTTAATAAATTCCCTGGCGTATTCCCTAAAGAATTTCCTGGCCTACCCCCAGAGCGTGAAATTAAATTTTGTGTCGACCTTGAACCCGGTACAAAATCCATTTCCAAAGCCCCATATCGAATGATTCCTATTGAACTTCAGGAGTTAAAGACCCAATTGCAGGAATTGTTAGACATTGGTTTCATTCGTCCTAGTACTTCGCCTTGGGGTGCTCCTATTCTATTCGTGAAGAAGAAAGATGGGAGTATGCGACTTTGTATTGATTATCGGGAGTTGAATTATGTCACCATCAAAAATAGGTACCCATTGCCACGTATTGATGACCTGTTTGACCAGTTGCAAGGAGCCAAATTCTCTTCAAAGATTGATCTTCATTCCGGATATCACCAATTAAAGATTAGAACCGATGACATTCCAAAGACGACTTTTAGAACTCGGTACATGCATTATGAATTCCTAGTCATGTCCTTTGGATTGACTAATACTCATGCTGCCTTCATGGATATGATGAACTGAGTATTCAAGGAATATTTGGATCACTTTGTGGTCGCCTTTATTGATGACATCCTTATTTATTTCAAAAGCCGTGAAGATCATGAGCAACACTTGAGGCTGATACTCTAAAAGCTTCGTGAATACAAGCTTTATGCCAAGTTAAAGAAATGCGAGTTCTGGCTTGAGGAAGTAGCATTCCTTGGGCACGTAGTATCAAGTCATGGAATATCTGTTGACCCGGCAAAAATTGAAGTAATTCAAAGCTGGGAGCAACCTAAATCAGTGACCGAGGTACGTAGCTTTCTCGGTTTAGCTGGTTATTATAGGAGATTCGTGGAAGGATTTTCTCGAATCGCTACCCCATTAACTCAGCTGACTCGAAAAGATACAAAGTTCAGTTGGAGCGAAGAATGTGAGAAGAGTTTTCAAGAACTCAAGAGGAGACTGATTTTAGCACCTGTTCTGACAATACCATCTGGCTCGGAGGGATTTATCATCTACAATGATGCTTCGGGCAAAGGGTTGTGATGTGTTCTCATACAACATGGGAAAGTCATAGCCTATGCCTCGCGATAACTCAAAGAATATGAGAGAAATTATCCTACTTATGATCTAGAGTTGACAGCTGTTGTCTTTGTACTTAAAATTTGGAGGCATTACTTGTATGGGGAGAAAGTGGAGATCTTTACGGATCATAAAAGGCTCAAATATTTCTTCACTCAAAAGGAACTCAACATGCGACATCGACGTTGGCTTGAATTGTTGAAAGATTATGATTATACCATCTAATACCATCCTGGAAAAGCGAACGTGGTAGCTGACGCATTAAGTAGAAGATCATATACAAGTACGAGTGCGATATTGTCAACACAAAGGCCCATTTTGCGTGACTTACAAAGGATGGAGATAGAGTTAAAGACTCCAGGGACACATGTGATGATGGAGAATATACGAGTAGAACCGACTTTAATCGATAAAGTTAATGCTGCTCAAGCTACCGATCTGGAGCTGATACGTATGAGGAAAAAAGTGCAAGAAGGTGCTATGCCGGAAGCAAGAATCGATGAAGAATGAATGCTTCGAGTCAACTCCAGATATTGTGTTCCTAACGACCCTAATTTAAAGTATAAAATCATGATGGAGGCACACAACACACCGTTTGCAATCCATGTTGGGAGTACCAAAATGTATTATGATCTTCATCATACATTTTGGTGGAGCAATATGAAGAGAGAGATAGCGCTGTTTATCTCAAGGTGTCTAACTTATCAAAAAGTTAAAGCGGAGCATCAAGTACCAAAAGGTCCATTACAACCACTTGAAATTCCAGAATGGAAGTGGGAGCACATTACCATGGATTTCGTTACTGGTCTTCCCAAGGTTTCTCAAGGCATAGATGCAATTTGGGTCATTATTGATAGATTGACTAAATCTTCTCACTTCTTACCTATACGAGAAACTTATACACTTGAACATCTTACTCGTATGTACATAAACGAGATTATAAGACTGCATGGTATGCCAGTATCCATAGTTTCTGATCGAGACCCAAGATACACTTCACGATTTTGGGTTAGTTTGCAAAAAGCTATGGGCACAGACTTACGATTTAGCTAGGCATATCATCCTCAGACGGACGGACAGTCAGAGAGGACTATTCAAACTCTTAAAGATTTACTAAGACTCCGTGTCCTTGATTTCAAGGGAAGTTGGGACAAATTCTTACCATTGGTGGAGTTTTCCTACAACAATAGTTATAAAACAAGTATTGGCATGGCTCCATTCGAAGCGTTGTATGGAAGAAAGTGTTGTTCTCCAGTATGCTGGGATGAGGTGGGTGAAGCAACATTGTTGGGACTGGAGTTGGTACATATGACTACGGAAAAGATTCAAACGATCCGGCAACATATAAAAACCTCACAAGATCGACAAAAGAGTTATGCTGATCTTCATCGAAAGGATGTGAAATTCGATATAGGAGATCATGTGTTGTTACATGTTGCTCCATGGAAAGGAGTTACGAGATTTGGAAAGAGAAGAAAGCTCAATCCTCAATTCATCGGCCCATTTTTAATCCTCGATCGAGTAGGAACTGTGGCCTATAGACTCGCTTTACCGCCTAGTATGTCTCGTGCTCATAACCTTTTTCACATATCCATGTTACGTAAATATGTGGAAGACCCAAACCACATTATTGAGTTAGAACCGGACGAAATAGCGGAAGATTTGACGTATGAAGATGTTCCTGTTCAAATCTTGGATAAGAAGGAACATATTTTACGCTCCAAGGTTACACCTCAAGTCAAAGTTTTGTAGAGAAACTACGATGTTGAGGAAATGACTTGGGAGTTAGAATCTAAAATGAAATCAAGGTATCCTTACCTCTTCGACATACTAGGTACGTATCCTAATTTTGAGGACGAAATTTCATAAGAAGGGGAGGTTGTAAGACCCCAACTTTTATAATTAAAGATGAATTTTCTATAAAGATTATTTTTGAATATTATGGAATGAATTTGATATAATGTTATAGTTGTGGGTAATATTTATAAATTTTGAAAAGTACGCAAGTTGTTATATAATATTCGATTGGTCGGGGAATATTCATTTTAACAGAGAATATTCGTACAACGGCACAATCATTGGTGGACCCCACAACGAAATTATTGTCGAATTGAGAAAATAACAAAAATACTTTATGAAAATAACGGCAGAAATTTTACCGTTAACTGATGAAACACCCGGTGTTACAAGTACAGTAATACGCGTAGTTGCATAGTAGCACACGGTATTGATTATTGATGTTTACGTGAGAAGTCACTCAGTTTTGTTCAATTATTGTTACAATAATTGCTGCATAGTATCTCACATTATTTGATTCAATTATTGTCAATATTTTATATATTATTAAATCAATAATTGAGACAACAAGGTTATTAATATTATTATTTGCAATATTAACAATGTCTAGAAGTTCTGTCAATGAGAGGTTTGGTCACCTAATTGCGCGCCAATAGGGAGAAATCCTTATTGGAAAGCCCCCTCTTTCCTGGGAACGACCTGATCGATTAATATTATGAATTATAATAATGATAATAAATGTTGTTAAAAATATTGAGAGGAAATTTTTATGAAGTAATTGTTATAAATTTTTCTTATTATTTGGACCCCCACTTACCCATTTTTTTAAAACAGCCGGAGAAAGTTATCTCAGTTTTGTTTTATTTCTTATATATATATATATATATATATATATATATATATATATATATATATATATATATATATATATAGAAAAGTGATGATGGGAATGGTGGGTGGGGGCGTGTGTGAGTGTGTGGGAGGGAGTATAATTGTTAGTATATTATATATATAATAAGTGTGTGCATGTGTGTCTGAAAAGGAAGTTAGTGGAGGAAATTGGTGGAAGGATTAGTAAGCCTTTGCCGAAAGGCAAATGTTATAAATATATTTATATTTTATAAGTTTTGTTTTATTAGAATATTTTATTAATACTGCATAGTAAATCAACATGGACCGTCCGTTTAAAAGTAAATCAATCTGGACCGTTCATGAATTAGTTACTATTTCTTACGAATTCACTAAAACTCTAGAGAGAAATTATTAAAAAACTATAGAAAAGTATTTTGCTACTTCCTTACTCTTATATTCAGTTTCTTTTAAGGTAAGGGGTATTATTTTTTTTATATTCATGAAGAGAACTTCTGTTATTTCATTATTTATTATTTTGTTGGAATAACTTGTATACGCAGGCTACCCTATACTTGGTGAAATTCTTATTCCATTCTTTATTATTCTGTTGGAATATCATGTCTGTGCGTTTTACGCCGGACCTGGTTCCATTCTTTATTATTCTGTTGGAATATCCTGTCTGTGCATTTTACGCCGGACCTGGTTCCATTCTTTATTATTATGTTAGAATATTCTGTCTGTGCGTTTTACGCCAGACCTAGTTCCATTCTTTATTATTCTGTTGAAATATCATGTCTGTGCGTTTTACGCCGGACCTGGTTCCGTTATTTATTATTCTGTTAGAATAACCTGTCTGTGCGGTCCATCGCATGCTTGGTGATTTCTTTTGTTATTCCATTCTTTATTATACTCAGTTGGTTAAAACTTTGACTTCTATACTCCATGAAATTAGTGAAATATCCTTGATATTTGCGCTTTATCTAGTATCTTTTCATGGAAATATTCTTCTGAGCATTATTGAATTTTAATCTACAAAGAAGTATCATGTTGACAATTTGGACGTTATTAGTTCCTGGATAAATTAATTCTTGAACTTGTTTTATTGAATTCTTATATCATTGTCATCATCCTCATGTTTATATGTTGTTGAAAGTCATCTGTGGCATGTAGTACATAGATGGACTTGGTATGATTATGACCAGGGATTATTCGGTGTAATCATGATCGTAATGTTACAAATGATGTGGTAAAAGTCCTCATTGACCCGTAGTGCATTGATGGACAGTTGTTGGCATGATCATGACCATTAATGAATACATGAATGTCCTTAGCCCGTAGTGCATGGATAATTTATGGTCATGATACTAAAGAATATCCTTGGCCGTAGTGCAGGAGTGATTCGATGATGTGGATTATTTTTTAAGCTAAGTCCCAGCAATAAAAGTGATGAAAAACCTATTAAATCATAGAAGATAGTAGATTTTATTCTCTACTTGACTCTTCTAATGAATTGCTTGTTCCGCTGCAGTTAAACTTGATGTTTGTTATATTTTATCAGTTTAACATTGTTAAAGGCTAATGATAATTTATTCTGCATTATCTTAGTCATAATATTTCTTACTGGTCTAGTTGAGCTCACCCTTTTACTTTCATTGTTCTCTTCAGGAAATGAGAGCGTAACAGGGACTAGTCAGAGAATGGAGTGACGGTCCAGATAATAGCATTAGTAGTCCTCACTATTCTATGAAATAGTGTGATAATAAATGTAATGAGGACCCCATTGAGTTTGTATATTGTCTAGATGACAATATTTGTATTAAAACTCACAGCATATGTTTAGTCGTATTTTACACGACTGTTGTACAATTAAGTTGTATTTGAATTTTGTACTATGTATTTGGCGACTCAAAATGGGTGATGTATACCTATTTTGGGCGCGTCACATCCACGACAGTCATATACTCCAGGTTTTCAGAATCACCAACAACCAACCCAACATAATGAAAGGAAATCAGACTTTGAGGAATTAGTGTCGAAGTATATAACTAGTAATGAGGCAGCCATGAAAACTCAAGCAATAGCCATCAAGAACTTGGAAAATCAAATGGGGCAAATTGCCTTAGCACTCAATAATAGGCCACAAGGGACCCTACCAAGTGATACAGAGAGAAATTCGAAGGGTAACCAGGAACAGTGTCAGGCAATCACATTGCGGAGTGGGAAATAACTTGAGGGTACTAATGCAGCAAATTCAGTGACTCCGGATGAAAAAGTTGACGATAGTAGAAAAATGGAAGGAAGCAAGGGTGAGGATAAACAGAGCTAGGGAACAAATTTGAACAATAAGCCAATTGTTTATTCACCACCACCGTTCCAACAAAGGGTCCAAAAATAGAAATTATATAAGCAATTCGCAAAGTTTTTGGAAGTGTTCAAGAAACTCCAGATCAACATTCCATTTACAGAAGCCCTAGAACAAATGTCGAGCTACGCAAAATTTATGAAAAGGATTCTGTCAAGGAAGAAGAAATGGGAAAACTTCGAAACAGTTGCACTAACCGAGGAGTGTAGTGCGGTATTACAGTAGAATTACCACCAAAACTTAAGGACCCAGGGAGCTTCACTATTCCATGCACGATTGGGAATATGCATTTCAGCAAGTGTTTATGTGATTTAGGGGCGAGTGTAAACCTTATGCCATTGTCAGTATACACATCATTGGGTTTGCCCGCGCCAAGACCTGCTAATATTTCATTACAGTTGGAGGATAGCTCAATCACATATCCGAGAGGCATAGTGGAGGACATTTTAGTGAAAGTGGATAAGTTTATATTCCCCGTGGACTTTATCATTCTGGACTTTGAGGAGGACAAGAACATCCCAATTATCCTAGGGAGACCATTTTTGGCCACGGGTAGGACACTCATAAATGTACAAAAAGGAGAACTGAATGTGAGGGTCCAAGATCAAGAAATAAAATTCAATGTGTTCAAGGCCATAAAATTCCCTACGGATGAGGAAGAATGTCTTCGAATGGATTTAATTGAGCAAATCATCAGTGAAGATATGAGCAAGAGTTTGGTCAACGATTCATTAGAAACAACTTTATTGGGAGATGAAGAGGTCGACGACCCAAAATTGGTGGATTATTTATAAATCCTAGACTCATTGCCACGAGTTTCTAGATTCAGAACACCGTTTGAACCATTGCACACGGAGGAAGTAGTCGCAGAAAAACTGAAACCATCATTGGAAGAGCCACCAAAGCTGGAACTTAAGCCACTCCCTAAACACCTCAGGTATACGTATTTAGGCAATTCAAATTTTTTACCTGTTATTATTTCAGCTGCACTTAACGAATTGCAGGAAGAAAAGTTGCTGAGGGTGGTTCGGGAACACAAATCAGCTATTGGGTGGACAATTGCGGACATAAAGTGAATTAGCCCTTCATTTTGCATGCACAAGATCTTAATGGAGGATGAGGCAAAACCAACGGTGGAGCAACAACGACGACTTAATCCGATTATGAAGGAAGTTGTGAAGAAGGAAATATTGTGAAGAAGGAAATATTGAAGTGGTTGGATGCCGGCATCATCTACCCGATTTCTGACAGCAAATGAGTTAGTCCAGTGCAGTGCGTGCCGAAAAAGGGAGGAATGACAGTGGTGCAGAATGAGGACAACAAATTAATATCGACTAGAACAGTGACAAGTTGGAGGGTTTGCATGGATTATAGAAAATTGAACAAGGCAACGCAAGAAGACCATTTCCCACTACCATGTATTGATCAAATGTTAGATAGATTAGTGGGACATGAGTATTACTGTTTGTTGGATGGATACTCGGGCTACAACCAGATATTCATCGCTCCGGAGGATCAAGAGAAGACCACATTCACGTACCCTTACGACACATTGGCATTCAAGAGGATGACATTCGGGCTATGCAATGCACCTGTAACTTTTCAACGGTGTGTGATGGCCATTTTTTTAGATATGGTGGAGAAAAATGTTGAGGTCTTCATGGATGACTTTTCGGTCTATGGGGACAGCTTCAATATTTGCTTAAATAATCTGGTCATGGTGTTGCAAAGATATAAGGACACGAATCTCGTTCTAAATTGGGAAAAATGCCACTTCATGGTTGAAGAGGGCATAACTTTGGGCCATAAGGTATCGGCTCAAGGATTGGAGATTGACAAAGCAAAGCTAGAAACTATTGAAAAACTACCTCCACCGAGCTCAGTTAATAGTATAAGGAGTTTCTTGGGACATGCTGGGTTCTACAGGAGGTTTATAAAAGACTTCTTGAAAATTGTGAAACCTCTATGCAGCCTTTTAGAGAAGGATGCGACTTTCAGCTTTGATGAAGAATGCAAGACAACTTTTGACTTATTTAAGAGAAAATTAACTACAGCCCCCGTTATAGTCACACCGGATTGGAGCATGCCATTCGAGCTTATGTGTGATGCAAGCAACTTCGCGGTTGGGGCTGTTTTGGGCCAACATCGAGACAAGGTGTTTCACGCCATATACTACGCAAGCAAAACACTTATAAAAACTCAAATGAATTACATAACCACGAAAAATGAATTGTTTGCAGTGGTGTATGCTTTTGACAAATTTTGGGCATACTTGATCGGGACTAAAATGATAGTCTACACAGACCATGCGGCGATTCGGTACTTAATAGCGAAAAAGGATGCTAAGCCACGCCTTATCCGGTGGATCCTCCTACTTCAAGAGTTTGACTTAGAAATAAACGATAGAAAGGGGATGGAGAACCAAGTAGCCGATCACTTGTCTAGGTTGGAAAACCACGGGAAAGCGAAAGACGACAAATGTGAGATTAATGAGTCATTCCCGGATGAGCAACTGTTTGGGATTTCAGCAGAGATTACGTGGTATGGTGATTATGCAAATTTTCTTGTGAGCAACATTCTACCACCTGACCTCACAAGACAACAGAAAAGTAAATTTCTTCATGACGTGAAATGGTACATGTGGGACAAACCATATTTGTTCAAGTAATGCCCCGACAAAATAATTTGACGGTGCATCCCCTACAGTGAAGTGAAGAACATTATGCATGAGTGTAAGACCCCGAATTTTATGAAATAAAAGTATTCAATTTTTCTTATAATTACTATTCAGTAAATGGTTAAATTGATAAAAGTTTAAAGTTATGGGTGAAATATGAATTTTTTTTCAAAATAAGCAAGTGGTTATAAAATAATCATTGTTGTCGGGGAATATTCGTTTGGTCGTGGAATATTCTTTCTGTCGGGGAATATTCGTACGACGGCGCAGCTATTTGTGGGCCCCATAACGAATAACTGTCGGGTGAAGAAAACGACAAATTTGAGTTTTTACAAATAACGGCGTAGTTGTTACCGTTAACACTATTAGAATACCCCGTGGTTAAAATACAGTAATACGCGTTATTGCACAGTAGCACACGGTATTGCATAGTATTTTTGAAATTATTGATTCTTACGTAAGAAGGCACTACTCAATAATTGTTACAGTAATTATTGTTCAATATTTTATTTTATTGATTCAATAATTGCTACGTTGAAATTTCATATTATTGTTGTTCAATAATTGTCACTGCACAGTATTTCCCATTATCAGATCAATAATTCATATTATTTGAATAATATTATTAGATAACATTATTGGCAATATCTAGAAAGTTCTGTCTAAGGAGAGGTTTGGTCACCTAATTGCGCGCCAGTAAGGAAAAATTCTTATTAGAAAGCCCCCTCTTTCCTGGGAACGGCCTGGTTGTCATAAATGTGATTCTGTAATATTATTTGTGAATAATTAATTATTGATTCATATGATAAAGAAATATTTATTTTATGTGGATATAAACGAGAGATATATTTTTGTGGTTAAAAATGAAGGAGTTAATGTTGAAGTTTTTATCCGTATTTTTGTCGGAATGGAGGTATTAAAAATCAGGATTTTTGAGATATTTTACGGGGGTTATAATTTTTAATCCGACCGTTGGATCGTGGTAATTTTTGGATATGTTATACATATATAAGTTGAGTATATGCCCACAAATTTTGAACCGTTAAAAATGAACGTATGATTTATTATGAATTTTACAAGATGACTGGTTCAGAAATTGTTAAATTTTCGGAGTTTATCATTTTGATGGAAAATTCTAGAATTGGTGGGCCCCACTTGTGGTTGGTGAAGAAATGTGCTGAATTATATTTCAAATGTGGTGGGCGGGAATAGTAGCAGGTAAAGTCATCAGGTTGCAGGTCAAGCCTACTAAAATTTTCCTATAAATAGAGGGCTAAGTTAGAATTAAAAATCACACCAGAAACAAGTTTTCTCTCTTTCTCTCTCTATATTATGAAGTATATTTTGTGAGTATGTAGATACTTTGAGAGTGGCTATTCAGTGCAAGTTTCCTTCGGCTTTGCATTCCAGTCAGAAATACTGCACTTTTGAGGTAAGGGATTGTAAGGGATAGTAAGGGATTTTAAGGGTTGTTATGATTTTCAGTTTCGTAATTTTTCTGATCTTCAAAAATTCTGAAAAAATTTGAAATGATATTTTGATGAGTTTTCTTGATTGTGTCCAAAAATGGTGATTTTTGGATGTATAGATTGCGAGTTATGAATTTTATGAGAAAAGACTATTTTAAAAGTAACCGCTTATAATTCCCTGTGTTTAACCCCAAAATTGATGAAATTTTTATTGGAAGTACATGTATATGATAGAAGTATACTCTGTGAATTTCAGAATTTTTGGATAAAAGTACAATTTTTGATAAATGTCTAAATATTCGGCTGTTTTGGCCATATGAAAAATAGTAAATGACTTTTAAAAATTCTGAGAAAAATATATGTTCACTATGGGACTATATTATGCTAAATCCCAGAAAAGAAATATTTTTGGAACTGATTTGGTAATTTTCATAAAAATAGTCCAGTTATGAGTAAATGAATTAAATATGTTTTGTGAAGTAAGAAAATTGGAAAATAGGATTTTATGACTTGAGAATCCTATATGAGGTATATGCAGATTTTTGATGAGGGTTTTTGATTATTGGTGATAAAATCTTATGATTTTGGTATTTTAGAATGATTAAATGCATTATTTAGTAAAGTGTAAACAATTTAAATAAATTGTTTATAAGCTTAAGAAATATTATTCTTTCAATATCATTATACCGAAATATTGGTATGTATTTTATTGTAGAATTTCTACCTTTTTGTGTCGGGGTTACTATTCATGAGTTACTATTCACGAGTTACTATTCATGAGTTACTATTCACGAGTTACTATTCATGAGTTACTATTCACGAGTTACTATTTACGACAAAATTGGTTTATTTTTCTGACCAAATTATAGTTGGTTTATGAATATTACTCTTGAGATTAAATCTATATGTTGATTATATTGATTTTATTATCATATATAACATTTTTATAACCCTAATGATGATATTTCTCTTTGACTTGAGTGTAAAGATGGGTAGATTTTTGGTATAATCATGACTATGGGTTCTCTTTGACCAGTAGTGCAAAGTTGAATTGTTGACTGGTATGATCTTGACCATTGAATTTATAAGTGAATATCTTTAGCTTAAGTGCAAAGGTGAATTGATCAACATGGTTATAATTATTGTTTATATAAATTCTGAAATGATTATATATTTCTTTGAGATATTAATATCTTTGGCCTGTAGTGCAAAGATGAAATATTGATGAATATCTTTGGCCTGTAGTGCAAAGATGAATTGTTGATGAATATCTTTGGCCCGTAGTGCAAAGATGACATGTTGTTGAATATCTTTGGCCAGTAGTGCAAAGATGAACAGATGTTGAGATAAACATGACCAACTGGTGATACAAATGAATATCTTTGGCCGTAGTACAAAGATGAAGTTATTAGTATGATTATGAACAGGAAATGTGATTTGGTGTAACCATGATCTTTGATGTTTCAGGTAAAGATAGGTGATGAAAATTATCTTCGTCCTGGTTGAAAAGAGGAATTTGGAACTACAGTTATGATTATGAGTTATTCATATGATTGTGGACCAGAATTGTTGATTGATGTTACAGGGATAAAACATTGTTGATGGATTTTTAACATGGAGAAGATAATAGACTTTATAGTCTATTTGACTCTTCTAATGGATTGCTCGTTCCGCTGCAACTATGGTTGAAATTTTTATCATTTACCATATGTTCTAAATCTCTGATTTATTATTGATGAAGGCTATTGATAATTTAATTATCTTTAGTCATGATATTCTTTACTGAGCTAGTTGTGCTCACCCTTTTGCTTCACAATTCCTTTCAGGTAATAAGAGTGTAGCTGGGTCGAGCGGGGGTAACAAGAGAATAGAACGGTGGTCATCATTTAGTAGTTATATTTGGTGAAGAAAATAGGGTGAGGCGAACCCAACGTTGGAAGGGTGTTTTGTCACTATCATACAAGATGTCTAATGACATACAACCTCGTGTCATCATAAGACAGGGTTATGCTCATCCACTTGCTGAGCATATCTATGAGCACTACCTATATAATCTTGGTGTTTGTTTGAAGTATAATTCACGATTAAAGACAGTGGAGATAATGATAAGTCAAGAGAAGACTCACCATTGGGAAGAATATGATAGTAATCTTCTCGTTTTTCTTTAGGGTCTATTGGGTCAACCAAGGATAATTCTGTGGCCATATGATATCTATCATAACCTAGACACATGGCCTCCCATGTACGAAGGTTTCCTTGAGCACTTCCCAAATATTCTAATTTTTAAAACAGTTTTTGACTATACCTTTATGTAAGGTGTCATTGTGAGGTGATGTCAACGGTTGGAACATGAGTCACATTTGGTATATATTTGTATCCAGACTCACAGCTTATGTGTTGTTGTATTTTGAACGATAATTGTTGTAATAAAGTTGTAGTTGTTTTCTGTACCATGTATTTGGCGACTCAGAATAGGTTGGATGGAATGGACCTATTTTGGGGTCGTTACATTTGGTATCAGAGCTTAGGGATATGATCTCTGGTGGAGATCAGAAAATAGAACTAGGAGGGGAGAGATGAGTAAATCCTTCGCTAGTGTGTCCTACCTAAGCTTATTTATTGGTCAGACATAATATCGGAATATTATGTGATATGTTAATTTGTTAAATTTACCCTTGTTTTGAAGCTATATTCTAGAATGATATCTAAAATACAGGAGATGAGCAATGGAGAAATCATGATGACAGGGAAGATGGAATCTGAAATGAAAGCAAGGTATTCTCAACTCTTTGAAATACCAGTTACGTAAATTTCGGGGACGAAATTTCATAAGGAGGGGAGATTGTAAGACCCCGAATTTTATAAAATAAAAGTATTCAATTTTTCTTATAATTACTATTCAGTAAATGGTTAAATTGATAAAAGTTTAAAGTTATGGGTGAAATATGAATTTTTTTTCAAAATAAGCAAGTGGTTATAAAATAATCATTGTTGTCGGGGAATATTCGTTTGGTCGTGGAATATTCTTTCTGTCGGGGAATATTCGTACGACGGCGCAGCTATTTATGGGCCCCATAACGAATAACTGTCGGGTGAAGAAAACGACAAATTTGAGTTTTTACAAATAACGGCGTAGTTGTTACCGTTAACACTGTTGGAATACCCGGTGGTTAAATTACAGTAATACGCGTTATTGCACAGTAGCACACGGTATTGCATAGTATTTTTGAAATTATTGATTCTTACGTAAGAAGGCACTACTCAATAATTGTTACAGTAATTACTGTTCAATATTTTATTTTATTGATTCAATAATTGCTACGTTAAAATTTTATATTATTGTTGTTCAATAATTGTCACTGCACAGTATTTTCCATTATCAGATCAATAATTCATATTATTTGAATAATATTATTAGATAACATTATTGGCAATGTCTAGAAAGTTCTGTCTAAGGAGAGGTTTGGTCACCTAATTGCACGCCAGTAAGAAAAAATTCTTATTGGAAAGCCCCCTCTTTCTTGGGAACGGCCTGGTTGTCATAAATGTGATTCTGTAATATTATTTGTGAATAATTAATTATTGATTCATATGATAAGGAAATATTTATTTTATGTGGATATAAACGAGGGATATAATTTTTTGTGGTTAAAAATGAAGGAGTTAATGTTGAGGTTTTTATCCGTATTTTTGTCGGAATGGAGGTATTAAAAATCAGGATTTTTGAGATATTTTGCGGGGGTTATAATTTTTAATCCGACCGTTGGATCGTGGTAATTTTTGGATATGTTATACATATATAAGTTGAGTATATGCCCACAAATTTTGAACCGTTAAAAATGAACGTATGATTTATTATGAATTTTACAAGATGACTGGTTCAGAAATTGTTGAATTTTCGGAGTTTATCATTTTGATGGAAAATTCTAGAATTGGTGGGCCCCACTTGTGGTTGGTGAAGAAATGTGCTGAATTATATTTCAAATATGGTGGGTGGGAATAGTAGCAGGTAAAGCCATCAGGTTGCAGGTCAAGCCTACTAAAATTTTCCTATAAATAGAGGGCTAAGTTAGAATTGAAAATCACACCAGAAATAAGTTTTCTTTCTTTCTCTCTCTATATTATGAAGCATATTTTGTGAGTATTTAGATACTTTGAGAGTGGCTATTCAGTGCAAGTTTCCTTCGGCTTTGCATTCCAGTCAGAAATACTACACTTTTGAGGTAAGGGATTGTAAGGGATAGTAAGGAATTTTAAGGGTTGTTATGATTTTCAGTTTCGTAATTTTTCTGATCTTCAAAAATTCTGGAAAAATTTAAAATGATATTTTGATTAGTTTTCTTGATTGTGTCCAAAAATGGTGATTTTTGGATGTATAGATTGAGAGTTATGAATTTTCTGAAAAAAGACTATTTTAAAAGTAACCGCTTATAATTCCTTGTGGTTAACCCCAAAATTGATGAAATATTTATTGGGAGTACATGTATATGATAGAAGTATACTCTGTGAATTTCAGAATTTTTGGACAAAAGTACAATTTTTGATAAATGTCTAAATATTCGGCTGTTTTGGCCATATGAAAAATAGTAAATGACTTTTAAAAATTCTGAGAAAAATATATGTTCACTATGGGACTATATTATGCTAAATCCCAGAAAAGAAATATTTTTGGAACTGATTTGGTAATTTTCATGAAAATAGTCTAGTTATGAGTAAATGAATTATATATGTTTTGTGAAGTAAGAAAATTGGAAAATAGGATTTTATGACTTGAGAATCCTATATGAGGTATATGCAGATTTTTGATGAGGGTTTTGATTATTGGTGATAAAATCTTATGAGTTTGGTATTTTAGAATGATTAAATGCATTATTTAGTAAAGTGTAAACAATTTAAATAAATTGTTTATAAGCTTAAAAAATATTATTCTTTCAATATCATTATACCGAAATATTGGTATGTATTTTATTGTGGAATTTCTACCTTTTTGTGTCGGGGTTACTATTCATGAGTTACTATTCACGAGTTACTATTCATGAGTTACTATTCACGAGTTACTATTCATGAGTTACTATTCACGAGTTACTATTCATGAGTTACTATTCACGAGTTACTATTTACGACAAAATTGGTTTATTTTTCTGACCAAATTATAGTTGATTTATGAATATTACTCTTGAGATTAAATCTATATGTTGATTATATTGATTTTATTATCATATATAACATTTTTATAACCCTAATGATGATATTTCTCTTTGACTTGAGTGTAAAGATGGTTAGATTTTTGGTATGATCATGACTATGGGTTCTCTTTGGCCAGTAGTGCAAAGTTGAATTGTTGACTGGTATGATCATGACCATTGAATTTATAAGTGAATATCTTTAGCTTAAGTGCAAAGGTGAATTGATCAACATGGTTATAATTATTGTTTATATAAATTCTGAAATGATTATATATTTCTTTGAGATATTAATATCTTTGGCCTGTAGTGCAAAAATGAAATATTGATGAATATCTTTGGCCTGTAGTGCAAAGATGAATTGTTGATGAATATCTTTGGCCCGTAGTGCAAAGATGACATGTTGTTGAATATCTTTGGCCAGTAGTGCAAAGATGAACAGATGTTGAGATAAACATGACCAACTGGTGATACAAATGAATATCTTTGGCCGTAGTGCAAAGATGAAGTTATTAGTATGATTATGAACAGGAAATGTGATTTGGTGTAACCATGATCTTTGATGTTTCAGGTAAAGATAGGTGATGAAAATTATCTTCGTCCTGGTTGAGAAGAGGAATTTTGAACTACAGTTATGATTATGAGTTATTCATATGATTGTGGACCAGAATTGTTGATTGATGTTACAGGGATAAAACATTGTTGATGGATTTTTAACAAGGAGAAGATAATAGACTTTATAGTCTATTTGACTCTTCTAATGGATTGCTCGTTCCGCTGTAACTATGGTTGAAATTTTTATCATTTACCATATGTTCTAAATCTCTGATTTATTATTGATGAAGGCTATTGATAATTTAATTATCTTTAGTCATGATATTCTTTACTGAGCTAGTTGTGCTCACCCTTTTGCTTCACAATTCCTTTCAGGTAATAAGAGTGTAGCTGGGTCGAGCGGGGTTAACAAGGAATAGAACGGTGGTCATCATTTAGTAGTTATATTTGGTGAAGAAAATAGGGTGAGGCGAACCCAACGTTAGAAGGGTGTTTTGTCACTATCATACAAGATGTCTAATGACATACAACCTCGTGTCATCATAAGACAAGGTTATGCTCATCCACTTGCTGAGCATATCTATGAGCACTACCTATATAATCTTGGTGTTTGTTTGAAGTATAATTCACGATTAAAGACAGTGGAGATAATGATAAGTCAAGAGAAGACTCACCATTGGGAAGAATATGATAGTAAACTTCTCGTTTTTCTTTGGGGTCTATTGGGTCAACCAAGGATAATTCTGTGGCCATATGATATCTATCATAACCTAGACGCATGGCCTCCCATGTACGAAGGTTTCCTTGAGCACTTCCCAAATATTCTAATTTCTAAAACAGTTTTTGACTATACCTTTATGTAAGGTGTCATTGTGAGGTGATGTCAACGGTTGGAACATGAGTCACATTTGGTATATATTTGTATCCAGACTCACAGCTTATGTGTTGTTGTATTTTGAACGACAATTGTTGTAATAAAGTTGTAGTTGTTTTCTGTACCATGTATTTGGCGACTCAGAATAGGTTGGATGGAATGGACCTATTTTGGGGTTGTCACAATGAGTGTCACTCATCCACATATGGCGGGCATTATGGGAGTGATGGGACAGCAGCGAAGGTGTTGCAATCTGGTTTTTATTTACCTACATTATTCAAAGATGCCCACCATTTTGTCAAACAATGCGATAGGTGTCAAAGGGTGGGCAACATTTCGAAACGGAATAAGATGCCTTTACAAACGATTCTTGAAGTGGAAATTTTTGACGTATGGGGTATCAATTTCATGGGGCCATTCCCTTCGTCTTTGAACAATCAATACATTCTACTCGCAATGGACTACGTGTCAAAGTGGGTTGAAGCTACAGCATTATCATCAAACGATGCCACAGTGGTCCCCAAGTTCCTACAAAAGAACATCTTCACGACGTTTGGCACGCCAAGAGCAATTATCAGTGACGAAGGTAGTCACTTCTGCAATAAGTCTTTTATAGCTCTTTTGGCCAAGTATGGGGTCAACCAAAACGTAGCTATAGCGTATCACCCTCAAACCAGTGGACAGGCTGAGGTATCAAATAGAGAAGTCAAGACGATATTGGAGAAAGTGGTGAATCCGAGTCGGAAAGATTGGTCGCATAGATTGGACAATGCATTATGGGCATATCGAACTGCATACAAGACACCAATCAGGAGGTCACCATATCAACTACTGTACGGGAAGTCATGTCACTTACCTGTCGAGCTACAACATAAGGCATATTAGGCGATGCAAAAACTCAATTTTGATCAAGCAGTTGTAGGGGAGAAGAGACTGCTTCAATTGAATGAACTCGACGAATTTTTCCTTCACGCCTATGAGAATTCCAAAATTTACAAAGAAAAGGTAAAAAGATGGCACGATCAGAAAATTATGCAGCGAACATTCGAGTCGGGTCAATCTGTACTATTGTTCAACTCACGGTTGCGATTGTTCCCCGAAAAGCTTAAATCGAGATGGTTGGGACCATTTACTATCAAACGGGTTTTCTCTCATGGCGCAGTGGAACTCTGCAGTCGCAATCCACTAGATACATTCAAAGTAAACGGACACCGTTTGAAGCATTATTGGGGTGGAGAAGCCAACTCAGACGTGATCATCATCACATTGACCGACACAACATGAGCAGGAAGTAGTCAAGCTGAACGACTTAAAATCAAACACTAATTGGGAGGCAACCCAATCTTTAGTTTATTCTCGTATTTTTCATTTATAGACGTTACAATATAGTTTTTATTCAATTAATAGTTAGTAGCATACATTGAAAGTCTAGTTAATCTCTCATCAATACTTCACGTTATAACCAATCCACTAAACTTCATGTTTTATGTCACGCAGGATGAATGAAGGATGATCAAGCACTACATTGAAGCAAAAGTGAACTACACTGAAGCAAAACAAAGAGCCTAACAGTAGGCATGCCCACCGGGGCGGGCCCTTTTTACACTGTAATCCCCGCCGGGGCTAGGGGTCACCAAGAAGTCTGATAGTAGTATAGCCCGCCGAGGCGGGCCATTTTTGCACAACAACCCCCGCCGGGGCGGGGGTCCCCGAATCCAGTTAACAGTATACTAGCCCATCGGGGCTGGAATTTCTAGTACAATACCCCCCGCCGAGGCGGGGGTCCTGGAAAGCAACAAACTTTGGCAGTTACATAGACTTCTCCCCTTCCCAATAATAAACCACTTTCCCACTTCCCCACTACTTCATAACTCCATCTACCACCCACTACCCAACTATTGCCAATACTCCATTACTCCTATCCACCTCTTCACTCCACCAATGATAGCAATCCTTCAACCTCTATATATTTCACTACACCTTATACCCCATCTCTCACAACAATTGTTATAGAGAATTTATAGAGTATATTTGAGAGCTAGAGAGAAACCATGGCCTCACCATCATCTTCTACACGACAAAGGGGAGAAAGCTCACGGTCATCTCAACCAACCCGCACCTTCGACAACCAGAAATTTGCAAGTGTCGCCGCCGCCGACCGGTATGACTACATGCTCACCAAAGCCCTTACACCGGAGAGGGGGTTGGCACCGGATCCTAACGATGGGGAGCTTATGCCTCAAATTTACTAAAAGGGATGGACCAAATTCAACGAGGAGCCGGAACCAGCCGTTGTTAACATTGTCAAAGAATTCTACACAAATGTTGAGGACAAAGAACCATTACACGCATTTGTGCGAGGTCGGGTGGTTCCATTCAGTGCCGACGCAATCAACACTTACTACCAACTGCGGGTACCTCGCCACTGCCATTATGCTCATCTCCATAATTCTGACCCAGACTATGATGCTATAATCACGGAGATGACAAAGCTGGGAACATCTTGGATCAAGGGTCGGAAGGGAGGCACCGTGTTTCATAGCAAAGACCTAAGCCGGTATGGCAAAATTTGGTACGCCTTCCTATGTGCTAAATTGCTTCCATCCCAACACACCTCGAATGTCACAAAAGAGAAGGTGTTACTGTTGTACGCCATTGTGCAAGATTTCATCATCGATGTCGGGGCCATTATTTGTTCCTCCATCCGCTGGTACTTACGTGGAAACTTTTCTGGAGGCTTGTGTAACGACCCCAAAATAGGTCCATTCCATCCAACCTATTCTGAGTCGCCAAATACATGGTACATAAAACAACTGTAACTTTATTACAACAATTGTCGTGCAAAATACAACAACACATATGCTGTGAGTGTGGATACAAATATATACCAAATGTGACTCATGTTCCAACCGTGGACATCACCTCACAATGACACCTTACATAAAGGTATAGTCAAAAACTATTTTTAGAAATTAGAATCTTTGGGAAGTGCTCAAGGAAACCTTCGTACATGGGAGGCCATGCGTCTAGGTTATGATAGATATCATATGGCCACAGAATTATTCTTGGTTGACCCAATAGACCACAAAGAAAGACGAGAAGATTACTATCATATTCTTCCCAATGGTGAGTTTTCTCTTGACATATCATTATCTCTACTATCTCTAATTGAGAATTATACTTCAAATAAAACTACTAAATGAACTTTTCTATACTGTTTTGGGAGAACATCCACAGCTAGAGACCACCGTTCTATTTCCCCGTTACCCTCGCTCGACCCAGCTACACTCTTATTACCTGAAAGGAATTGTGAAGCAAAAGGGTGAGCACAACTAGCTCAGTAAATAATATCATGACTAAAGATAATTAAATTATCAATAGCCTTCATCAATAATAAATCAGAGATTTAGAACATATGGTAAATGATAAAAATTTCAACCATAGTTGCAGCGGAACGAGCAATCCATTAGAAGAGTCAAATAGACTATAAAGTCTATTATCTTCTCCATGTTAAAAATCCATCAACAATGTTTTATCCCTGTAACATCAATCAACAATTCTTGTCCACAATCATATGAATAATTCATAATCATAATTGTGACTCTAAATTTTTCTTCACACCCAGGACGAAGATAATTTTCATCACCTGTCTTTACCTGAAACATCAAAGATCATGGTTATACCAAATCACAGTTCCTGTTCATAATCATACTAATAACTTCATCTTTGCACTACGGCCAAAGATATTCATTTGTACCAGTTGGTCATGTTCATTTCAACACCTGTTCATCTTTGCACTACTGGCCAAAGATATTCAACAACATGTCATCTTTGCACTACAGGCCAAAGATATTCATCAACAGTTCATATTTGCACTACAGGCAAAATATATTCATATCTCAAAGAAATATATAATCATTTCAGAATTTATATAAACAATAATTATAACCATATTGATCATTTCCCCTTTGCACTTAAGCTAAAGATATTCACTTATAAATTCAATGGTCATGATCATACCAGTCACCAATTTAACTTTGCACAACTGGCCAAAGAGAACCCTAGTCATGATTATACCAATAATCTACCCATCTTTACACTCAAGTGAAAGAGAAATTCAACATCAGGATTATAAAAATGTTATATAAGATAATAAAAACAATATGATCAACAACTGTATTTATTTTCAAGAGCAACAGTCATAAATTAACGATAATTTGGTCAGAAAAAGAAACCAATTTTTGTCGTGAATAGTATCCGTGAATAGTAACTCGTGAATAGTAACTCATGAATAGTAACTCTGACATGAAAAAGGTAGAAATTTCACAATAATATACATACCAATATTTCGGTATAATGATATTGGAAGAATAATATTTCTTAAGCTTATAAACAATTTATTTAAATTGTTTACACTTTACTAATTAATGCATTTAATCATCATAAAATGCCAACTCTTAAGATTTTATCATCAATAATCAAAACCCTCATAAAAAATCTGCATATAACTCATATAGGATTCTCAAGCCATAAAATCCTATTTTTCAATATTTTTACTTCACATAACATATTTAATTCATTTACTCATAACTAGTCTATTTTTATGAAAAATACCAAATCAGTTCCAAAAATATTTCTTTTCTGGGATTTAGCATAATATAGTCCCATAGTGAACATATATTTTTTTTAGAATTTTTAAAAGTCATTTACAATTTTTCATATGGCCAAAACATCCGAATATTTAGACATTTATCAAAAATTGTACTTTTTTCCAAAAATTCTGGAATTTACAGAATATACTTCTATCATATACATGTACTCTCAATAAAAATTTCATCAATTTTGGAGTTAACCACAAGGAATTATAAGCGGTTACTTTTAAAATAGTCTTTTCTCATAAAATTCATAACTCTCAATCTATACATCCAAAAATCACCATTTTTGGACACAATCAAGAAAACTCATCAAAATATCATTTCAAATTTTTTCAGAATTTTTTGAAGGTCAGAAAAATTACGAAACTGAAAAACATACAACCCTTAAAATTATTTACTATCTCTTACCTCAAAAGAGCAGTACTTCTGATCGGTATGCAAAGCCGAAGGAAACTTGCACTGAATATCAACTCTCAAAGTATCTAAATACTCACAAAATATGCTTCATAATATAGAGAGAGAAAGAGAGAAAGCTTATGTTTTTGGTGTGATTTTCAATTCTGACTTAGCCCTCTATTTATAGGAAAATTTTAGTAGGCTTGACCTGCAACCTGATGGCTTTACCTGCTACTATTTCCACCCACCACATTTGAAATATAATTCAGCACATTTCTTCACCAACCACAAGTGAGGCCCACCAATTCTAAAATTTTCCATCAAAATGATAAACTCCGAAAATTCAACAATTTCTGAACCAGTCATCTTGTAAAATTCATAATAAATCATACGTTCATTTTTAACGGTTCAAAATTTGTGGACATATACTCAACTTATATATGTATAACATATCCAAATATTACCACGATCCAACGGTCGGATTAAAAATTATAACCTCCGCAAAATATCTCAAAAATCCTGATTTTTTAATACCTCCATTCCGACAAAAATACGGATAAAAACCTCAACATTAACTCCTTCATTTTTAACCACAAAAATATATCACTCGTTTATATCCACTTAAAATAAATATTTCCTTATCATATGAATCAATAATTAATTATTCACAAATAATATGAATTATTGATCTGATAATGGGAAATACTGTGCGATGACAATTATTGAACAACAATAATATAAAATTTCAACGTAGCAATTATTGAATCAATAAAATAAAATATTGAACAGTAATTACTGTAACAATTATTGAGTAGTGTCTTCTTACGTAAGAATCAATAATTTCAAAAATACTATGCAATACCGTGTGCTACTGTGCAATAACGCGTATTACTGTATTTTAACCACCGGATATTCCAACAGTGTTAACGGTAACAACTACGCCGTTATTTGTAAAAACTCAAATTTATCGTTTTCTTCACCCGACAGTTATTCATTATGGGGCCCACAAATAGCTGCGCCGTCGTACGAATATTCCCCGACAGAAAGAATATTCCACGACTAAACGAATATTCCCCGACAACAATGATTATTTTATAACCACTTGCTTATTTTGAAAAAAAAAATTCATATTTCACCCATAACTTTAAACATTTATCAATTTAACCATTTACTGAATAGTAATCATAAGAAAAATTGAATACTTTTATTTCATAAAATTCGGGGTCTTACAATCTCCCCTCCTTATGAAATTTCGTCCCCGAAATTTACGTACCTGGTAATTCAAAGAGTTGAGAGTACCTTGCTTTCATTTCAGATTCCATCTTCCCTGTCATCATGATTTCTCCATTGCTCATCTCCTGTATTTCAGATATCATTCTAGAATACAACTTCAAAACAAGGGTTAATTGAATAAATTAACATATCACATAATATCCCGATATTATGACTGACCAACAAATAAGCTTAGGTAGGACACACTAGCGAAGGATTTACTCATCTCTCCCCTCCTAGTTATATTCCCCGATCTCCGCCAGAGATCATATCCCTAAGCTCTGATACCAAATGTAACATTGGACACCATCATGTGTCAGCACCTCACAAAGGTACCTATCAGCTTGCCACCGCAGAACGGCGTCCCCTACGGAGAGTCTGGCTTCGGTGCATCCCCCATCAACAGGAAGTAACCAGCGAGAGACTCGGGGCTCTTTACTTATAGCTCTGATACCAAATATAACGACCCCAAAATTGGTCCATTCCATCCAACCTATTCTGAGTCGCCAAATACATGGTACAGAAAACAACTGTAACTTTATTACAACAATTGTCGTGCAAAATACAACAACACATATGCTGTGAGTTTGGATACAAATATATACCAAATGTGACTCATGTTCCAACCGTGGACATCACCTCACAATGACACCTTACATAAAGGTATAGTCAAAAACTATTTTTAGAAATTAGAATCTTTGGGAAGTGCTCAAGGAAACCTTCGTACATGGGAGGCCATGCGTCTAGGTTATGATAGATATCATATGGCCACAGAATTATTCTTGGTTGACCCAATAGACCCCAAAGAAAGACGAGAAGATTACTATCATATTCTTCCCAATGGTGAGTCTTCTCTTGACATATCATTATCTCTACTGTCTCTAATTGAGAATTATACTTCAAAAAAACACTAAGATTATATAGGTAGTGCTCGTATATATACTCAGCAAGTGGATGAGCACATCCCTGTCTTATGATGACACGAGGTTGTATGTCGTTAGACATCTTGTATGATAGTGGCAAACCACCCTTCCAACGTTGGGTACACCTTACCCTATTGGATTCACCAAATAAAACTACTAAATGAACTTTTCTATACTGCTTCGGGAGAACATCCACAGCTAGAGACCACCGTTCTATTTCCCCATTACCCTCGCTCGACCCAGCTACACTCTTATTACCTGAAAGGAATTGTGAAGCAAAAGGGTGAGCACAACTAGCTCAGTAAATAATATCATGACTAAAGATAATTAAATTATCAATAGCCTTCATCAATAATAAATCAGAGATTTAGAACATATGGTAAATAATAAAAATTTCAACCATAGTTGCAGCGGAACGAGCAATCCATTAGAAGAGTCAAATAGACTATAAAGTCTATTATCTTCTCCATGTTAAAAATCCATCAACAATGTTTTATGCCTGTAACATCAATCAACAATTCTTGTCCACAATCATATGAATAACTCATAATCATAATTGTGACTCTAAATTTTTTTTCACACCCAGGACGAAGATAATTTTCATCACCTGTCTTTACCTGAAACATCAAAGATCATGGTTATACCAAATCACAGTTCCTATTCATAATCATACTAATAACTTCATCTTTGCACTACGGCCAAAGATATTCATTTGTACCAGTTGGTCATGTTCATCTCAACACCTGTTCATCTTTGCACTACTGGCCAAAGATATTCAACAACATGTCATCTTTGCACTACAGGCCAAAGATATTCATCAACAATTCATCTTTGCACTACAGGCCAAAGATATTCATCAACAGTTCATATTTGCACTACAGCAAAATATATTCATATCTCAAAGAAATATATAATCATTTCAGAATTTATATAAACAATAATTTTAACCATGTTGATCATTTCACCTTTGCACTTAAGCTAAAGATATTCACTTATAAATTCAATGGTCATGATCATACCAGTCACCAATTCAACTTTGCACAACTGGCCAAAGAGAACCCTAGTCATGATCATACCAATAATCTACCCATCTTTACACTCAAGTGAAAGAGAAATTCAACATCAGGGTTATAAAAATATTATATATGATAATAAAAATAATATGATCAACAACTGCATTTATTTTCAAGAGCAACAGTCATAAATCAACGATAATTTGGTCAGAAAAAGAAACCAATTTTTGTCGTGAATAGTACTCGTGAATAGTAACTCATGAATAGTAACTCGTGAATAGTAACTCATGAATAGTAACTCATGAATAGTAACTCCGACATGAAAAAGATAGAAATTCCACAATAATATACATACCAATATTTCGGTATAATGATATTGGAAGAATAATATTTCTTAATCTTATAAACAATTTATTTAAATTGTTTACACTTTACTAATTAATGCATTTAATCATCATAAAATGCCAACTCTTAAGATTTTATCATCAATAATCAAAACCCTCATAAAAAATCTGCATGTACCTCATATAGGATTCTCAAGCCATAAAATCCTATTTTTCAATTTTCTTACTTCACATAACATATTTAATTCATTTACTCATAACTAGTCCATTTTTATGAAAAATACCAAATCAGTTCCAAAAATATTTCTTTTCTGGGATTTAGCATAATATAGTCCCATAGTGAACATATATTTTTTTCAGAATTTTTAAAAGTCATTTACAATTTTTCATATGGCCAAAACATCCGAATATTTAGACATTTATCAAAAATTGTACTTTTGTCCAAAAATTCTGAAATTTACAGAGTATACTTCTATCATATACATGTACTCCCAATAAAAATTTCATCAATTTTGGAGTTAACCACAAGGAATTATAAGCGGTTACTTTTAAAATAGTCTTTTCTCATAAAATTCATAACTCTCAATCTATACATCCAAAAATCACCATTTTTGGACACAATCAAGAAAACTCATCAAAATATCATTTCAAATTTTTTCAGAATTTTTTGAAGGTCAGAAAAATTACGAAACTGAAAAACATACAACCCTTAAAATCCCTTACTATCCCTTACCTCAAAAGAGCAGTACTTCTGATCGGTATGCAAAGCCGAAGGAAACTTGCACTGAATAGCAACTCTCAAAGTATCTAAATACTCACAAAATATACTTCATAATGTAGAGAGAGAAAGAGAGAAAGCTTATGTTTTTGGTGTTATTTTCAATTCTAACTTAGCCCTCTATTTATAGGAAAATTTTAGTAGGCTTGACCTGCAACCTGATGGCTTTACCTGCTACTATTTCCACCCACCACATTTGAAATATAATTCAGTACATTTCTTCACCAACCACAAGTGGGGCCCACCAATTCTAGAATTTTCCATCAAAATGATAAACTCCGAAAATTCAATAATTTCTGAACCAGTCATCTTGTAAAATTCATAATAAATCATACGTTCATTTTTAACGGTTCAAAATTTGTGGACATATACTCAACTTATATATGTATAACATATCTAAATATTACCACGATCCAACGGTCGGATTAAAAATTATAACCCCCGCAAAATATCTCAAAAATCCTGATTTTTTAATACCTCCATTCCGACAAAAATACGGATAAAAACCTCAACATTAACTCATTCATTTTTAACCACAAAAATATATCACTCGTTTATATCCACTTAAAATAAATATTTTCTTATCATATGAATCAATAATTAATTATTCACAAATAATATGAATTATTGATCTGATAATGGGAAATACTGTGCGGTGATAATTATTGAACAACAATAATATAAAATTTTAACGTAGCAATTATTGAATCAATAAAATAAAATATTGAACAGTAATTACTGTAACAATTATTGAGTAGTGTCTTCTTACGTAAGAATCAATAATTTCAAAAATACTATGCAATACCGTGTGCTAATGTGCAATAACGCGTATTACTGTATTTTAACCACCGGATATTCCAACAGTGTTAACGGTAACAACTACGCCGTTATTTGTAAAAACTCAAATTTGTCGTTTTCTTCACCCGACAGTTATTCGTTATGGGGCCCACAAATAGCTGCACCGTCGTTCGAATATTCCCCGACAGAAAGAATATTCCACGACCAAACGAATATTCCCCGACAACAATGATTATTTTATAACCACTTGCTTATTTTGAAAAAAAAATTCATATTTCACCCATAACTTTAAACTTTTATCAATTTAACCATTTACTGAATAGTAATTATAAGAAAAATTAAATACTTTTATTTCATAAAATTCGGGGTCTTACAGCTTGCCACACCCATAACTCATTTGTGGGTTGTGTCGCAAGGCAAGGGCTAGATTGTGACGGCCCCAAAATTAGGTATACATCACCCATCTTGGGTCGTCAGATACAAAGTACAGAATACAAATACAACTTACTAATACAACTGTCGTGTACAATACGACAAAACATAAACTGCGAGTTTGAATACAAATATTATCTTCTAGAGAGTATTCATACTCAAAAGGAGTCCTCATTACATTTATTAACACACTATTACATAGAATAGTGAGGACTACTAACTAATACTATCATTCGAACCATCACTCCGTTTCCCGACTTGCCCCAGCTACGTTCTCATTTCCTGAAGAGAACAGTGAAAGAAAGGGTGAGCTCAACTAGCCCAGTAAGAAATATTATGACTAAGATAATGCAGAATAAATTATCATTAGCCTTCAACAATGTTAAACTGATAAAATATAATAGACATCAAGTTTAACTGCAGCGGAACAAGCAATCCATTAAAAGAGTCAAGTAGAAAATAAACTCTACTATCTTTTATGATTTAAAAGAATTTCCAACACTGTGATCGCTGAGACTCAGCTTAATAAAATAATCCACATCATCGAATCACCCCTGCACTACGGCCAAGGATATTCGTGTATTCATTAATGGTCATGATCATGCCAACAACTGTCCATCAACGCACTACGGGCCAATGAGGACTTTTACCACATCATTTGTAACATTACGGTCATGATTATACCGAATAATCCCTGGTCATAATCATACCAAGTCCATCTATGCACTACAGGCCACAGATGACTTTCAACATTTTATAAACATGAGGATGATGACAATGATATAAGAATTCAATAAAACAAGTTAAAAAATTAATTTATCCAAGAATTAACAACGTCCAAATTGTCAACATGATACTTCATTGTGGAGTAAAATTCAAGAATGATCAGAAGAATATTTCCATGAAAAGATACTAGATGAAGCACAAATATCAAGGATATTCCACTAATTTCATGGGGTATAGAAGTCAAAACTTAACCAACTGAGTATAATAAAGAATGGAGTAACAAAAGAAATCACCATGCATGCGATAGACCGCACAGACAGGTTATTCCAACAGAATAATAAATAATGGAACCAGGTTCGGCGTAAACGCACAGACAGGATATTCCGACAGAATAATAAATAATGGAACCAGGTCCGGTGTAAAACACACAGACAGGATGTTCCAACAGAATAATAATAAAGACGGAACCAGGTCCGGTGTAAAACACACAGACAGGATGTTCCAACAGAATAATAATAAAAACGGAACCAGGTCCGGTGTAAAACACACAGACAGGATGTTCCAACAGAATAATAGAAGAATGTCACCAAGTATAGGGTAGATCCGCGTATACAGGTTATTCCAACAGAATAATAAGAAATGGAATAACAACAGTTCTCTTCATGAATAAGAAAGAATAACACCCCTTACCGTTTTAAAGACGAGCTGAAATAAGGAAGTAGTTAAGTAGCAGAATACTCTTCTTCTCTCTCTCTATAGTTTCTCTCTATAGTTTCTCTCTCTAGAGTTCAGTGAATTCGTAAGAAATAATGAAGGAATGAGCTGCTATTTATAGAAAAATAGAATGCATAGTAACTAATCAATGAACGGTCCAGATTGATTACTTTAATCTAACGGTCCATATTTAAAGAAAAATCTTTTAAATAAAATATAATATATTCTATTTATAGAATAACTTTAATAAAGTATTCTGTTTTATTACGTTAATAATACGAATAAAACAAAACGTTATTATCGCTAAATAATTCATATTATTAACTGACAATAATTGAATCAAACTGAGTGACATCTCCAATAAGCATTAATAATCAATACCGTGTGCTACTATGCAACCACACGTATTACTGTACTTTTACTACCGAGTAGTTCAACAGTAACAATGGTAAAATTTCCGCCGTTATTTTTAATAAAATATTTTTGTCGTTTTCTCAATCCGACAATAATTCCGTTGTGGGGTCCACCAATAATTGTGTCGTTGTACGAATATTCCCTGTTAAAACGAATATTCCCCGACCAATCGAATATTATATAACAACTTGCGTACTTTGCAAAATTTATAAATATTACCCACAACTATAACATTATATCAAATTACCTCCATAATATTCAAAAATGATATTTATAGAAAATTTATCTTTATTTATAAAAGTTGGGGTCTTACAACCTCCCCTTCTTATGAAATTTCGCCCTCGAAATTAGGGTACGTACCTGGTATGTCGAAGAGGTAAGGATACCTTGATTTCATTTCAGATTCTAACTCCCAAGTCATTTCCTCAACATCGTGGTTTCTCCACAAAACTTTGACTTGAGGTATAACCTTGGAGCGTAGAATATGTTCCTTCTTATCCAAGATTTGAACAGGAACTTCTTCATACGTCAAATCCTCCGCTATTTCGTCCGGTTCTAACTCAATAATGTGGTTCGGGTCTTTCACATATTTGCGTAACATGGATATGTGAAAAACGTTATGAACACGAGACATACTTGGCGGTAAAGCGAGTTTATAAGCCACAGTTCCTACTCGATCGAGGATTAAAAATGGACCGATGAATCGAGGATTGAGCTTTCCTCTCTTTCCAAATCTCGTAACTCCTTTCCATGGAGCAACACGTAAGAACACATGATCTCCTACATCAAATTCCACTTCCTTTCGATGAAGATCAGCATAACTCTTTTGTCGATCTTGTGAGGTTTTTATACGTTGTCGGATCGTTTGAATCTTTTCTGTAGTCATACGTACCAACTCCGGTCCCAACAATGTTGCTTCACCCACCTCATCCCAGCATACTGGAGAACGACATTTCCTTCCATACAATGCTTCGAATGGAGCCATGCCAATACTTGCTTGATAACTGTTGTTGTTTGCATGAGGATTGTCACCTTCCTGATGAACATTATCCTGATTATTGATATGTGGTGAATCAATAATCGCCTGTGCTCCATTGCTATTCTCAACATTCTCAGATGCCATTTTCAGATACTGTCACAAAATAAAAGTTAATTGATATGTCATATATTATCCTTATATTATGACCGACCAATTAAATATCATGCAAATAAACTTAGGTAGGTCATACTAGAGAAGGAATTCCCCGTCTCTCCCCTCCTAGTTCTATTCTCACATCTTAGCCAGGGATCATATCCCTAAGCTCTGATACCAACTGTGACGGCCCCAAAATTAGGTATACATCACCCATCTTGGGTCGTCAGATACAAAGTACAGAATACAAATACAACTTACTAATACAACTGTCGTGTACAATACGACAAAACATAAACTACGAGTTTGAATACAAATATTATCTTCTAGAGAGTATTCATACTCAAAAGGAGTCCTCATTACATTTATTAACACACTATTACATAGAATAGTGAGGACTACTAACTAATACTATCATTCGAACCATCACTCCGTTTCCCGACTTGCCCCAGCTACGTTCTCATTTCCTGAAGAGAACAGTGAAAGAAAGGGTGAGCTCAACTAGCCCAGTAAGAAATATTATGACTAAGATAATGCAGAATAAATTATCATTAGCCTTCAACAATGTTAAACTGATAAAATATAATAGACATCAAGTTTAACTGCAGCGGAACAAGCAATCCATTAAAAGAGTCAAGTAGAAAATAAACTCTACTATCTTTTATGATTTAAAAGAATTTCCAACACTGTGATCGCTGAGACTCAGCTTAATAAAATAATCCACATCATCGAATCACCCCTGCACTACGGCCAAGGATATTCGTGTATTCATTAATGGTCATGATCATGCCAACAACTGTCCATCAACGCACTACGGGCCAATGAGGACTTTTACCACATCATTTGTAACATTACGGTCATGATTATACCGAATAATCCCTGGTCATAATCATACCAAGTCCATCTATGCACTACAGGCCACAGATGACTTTCAACATTTTATAAACATGAGGATGATGACAATGATATAAGAATTCAATAAAACAAGTTCAAGAATTAATTTATCCAAGAATTAACAACGTCCAAATTGTCAACATGATACTGCATTGTGGAGTAAAATTCAAGAATGATCAGAAGAATATTTCCATGAAAAGATACTAGATGAAACACAAATATCAAGGATATTCCACTAATTTCATGGGGTATAGAAGTCAAAACTTAACCAACTGAGTATAATAAAGAATGGAGTAACAAAAGAAATCACCATGCATGCGATAGACCGCACAGACAGGTTATTCCAACAGAATAATAAATAATGGAACCAGGTCCGGCGTAAACGCACAGACAGGATATTCCGACAGAATAATAAATAATGGAACCAGGTCCGGTGTAAAACACACAGACAGGATGTTCCAACAGAATAATAATAAAGACGGAACCAGGTCCGGTGTAAAACACACAGACAGGATGTTCCAACAGAATAATAATAAAAACGGAACCAGGTCCGGTGTAAAACACACAGACAGGATGTTCCAACAGAATAATAGAAGAATGTCACCAAGTATAGGGTAGATCCGCGTATACAGGTTATTCCAACAGAATAATAAGAAATGGAATAACAACAGTTCTCTTCATGAATAAGAAAGAATAACACCCCTTACCGTTTTAAAGACGAGCTGAAATAAGGAAGTAGTTAAGTAGCAGAATACTCTTCTTCTCTCTCTCTATAGTTTCTCTCTATAGTTTCTCTCTCTAGAGTTCAGTGAATTCGTAAGAAATAATGAAGGAATGAGCTGCTATTTATAGAAAAATAGAATGCATAGTAACTAATCAATGAACGGTCCAGATTGATTACTTTAATCTAACGGTCCATATTTAAAGAAAAATCTTTTAAATAAAATATAATATATTCTATTTATAGAATAACTTTAATAAAGTATTCTGTTTTATTACGTTAATAATACGAATAAAACAAAACGTTATTATCGCTAAATAATTCATATTATTAACTGACAATAATTGAATCAAACTGAGTGACATCTCACATAAGCATTAATAATCAATACCGTGTGCTACTATGCAACCACACGTATTACTGTACTTTTACTACCGAGTAGTTCAACAGTAACAATGGTAAAATTTCCGCCGTTATTTTTAATAAAATATTTTTGTCGTTTTCTCAATCTGACAATAATTCCGTTGTGGGGTCCACCAATAATTGTGTCGTTGTACGAATATTTCCTGTTAAAACGAATATTCCCCGACCAATCGAATATTATATAACAACTTGCGTACTTTGCAAAATTTATAAATATTACCCACAACTATAACATTATATCAAATTACCTCCATAATATTCAAAAATGATATTTATAGAAAATTTATCTTTATTTATAAAAGTTGGGGTCTTACAACCTCCCCTTCTTATGAAATTTCGCCCTCGAAATTAGGGTACGTACCTGGTATGTCGAAGAGGTAAGGATACCTTGATTTCATTTCAGATTCTAACTCCCAAGTCATTTCCTCAACATCGTGGTTTCTCCACAAAACTTTGACTTGAGGTATAACCTTGGAGCGTAGAATATGTTCCTTCTTATCCAAGATTTGAACAGGAACTTCTTCATACGTCAAATCCTCCGCTATTTCGTCCGGTTCTAACTCAATAATGTGGTTCGGGTCTTTCACATATTTGCGTAACATGGATATGTGAAAAACGTTATGAACACGAGACATACTTGGCGGTAAAGCGAGTTTATAAGCCACAGTTCCTACTCGATCGAGGATTAAAAATGGACCGATGAATCGAGGATTGAGCTTTCCTCTCTTTCCAAATCTCGTAACTCCTTTCCATGGAGCAACACGTAAGAACACATGATCTCCTACATCAAATTCCACTTCCTTTCGATGAAGATCAGCATAACTCTTTTGTCGATCTTGTGAGGTTTTTATACGTTGTCGGATCGTTTGAATCTTTTCTGTAGTCATACGTACCAACTCCGGTCCCAACAATGTTGCTTCACCCACCTCATCCCAGCATACTGGAGAACGACATTTCCTTCCATACAATGCTTCGAATGGAGCCATGCCAATACTTGCTTGATAACTGTTGTTGTTTGCATGAGGATTGTCACCTTCCTGATGAACATTATCCTGATTATTGATATGTGGTGAATCAATAATCGCCTGTGCTCCATTGCTATTCTCAACATTCTCAGATGCCATTTTCAGATACTGTCACAAAATAAAAGTTAATTGATATGTCATATATTATCCTTATATTATGACCGACCAATTAAATATCATGCAAATAAACTTAGGTAGGTCATACTAGAGAAGGAATTCCCCGTCTCTCCCCTCCTAGTTCTATTCTCACATCTTAGCCAGGGATCATATCCCTAAGCTCTGATACCAACTGTGACGGCCCCAAAATTAGGTATACATCACCCATCTTGGGTCGTCAGATACAAAGTACAGAATACAAATACAACTTACTAATACAACTGTCGTGTACAATACGACAAAACATAAACTGCGAGTTTAAATACAAATATTATCTTCTAGAGAGTATTCATACTCAAAAGGAGTCCTCATTACATTTATTAACACACTATTACATAGAATAGTGAGGACTACTAACTAATACTATCATTCGAACCATCACTCCGTTTCCCGACTTGCCCCAGCTACGTTCTCATTTCCTGAAGAGAACAGTGAAAGAAAGGGTGAGCTCAACTAGCCCAGTAAGAAATATTATGACTAAGATAATGCAGAATAAATTATCATTAGCCTTCAACAATGTTAAACTGATAAAATATAATAGACATCAAGTTTAACTGCAGCGGAACAAGCAATCCATTAAAAGAGTCAAGTAGAAAATAAACTCTACTATCTTTTATGATTTAAAAGAATTTCCAACACTGTGATCGCTGAGACTCAGCTTAATAAAATAATCCACATCATCGAATCACCCCTGCACTACGGCCAAGGATATTCGTGTATTCATTAATGGTCATGATCATGCCAACAACTGTCCATCAACGCACTACGGGCCAATGATGACTTTTACCACATCATTTGTAACATTACGGTCATGATTATACCGAATAATCCCTGGTCATAATCATACCAAGTCCATCTATGCACTACAGGCCACAGATGACTTTCAACATTTTATAAACATGAGGATGATGACAATGATATAAGAATTCAATAAAACAAGTTCAAGAATTAATTTATCCAAGAATTAACAACGTCCAAATTGTCAACATGATACTGCATTGTGGAGATAAATTCAAGAATGATCAGAAGAATATTTTCATGAAAAGATACTAGATGAAGCACAAATATCAAGGATATTCCACTAATTTCATGGGGTATAGAAGTCAAAACTTAACCAACTGAGTATAATAAAGAATGGAGTAACAAAAGAAATCACCATGCATGCGATAGACCGCACAGATAGGTTATTCCAACAGAATAATAAATAATGGAACCAAGTCCGGCGTAAACGCACAGACAGGATGTTCCAACAGAATAATAATAAAAACGGAACCAGGTCCAGTGTAAAACACACAGACAGGATGTTCCAACAGAATAATAATAAAAACGGAACCAGGTCCGGTGTAAAACACACAGACAGGATGTTCCAACAGAATAATAGAAGAATGTCACCAAGTATAGGGTAGATCTGCGTATACAGGTTATTCCAACAGAATAATAAGAAATGGAATAACAACAGTTCTCTTCGTGAATAAGAAAGAATAACACCCCTTACCGTTTTAAAAACGAGCTGAAATAAGGAAGTAGTTAAGTAGCAGAATACTCTTCTTCTCTCTCTCTATAGTTTCTCTCTTTAGAGTTCAGTGAATTCGTAAGAAATAATGAAGGAATGAGCTACTATTTATAGAAAAATAGAATGCATAGTAACTAATCAATGAACGGTCCAGATTGATTACATTAATCTAACAGTCCATATTTAAAGAAAAATCTTTTAAATAAAATATAATATATTCTATTTATAGAATAACTTTAATAAAGTATTCTGTTTTATTACGTTAATAATACGAATAAAACAAAACGTCATTATCGCTAAATAATTTATATTATTAACTGACAATAATTGAATCAAACTGAGTGACATCTCACATAAGCATTAATAATCAATACCGTGTGCTACTATGCAACCACACGTATTACTGTACTTTTACTACCGAGTAGTTCAACAGTAACAATGGTAAAATTTCCGCCGTTATTTTTAATAAAATATTTTTGTCGTTTTCTCAATCCGACAATAATTCCGTTGTGGGGTCCACCAATGATTGTGTCGTTGTACGAATATTCCCTGTTAAAACGAATATTCCCCGACCAATCGAATATTATATAACAACTTGCGTACTTTGCAAAATTTATAAATATTACCCACAACTATAACATTATATCAAATTACCTCCATAATATTCAAAAATGATATTTATAGAAAATTTATCTTTATTTATAAAAGTTGGGGTCTTACATAGATGGTCTGACGATGAGCCCACACAATTGCCGCTTGCGTTGCTTGATTCTAGAATGATAGCGTGGTATTCTGTATGGGCAGGGGGCGAGTCACATATGCGTGGTCTGGGTTTTATTTTTCCGTCTGATTCGGAAGACAACGTGGATGCTATAGAGACATCAGGGGAGGATGATGAACCAATGGGCGATCAAGGGACTGAGCAGGTACCACAGGTCAAGGCCATATCCAGTTCTCAGTTCCTTGAATTTCAAAATCAATTGAATGCACTTAACAACGCAATATGTCGGGAAATGAGGCGATTGACAATGAGGCAAGATCATATGTTTGATGTTATGAACACATCTTTTGCCTCGCTAAACACAACACTGCAAAGCTTCAACCCGGCTGCCCAATTTCCATATCAACATCCCATGCCAATGCCAAGGTTTCCGCTAAGTGATTCGGACGAAGAAGAACAATAACCACTTCCTCAGACTTAAGCGATAGCAGGGAAGTCCTCACGTACTTATTTTGCCTATTCATCCAATGAGGACATTGTATTACATAAGTTTGGGGGATTTACATACTTTTTTACATGCATTTAGCTCATTTAGGTTGCATTTTGCATTTTGTCATTTAAATTTCCGTATTGCATCTTAATTTCAGTATTGCATGATAACTTATGTAAGACCCCGAATTTTATGAAATAAAAGTATTCAATTTTTCTTATAATTACGATTCAGTAAATGATTAAATTGATAAAAAGTTAAAGTTAAAGGTGATATATGATTTTTTTTTCAAAATAAGCAAGTGGTTATAAAATAATCATTGTTGTCGGGGAATATTCGTTTGGTCGTGGAATATTCTTTCTGTCGGGGAATATTTGTACGACGGCGCAACTATTTGTGGGCCCCATAACGAATAACTGTCGGATGAAGATAACGACAAAAATTGAGTTTTTATAATTTGCGGCGTAGTTGTTACCGTTAACACTATTAGAATACCCGGTGGTTAAAATACAGTAATACGCGTTGTTACACAGTAGCACACGGATTGCACAGTATTTTTGAATTATTGATTCTTACGGAGAAAGGCACTACTCAATAATTATTACAGTAATTACTGTTCAATATTTTATTTTATTGATTCAATAATTGCTACGTTGAAATTTTATATTATTGTTGTTCAATAATTGTCACTGCACATTATTTCCCATTATCAGATCAATAATTCATATTATTTGAATAATATTATTAATTAACATTATTGGCAATGTCTAAAAAGTTCTGTCTAAAGAGAGGTTTGGACATCTACTTGCGCGCCAGTAAGGAGAAATCCTTATCGGAAAGCCCCCTCTTTTCTGGGAACGGCCTGGTTGTCATAAATGTGATTCTGTAATATTATTTGTGAATAATTAATTATTGATTCATATGATAAGGAAATATTTATTTTAAGTGGATATAAACGAGTGATATATTTTTGTGGTTAAAAATGAAGGAGTTAATGTTGAGGTTTGTATCCGTATTTTTGTCGGAATGGAGGTATTAAAAAATCAGGATTTTTAAGATATTTTGCGAGGGTTATAATTTTTAATCCGACCGTTGGATCGTGGTAATATTTGGATATGTTATACATATATAAGTTGAGTATATGTCCATAAATTTTGAACCGTTAAAAATGAACGTATAATTTGTTATGAATTTTATGAGATGACTGGTTCAGAAATTGTTGAATTTTCGGAGTTAATCATTTTGGTGGAAAATTCTAGAATTGGTGGGCCCCACTTGTGGTTGGTGAAGAAATGTGCTAAATTATATTTCAAATGTAGTAGGTGGGAATAGTAGCAGGTAAAGCCATCAGGTTGCAGGTCAAGCCTACTAAAATTTTCCTATAAATAGAGCGCTAAGTTAGAATTGAAAATCACACCAGAAACAAGTTTTCTCTCTTTCTCTCTCTAGATTATTAAGTTTATTTTGTGAGTATTTAGATACTTGGTGAGTTGATATTCATCAGTGCAAGTTTTTTTCAGCGTCATATCCGATATCCAGTCAGAAGTGCTGCTCTTTTGAGGTAAGGGATAGTTAGGGATAATAAGGGATTTTAAGAGTTGTTATATTTTTCAGTTTCGTAATTTTTCTGACCTTCAAAAATTCTGGAAAAATTTAAAATGATATTTTGATGAGTTTTCTTGATTGTGTCCAAAAATGGTGATTTTTGGATGTATAGATTGAGAGTTATGAATTTTATGAGAAAAGACTATTTTAAAAGTAACCGCTTATAATTCCTTGTGGTTAACTCCAAAATTGATGAAATTTTTATTGGGAGTACATGTATATGATAGAAGTATACTCTGTAAATTTCAGAATTTTTGGACAAGAGTATAATTTTTGATAAATGTCTAAATATTCGGCTGTTTTGGCCATATGAAAAATAGTAAATGACTTTTAAAAATTCTGAGAAAAATATATGTTCACTATGGGACTATATTATGCTAAATCCCAGAAAAGAAATATTTTTGGGACTGATTTGGTATTTTTCATGAAAATGGTCTAGTTATGAGTAAATGAATTAAATATGTTTTGTGAAGAAAGAAAATTAGAAAATAGGATTTTATGGCTTGAGAATCCTATATGAGGTATATGCATATTTTTGATGAGGGTTTTGATTATTGGTGATAAAATTTTATGAGTTTGGTATTTTAGAATGATTAAATGCATTATTTAGTAAAGTGTAAATAATTTAAATAAATTGTTTATAAGCTTAAGAAATATTATTCTTTCAATATCATTATACCGAAATACTGGTATGGATTTTATTGTGGAATTTCTACCTTTTTGTGTCGGGTTTACTATTTATGAGTTACTATTCACGAGTTACTATTCATGAGTTACTATTCACGAGTTACTATTCACGATAAAAATTGGTTTCTTTTTTTAACCAAATTATAGTTGATTTACGAATATTACTCTTGAGATTAAAACTAGATGTTGATCATATTATTTTTATTATTATATATAACATTTTTATAACCCTAATGATGATATTTCTCTTTGACTTGAGTGTAAAGGTGGGTAGATTTTTGGTATGATCATGACTATGGGTTATCTTTGGCCAGTAGTGCAAAGTTAAATCGTTGATTGGTATGATCATGACCATTGAATTTATAAGTGAATATCTTTAGCTTAAGTGCAAAGGTGAATTGATCAACATGGTTATAATTATTGTTTATATAAATTCTGAAATGATTATATATTTCTTTGAGATATTAATATATTTGGCCTGTAGTGCAAATATGAACTGTTGATGAATATATTTGGCCGTAGTGAAAATATGAACTGTTGAGAAATATCTTTGGCCTGTAGTATAAAGATAAATTATTGATGAATATCTTTGGCCTGTAGTGCAAAGATGAACTGTTGTTGAATATCTTTGGCCTGTAGTGCAAAGATGACATGTTGAATATTTTGGCCAGTAGTGCAAAGACGAACAGATGTTGAGATGAACATCACCAACTGGTGATACAAATGAATATCTTTGGCCGTAGTGCAAAGATGAAGTTATTAGTATGATTATGAACAGGAAATGTGATTTGGTGTAACCATGATCTTTGATGTTTCAGGTAAAGATAGGTGATGAAAATTATCTTCGTCTTGGATGAGAAGAGGAATTTAGAACTACATTTATGATTATGAGTTATTCATATGATTGTGGACCAGAATTGTTGATTGATGTTACAGGGATAAAACATTGTTGGTGGATTTTTAACATGGAGAAGATAATAGACTTTATAGTCTATTTGACTCTTCTAATGGATTGCTCGTTCTGCTGCAACTATGGTTGAAATTTTTATCATTTACCATATGTTCTAAATCTCTGATTTATTATTGATGAAGGTTATTGATAATTTAATTATCTTTAGTCATGATATTCTTTACTGAGCTAGTTGTGCTCACCCTTTTGCTTCACAATTCCTTTCAGGTAATAAGAGTGTAGCTGGGTCGAGCGAGGGTAACGGGGAAATAGAACGGTGGTCTCTAGCTGTGGATGTTCTCCCGAAGCAGTATAGAAAAGTTCATTTAGTAGTTTTATTTGGTGAATCCAATAGGGTAAGGTGTACCCAACGTTGGAAGGGTGGTTTGCCACTATCATACAAGATGTCTAACGACATACAACCTCGTGTCATCATAAGACAGGGATGTGCTCATCCACTTGCTGAGTATATATACGAGCACTACCTATATAATCTTGGTGTTTGTTTGAAGTATAATTCTCAATTAGAGACAGTAGAGATAATGATATGTCAAGAGAAGACTCACCATTGGGAAGAATATGATAGTAATCTTCTCGTTTTTCTTTGGGGTCTATTGGGTCAACCAAGGATAATTTTGTGGCCATATGATATCTATCATAACCTAGAAGCATGGTCTCCCATGTACGAAGGTTTCCTTGAGCACTTCCCAAATATTCTAATTTCTAAAACAGTTTTTGACTATACCTTTATGTAAGGTGTCATTGTGAGGTGATGTCCACGGTTGGAACATGTGTCACATTTGGTATATATTTGTATCCAAACTCACAGCATATGTGTTGTTGTATTTTGCACGACAATTGTTGTAATAAAGTTACAATTGATTTCTGTACCATGTATTTGGGGACTCAGAATAGGTTGGATGGAATGGACCTATTTTGGGGTTGTCACAACTTAGGTGCATTAATTGTAGCTCAGGTTAATGTTTGTCATTGCATAGTAAATAATCTTGTAATGCATTTTGTTATCCACATCTATATATAAAAAAACAATAATAATAAAAATTTAGTAGTTAAGTATTGTGTTTGCGTAAGTCCATTAATGTTGTATTTTATATTGTTTGTGGGCCAATGATGTGATTGACAATAAGATAACAAATACAGTATTGAGTATTAGAACTATGATACAATTTTGGCTATGAATCGAATCTTGAGCTTGTTTGAACTAGTATAATAAGGATATCACGAATAATAACATCGTTGTTGACTGGTCAGTTCAAATTGATACCTAAATGGTCTTTAAAGGATAATGCTAGAGTAAATGAGAAAATGATAAGGATAGACAGTAAAGGCAAAAATTAGGCAAGAACCTAAGTTTGGGGGATGATATGTGAGGTATATAAGCTTTATATATAAAGAGTATACATATATCGTGACTAGTTTTGTTTCGGGGCCTTTGTTACTTGAGCAAGTACGCCCGAGGGGATTGTCTTTACACCTAGCGCCCTAAGGTCTTTTATGATCTGGGAGTCGTTGGCTGAAAGCTCGCTAAGGGGTAGCACTGTCAGCCTAATGGGATGAGACATTGCACAGTCATGTATGTATATCTAAATTTTTTTTTTGAATAAAATGGGAAAAGAGCAAAAAGCCCCGTATATGAAAAAAAAAGGAAGGAAGTATATGAATAAAGTATAAGTGCCTTGCTTGAACCCCCGAGATTAGTGATTGTTTAGTTTTAGTTGGACCTGTCTGTTTTTGGAAATTTTTAAGTTTGCACTGCATAATTCCTTCTAAGAGATTTGTTATGTATTGGATTTGAGTCCGTATCAGTTATCATGGATGTTACACACACACACACACTATACCAATGATGATAGCTTGAGATTTGAGGATTAAAATGGAATTGTAGATTTTTTTTTGGTGGTTGATATTGTATAGTTGCTTGTTTTCGCTGAGGCTGTTAAGATAATCTTGATTCTGCGATATTGTTGGATTCGAAAGCATATAAGTTAGATCATATTTATTTCATCTCATTGCATTGGATGTAGATATTTTGTGCTCGAGGACTAGCACGATTTAAGTTTGGGGGATTTTGATAAGTGGATTTTATATACGTGATTCAATGTCCATTTCATGCTTATTTATTGCTAAATTCTTGTGATCATGTTCATTTTTACTCGTTTTATGTTATTGCATGTGTAGGATGGTGGTTGTAGCATTCAACGTACATTTGGAACTATTCAGTGTGATTTGAAGTCAATTGGAGCATAGTTGGAAGAAAGTTACAAATTCAGCAAAGTTATCTGGCAGAAGACAAGCCCGCCAGGGCGGGCATCAATAGCCTATACACCCCCGTCAGGGCGAGGGGTCTTCATTCAAGCTTGACAGAAAGGAAGCCCACCGAGGCGGGCGTATATAGTACATGAACCCCCGCCGAGGTGGGGGGTGGCAATTTTTGCTATGTCCTGTTTTGATTAAACTTCTTATTGGGCATGGTTTCTAGCAATTGCATGACAATGGAACTCTAATTAAAGGGAATTTCGGCTGGAGCTTGTATGCTAGACATCTAATACTCTATCAATAACAACTTCAATAATACAACAAGGCATATAACGAAGATTGATCTGAGTTTTTGATAGCAAGCTTTGGAGGAGTATTTCGAGGAGATTTTCAAAACGATTGCGATTCTAGGCTACGTGAAGGGTGTTTTTAAATATTCTTCATCTTAGGCTATTATTTGTAATCAAAAGAATATTTTCTATGAATTATTCAGTGTTTATTTCGTTTAGTATGAACTAATTCACTTTTTAGGCTTATGATGGATCTTTAAGTGAAACGATGATTTTGTAAACTTTGATTTCCATTTCAATAGTCTATTTCCAGTTTATCTATATTGGTTTGAGCTTGAATTAATGAATTGCCTGATCAACAATTCTTTATGAATTTATATGGAATCGAGAGAGGATATTCAAATCTAGACCAAATTAATATAGCTTGTGTTCATGAATTTTGTGAATAGTAGAATCTTGATGAATGTTAAGGTAGAGATATGCTTGACATCGCATGTAGTCAGATAGAGAACTTATTCTTAAACCTTCTTTAATTGTAATTCACATAGAGATATAGTGAGTTAGTTAATTAAGATGTTTAACTTGTTTCTATCTTAATTGTGGATTTAAGTTAATACGGTATTAGTGCATCGAGAGGTGGTTAATACTACGTTCGTGTTCTTGATTAATAAACTGGGATAGTAAGTTGAATTGGAATTAAGGTGTTAAAATCAGAGTGGAGCTTAGGGTGAGATCATAAGTCTAATTCTCCATTAATTGTTTGAATTTCCAGATTTTGATATTAGTGATTGTTTTGTGATAGTTTAATTATTCTTTAATTTAGATTCTTTAATTTTAATTATTGAGTTGATTTGTTTAATAAAATTAGGGTTAATAGGAAATTGGTAATTGTAAGTTAAGATTATTGTTAGTTAGTCTCTGTGGGAACGATACTCTACTTATCACTCTATTAGTTGTTGACCACGTATACTTACGTGTTGTGTGTAATTAGATTTTACCCGACACCTTTATTATAATAAATAATTTTCTACCGATTATTTTGAAAAATGAGTAAATGGGGGTTCAAATAATAAACAAAATTTACATCAAATACTTCATAAAAATCCCCTCAATATTTTTAACAATATTTATCATAATTAATATAATTCGCAATATTTAACAATCATGTCGTTCTCAGGAAAGAGGGGGCTTTCCAATAAGGATTTCTCCCTATTGGCGCACAATTAGGTGACCAAACCTCTCCTTAACAGAACTTCTATACATCGTCAATATTACAAATAATAATATTAATAACTTTGTCGTCTCAATTATTAATTTACTAATATATAAAATATCGACAATAATTGAATCAATAACGTGAGATACTATGCAACAATTACTGTAGCAATAATTGTACAAAACTGAGTGACTTCTCACGTAAGCATCAATAATCAATACCGTGTGCTACTATGCAACCACGCGTATTACTGTACTTTTAACACTGGGTGTTTCAACAGTTAACGGTAAAACTTTCGCCGTTATTTTTATAAAAAGATATTTTTGTCATTTTCTCAATCCGATAATAATTCCATTGTGGGGTCCACTAGTGATTGTGTTGTCGTACGAATATTCCCTGTTAAAACGAATATTCCTCGACCAATCGAATATAATATAACAACTTGCGTACTTTGCAAACGTTATAAATATTACCCACAACTATAACATTATTTTAAATTCACTCCATAATATTAAGAAATGATATTTATAGAAAATTTATCTTTATTCATAAAAGTTGGGGTCTTATAGTAAGAGTCGCCAGTTGGTGTTTTTAACTGGTTGCACCAACGCAATCGAGAAAAGGTTTGCTACCACACGTAATAGTCACTTGGGATTGGAACTCCTTGGCTCTTGTGGGACATTGCTTTATAGAAATGTATGTATGAAATGTTGAGACGACGTGATGGGGTTGAGGTGGAAAGATGACGATTTTGCCCATTACCGAGGTTATCTCTGGTTTGGGCTGATAGTAGACGTTGTTGAGGGTTACATATGAGATTGGACTGCTACAATTGTTTGAATTCCATAGGGTCATCTTTAAGTGTGCCTGTCTTCCCGGTGTTATCTCCGGGTCTTTGGAATGAGTGCCTCGACAGGAGGTCTGAGATTGAAGCTGATTGCATGCATTTGAAACAAGCATTTCAGGAGTTATCACCGGAACTGCAACAACATTCGTTGGGGTTATCTACAAGGATGAAACTCGGGGTTATCTCTGAGGTTGGAATTGATACTCCTGGTGTGTGTTCCAGGTTTGAGAATGAACACTACTACAAAATAGTAAATAGACAATACTTAAACCACAACGTTTTTATAAAAAACGTTGTGGTATTTTTTTTCCAGAACGTTTTTTAACAAAACGTTGTAGATACATATGAAAAAATGTTATCTATTTAAAATGATATTTTTTTGGTTTTAAATAGATAACTTTTTTTTAAAAAAACGTTGTGTAGGTCAAAAACACGGAGGTCAAAAAAAATTTCGCGGCTTGAAATTAAAAACCCTCCCCTTCCTGAAGCAGCTCTCCCAAATCCCAATCTACACCCTCCCCTTGCTAATTTCACCACCACCCACTACTAGAAATCTCAAAAGACGAAATCATCTTACCCAACCTCTAAATGGCCAGCAACGATCCAGAGCAAAGAGAAGAGGAAGAAACTGATGCCGACAAAAATGAAGATACCGGAGCACAAGTCTCTCCGATCGTAAGGCCAAAAATAGTCGTCACTACCGGTGAAGAAGATGAAGACACAATCCTCGATCTATACTTTCTCTCCATCTATTATTTGTGAATCGATCTGTTAGAAATTTCTCAAACCCTAACCCTTTTATTTACCCCTAAATATTTCTTATTCCATTAACATTTATATACAATTGCACAAAAGAAGCTCAATGAAGAGTAAGCTTTCAGATTTTGTGTTTTTTGTTTCTCAAAATGTTTTGACCAGTTTATAAGTGTTTTGTTGATCTTCAATTTCAATTTAATTTGATTTTTACTTTGTGATGTGAAGTTTGACGAAAGATGATTCAGATTCCAAAGCGATGAAGCGTCCTCCCAGTGCTTTCTTCGTCTTCATGTGAGATCTACTTTTGAATTCTACATATATAGTGATACTTTGTTTTGATCTATAGCAATTCTTTGCAGTAATTTTCTTTTTTTGTTTTTATCTTAATGATTTGACAGGGGGAGTTTATGAATTTATTCAAGCAGAATTTTCCTGAAAACAAATCAGTAGCAGCTGTATGTTGTTTTAGGCGTCCTTTCTAAGCATTTTGATACTTTTAATCAAATTTTTTGCAATTTCACTTGCATTCTTTTAGTTGTGCTCCTTCAGCATAGTTGAACCAGGGAATTTAATGCTCATGCTATCTGATAAGGAACAGAATAACCTCATAACCCGTGTGCCATGTGATTTTACTGTTTATATAGGTGGGCCTTTTAGTGTATGCATTTATTGGAACTTCTATATCCTATTATCCTGCCATCATATGCTCTTGATAAAGTTTCATCGTCTCTTTTTGTCAATTTTATGAAAAATGTTGCAGGCTAGTGGTTCATTTCCTCTTCCCATCACCATCTCTGGCTGCTGTAGTTGTGACTTTTGTCAGTTGCAGTGTCAAGAATAACATTTATATTTTGATAAATCATGTTTTGCTTTCCCCTCTTAGAAGTAAATATTTTGTTTATCAGAGCTTAAATATGATGTATTGTTTGTAAATTTAGTGGTGGCTTGACTGATTTTTATGTGAAGTTAACGATTTAAAAAATATTCTTAAGATGAAAAGTTTTCTTTGTGTATGAATGTATCTGATGACTGATTAGTGCATACATATATTATTTGCCAATATGAGTTGTGGAGTGGTGAGCATAAACGGGAATGTAAAAACTAACATCAATCTCCTCTTCTCGTGCAATAGAAATAGTGAAACGTGGGATGCAGGCTGTATTAGCTAATGAGTACACTCATTGGCCTTTCACTTGTGTTTTTGGCTTCTGGTAGGTTGTTGTAGTAAAAGCAGATTTGAACTATATTAGGTTGCAGACAACTGAACAACAGGTTCATGAGGTAATTCACCTACTAGTATAATTATTGAAGACCAAAAAATTACTAATAAATATATTTTGTTTAAAAGGAGATTTATACATTTGGTTATTTATTCTTTTTATGTTTTATTCCATATGGTTCTTCTGCATGGTGTAGGATGGAGCTTAAGAGGAGACTAACATCTGCAATATCTCAAGGATGATGAAAAGAAAGTAATTGTACATAGAAAAGCTTTTAGTACTTTCTTTGGACTACGAATTTTCAGAGATTCTGTTGAATTGCACGTTCAATAATAACACCAAGAGGAAGCCAACTAAATCTATATGACCAAGCTCAATGTAATTGTCAACTAAATCTACCTCCTAGACTCCAAATGGTTTTTGACTGTTAAAGAGAATGATTTCTTTTGAGGCTCTACACATAATATTATCCCTTCATTCCAGGATCAGAGAACAAATTCAAATTCTGCAGTCAGTTCCTCTCGACAAGGTACTGATATGGGAGCACTAGTACAAAGTTAAGGACACGTGATTGTAAAATTATGATCAGATGTTTTACATGCTATACAATATAAATGCTCAGATTTTTAGTAGTGCTCTGCTTGAATTACTTATTATGGCCTTTCTCCACTACAGGTGTGTTATATTATAATTTAGTTTGTTCCCTAGCTCAACTTTCTTTAGCACATTACCATGTTGATATGATCAGATAGCCATAAAACATGAACTTAAATGTGGATCCATCTTATAGCATGAGCATACATCTCTTTACATTGGATAGTTTGTACTTCTGCAGTTGTATTGTACATGTTCTATGATCTTATTAGGACGTTAAGGTCTTGAACAATTAAAATGGATAGGTTGGCCTAAGCCAGACTAAACTAGAGTAGGAGAAGGAAGAAAGGGACATAAAAAAGAGAGAAATGGGGAAGGGAGATGGGCTCACAGCTCTCTCTCAATTTCATATATTCATTAACATAATGGAAACATCTCATTCCCTACATATTTATACCAGACTTACTAGATGGAAAATTAAGCTTAAACTATAACTACTCACTTATCCTACACCACATAGTAACCAACTCACATGGATTATGTTGATTCTAGAGACTACTATTAGTAACTACTTTCCCAAAATAACCTTAACTAACAATTCAAATTGCTAGGTCTTGACAATATGTTGTTTATGTTTTTTATTCTTAATATAATATCATAAAGAATAAGTATTTGATTTTAGTTAGTCAACACGATGTTCTAATGATGTGAGTTCTTTTACAATTTTCAGGTGTTCAGTAAACTTACCAATAACACGAGGTGATTTTAAAATTCTTGCTTTTGATTGAGCCCATGCCTCAGTATTGCCAATAACATTGAGTTCTACACTACTAGTTATGTGTTTAATTCTCAAGTCAGACTTGACTTTATGTCTATGTGATTATGTCATCCATTTCACTAATTTCTGAAGTGAGGAGCTAAACTATAGGGACAAAAAAATCCAACCTTACCATGGTAAACTTTCAAGAACTGGCAGGTGTAACATTATAGAAGTTGATCCCTAGCGTAGTTACGTAGTGAGAATTTGAATATGGCAAATTGGTCAGATTGGTGGTGAAAATATATTAACTGTGGTTCAATAGTTTTTGGCTGTTGTGTGTAATTACTAGCTCAATTAATTATACTAGTATTTTAGTGTTACCGGTGCACACATACACAATTGAGATCCACACCCACAAATTACTTTCTTGTAATAATTAGATTTGCTAACCTGCAGTAGCTAAACAAATGTTTTCCACAATTTCAATGCAAATATTTAATGTTTCTTCAACATTAAAACCTATATATACACACTAAACTTTCTTTCATGTTGATTATGCAGTATTCCATTATGGATTTTTGCACTCATCTTCTTGCTTCTAAATGTCTACAGTTAGTAACTATCTCTATAAATCACTGTCTCAAACACAAATACACAATATTATGTATGAGTTCAATCATTCTAAATATTTGTGTCCCGTGTTTTAACAATGTTGCAGAGTGGCATACACTAGCTTGGCTTTCAGTAGTGCCACTTTTGGTAAGATATTTGGTCCCTGACTTGATTAGCACAAATTGATCTCCGCTTAAATATGTATATAAATCGGTCTTAATATATACTAGCGATCATTATCAATGCTTCTGATTAAATTGTTAGATTGAATAAAGGCATACCTCATTTAAATTGGTGTTCAGATACTTCTGCTGATGGGTACAAAACTAGAACTGGTGATCATGTAGATGGCTCAGCAGATCTAAGATCGAACCACCGTTGTAAGAGGAGCTGGTGTTCAGATAATAATTGTGTGTTTTTTTCATGTTTAAAAAAACTTAATATCATGTGTTGACAATTGTAATTAATGCAATATCATTTCTCTTGGTTTTGGTGTCACTGGTCTCTTTTCAAGATTAAATCAAGGTGTCACTGGTCTTCCATTGAAGGGTTGGCCTCTAACAGTGAGTTATTCATGATATTTTTTATGTTTGTTCCTTTAATATCTGTAACATGGAGGTGTATGAGTGCTTGTCGATTGGATATCATGCAGGGAATTGACAGATTGGAAATGGATATGCCCCAGTTCTTGATTGCCACACCTCTCACATTGTTGTCAAGTTTGCTAAGCTCTTGACCCAAATCGACAACTTAGGTAATGCACCACAGCTTAGGTAGTGTTCCACAACTTAATTTTATGGATAGTTTGGTATATTTTGTAGATGTAGTAATTTGAAACTGTAAACGAATGATATTATTGGGATGTATTTTGAATGGTTGATACATTTTGGCTTTAAATTTAAATGAGAATTTAGACCTTTTAGCTATATATCATGGCATTAGCATATTATAGGTGCATTGGTAATATAGGTGAACCACAACCTTTGTTTTTCTTTATCTACAACATTTTAAAAATGTTGTATAAATTGGTTAAAAACGTTCTCTAATATATTAAACTACAACGTTTTTATCCAGAAAACGTTGTGGAATCATATCTTCTACAACTTTTTTAAGCATCTGTTAATTTATGAAAAACAAATCTACAACGTTTTTTTCTTAAAAACGTTGTGTAATGTGCTTAACTATAACGTTTTAAAAACGTTGTGTAAGGATGTCAAATAGATGACACCCTTAACCACGACGTTTTTCTGACTAAAACCACAACGTTTTTTTCGCGTTATCTATTTACTGTTTTGTAGTAGTGGAACTTCCGGTAGTATCCGGAATAGATGTGAGCTGTCTTCCAGGGTTATCTCCGAAAGATGAATCTGCCCTCCTATAATGTTAGTAATAGGTATGCAAAAAATTTTGAGTGTCTACAGTTGCCCCTCTTTATCATATTCATGTAATGCAAGGTATGGATAGGATAAATAATCCAAGACACTTGAAATGCAATAAGATAAACATAATACTATGTGTAGCAACATGATGCAAATGCATGATGTGTGTAGGTTGTTGGATTGTTTCCCAACATGATGGAATGATTGAAGGTTCCCTGTTAATCCTGTCGGGGATGACAAACAGTGATGTCTTGGACATGCGATCCAAGTCTTCAAGAATGTTGACATTTGGGTTATCACCAAAGTCCTGGATCTTTGATAAAGTCTTTATTCTGAAGATGTGCCTCTCGTATGCAAGAGATCTGTGGGGATAAAGCTTTGTTTGTTTGAGGATGTGTATAACATATACCACGATCATGTCACAGTTACTGCCAACAGTATGTATTGTCAGGGCTGCCTGACCTTCCCTGATGTGTGTATCACCAAATAGATCCCTGTTGGTCAAACTGTCAAGGCTGCTTGACGTTCATTGATGTGTGTATAAATGGTTGCATTGCGTTGTAACCCCCGCCGGGGAAGGTTGTGGATAAGTGCACTGATGGATGAGATCATCGAATGGCCTCTGATGCTTCGATGGGTTTACTTGCCATCGGTTGAAATGACGTCAAGGATGCTTGACCTTCATTGACACGACATCAATGATTGAATTGCATTGTAATCCCTATGACAAATGAGATTTTGTAATTTTATTTGAATATTTATTGAATTAAATAAATATTTTTTGATGATTTAATTATTGTATGAAATAATTAATTGATGAAATTGTGGTAAATTAATTTAATTATATGTGTTATGTGACGCCCCCAAAATAGGTATACATCACCCATCTTGAGTCGCCAAATACATGGTACAAAATTCAAATACAACTTAATTATACAATATAAACTGTGAGTTTTAATACAAACATTGTCTTCTAGACAATATTTAAACTCAAAATAAGTCCCCAATACATTTATTAACACACTATTTTATAGAATAGTGAGGACTACTAATGCTATCCTCTGGACCGTCACTCCGTTCCCCGACTAGTCCCTGCTAAGTTCTCATTTCTTGAAGAGAACAATGAAAGCAAAATGGTGAGCTCAACTAGCCCAGTAAGAAATATTATAACTAAGATAATACAGAATAAATTATCCTTGGCCTTCAATAGAGTTAAACTGATACAATATAACAAACATCCAGTTTAACTACAGCGGAACAAGCAATCCATTAAAAGAGTCAAGTAGAAAATAAAATTTACTATCTTTTATGATTTAAAAGGTTTTTCATCACTTTTATCGCTAAGACTCAGCTTAATAAATAATCCACATCATCGAATCACCCCTACATTACGGCCAAGGATATTCTGTAGTATCACGACCACAAATTATCCATGCACTACGGGACAAAGATATTCATGTATTCATTAATGGTCATGATCATGCCAACAACTGTCCATCAATGCACTACGGGCCAATGAGGACTTTTTCCACATCATTTGTAACATTACGGTCATGATTACACTGAATAATCCCTAGTCATAATCATACCAAGTCCATCTATGCACTACAGGCCACAGACGACTTTCAACATAATATAAATATGAGGATGATGACAATGATATAAGAGTTCAACAAAACAAGTTCAAGAATTAATTTATCCAAGAACTAATAACGTCCAAATAGTCAACATGATACTTGTTTGTAGAGTAAAACTCAAGAATGCTCAGAAGAATATTTTCATGAAAAGATACTGGATGAAGCGCAAAAATCAAGGATATTTTACTAATTTCATGGAGTATAGAAGTCAAAACTTTAACCAACTGAGTATAATAAAGAATGGAATAACAAAAGAAATCATCAAGTATGCGATAGACCGCACAGACAGGTTATTCCAACAGAATAATAAATAACGGAACCAGGTCATGCGTAAACGCACAGATAGGATATTCCAACAGAATAATAAATAATGGAACCAGGTCATGCGTAAACGCACAGACATGATATTCCAACAGAATAATAAACAACGGAACCAGGTCATGCGTAAACGCACAGATATGATGTTCCAACAGAATAATAAATAACGGAACCAGGTCATGTGTAACGCACAGACAGGATGCTCCAACAGAATAGAAAAAATAAAATAACAGAAGAATTTCACCATGTATGCGGTACTTCACATAGACAGGTTATTCCAATATAATGATAAAGAATGGAATAACAGAAGTTCTCTTCGTGAATAAGAAAGAAATAATACCCCTTACCTTAAAAAAAAGAGTATTCCGATGGGTAGGGCGGGAATATACTTAAAGAAATCTTACACTATCTTCTACGCTCAAAGCTTTCTTAAACTCTAAAGAAATACGTTCGAGATTATAAAAGAAGAACTCTCTCTATAGTTTCTTTCTCTATAGTTTCAGTGAATTCGTAAGAAATAATGAAGGAATGAGCTTCTATTTATAGAAGAATGGACTGCATAGTAACTAATTCATGAACGATCCAGAATTATTTACTTTTAAACAGACGGTCCAGATTGATTTAATAAAATATTATAATAAAACAAAATCTTTTAAATAAAATATAATATATTCTATTTATAATCTAATAAAATGAATAACTTTATAAAAGTATTCTGTTTTATATAAAAAGATTTTACTATGCAAAATACTATGTAGGCACTATGCAACACTATGTATAATAAAATATAATATATTCTAATTATTGTCTAATAAAACAAATAACTTTATAAAAATATTTTGTTTTATAAAAAGATATTACTATGCAAAATACTATGCATAATAGAATATAATATATTCTATTTATAGTCTAATAAAACGAACAACTTTATAAAAGTATTATGTTTTATATAAAAAGCTTTTCTATTTTATTACATTAATAATACTAATAAAACAAAACTGAGTGACTTCTCACGTAAGCATCAATAATCAATACCGTGTGCTACTATGCAACCACGCATATTACTGTACTTTTAATACCGGGTGTTTCAACAGTTAACGGTAAAACTTCCGCTGTTATTTTCATAAAGTATTTTTTTCGTTTTCTCAATCCGACAATAATTCCGTTATGGGGGTCCACCAATGATTGTGTCATTGTACGAATATTCCCTGTTAAAACGAATATTTCCCGACCAATCGAATATTATATAACAACTTGCGTACTTTACAAAATTTATAAATATTACCCACAACTATAACATTATATCAAATTCACACCATAAAATTCAAATATATATTTCGAGAAAATTATTCTTTATTCATATAAGTTGGGGTCTTACAACCTCCCCTACTTATGAAATTTCGTCCTCGAAATTAGGGTACGTACCTGATATATCGAAGAGGTAAGGATATCTTTATTTCATCTTAGATTCTAACTCCCAGGTCATTTCTTCCACATCGTGGTTTCTCCATAAAACTTTGACTTGAGATATAACCTTGAAGCGTAGAATATGATCCTTTTTATCCAAGATTTTAACAGGTAACTCTTCATACGTTAAATGTTCCTCTATCTCGTCTGGTTCTAATTCAATAATGTGGTTCGGGTCTTTCACATATTTACGTTGTGACACCCCAAATCCCGGTTCTTCATTACCTCAAGATTTGGTGTTCACGTAATCAAAACATTCATTTCTAACTACCCAATCTTAATAAAATTGAATAATAAAAGAAAACCTGCCCATACAGGATTAAACTTAAATAAAATCTCCCAGGTTATCTAACATTTAACAACAATCATTCAAATGCAGAAATTTAAATAAACTTCATTACAATCTTTAAATCAAACTCTAAAAGTAAACTATCAAAACTATTACAAGTCTTCAGTATTTATTCATCTTTCCCTTTCCCTTATTGGTGCTTGGTACGTCACCAGTTTCAATTTTAGCTGTAAGAAATTTTACAGGCAAGAGTGAGCAAAGAAAGCCCACTTGAAATAACAATAAGTAAATCTTTAAACTTTTACATCAATTGACAATATTAGTCTCAATAGAACTGAACAATATATTCTATTAACTTTCTAAAAATTATAACAATCACTGAGGGTCTAATGATCACGAATCATGTCCACAGTTATAAGTAATCTCTCAACTTTAACTTTAACAGTCATAAGACTATAAGGACTCCACGTACTTAAGGGGATCAACCCTTCGTACAATGTATTGTTCACAACCATTTTAACGCTAAGTGTAAACCTCTATTGAAAGAGTTGTTCATCTCAGTATTTAGAGTACAAGTCCGCACTAAAGGAAGTTTGGTTTGGATAAGCTTTCAAGGTAATTGAGAATTCAACGAACATCAACTAAGGGACTTGTTGAATAAAATCAATAACATTATATTATAGAATAATCGTGATTGAATTAATCATAGTAACTAAGATCATGCTTTAGGAATAATCTAATAGCATAAGCATGGGATAATCATAACATTTAAGGTTATTGAGGATTGGGTACTAAACATGTATCATGAATAGTAAATTGAACGACAAAGTTGCTCATCACTAGAATACAGTGACTCGCATGCTAACTAACGAGTTACATATTAAAGAAACTTCTTCAATAATAAAATGTAAGATGTAGAATACTTGCATCCTCATGAACCAATAGATACAAGAGCTTTATCAATAATAAACAATCTAACTCCACGAAAGTGTAGAGTTAGGAAGTTGTATAATTGAAATGGAATTAAAAGCAATAATGTGCTCAACGAAATTTAACTTGTACAACGAAGTTTTAGAGTTAGAAAACTTGCCTTGCTCGTAGGCTAAACCGAATCAATACGAATCACAATATCTTATAAACATATGTCATCATGACATAGTTAGCCATTAACACTTTACAAACATAACTAAGTACGTTCATCATTTAGGTTTGATTATATAATCACATAATCAAATTATAACACAAGTTAATATGTAATAACATTTTTATTAATAGTATAGAAATAACATCAATATTTTACAGTCCTACTATCATCACATAGGGTTTTCTTAAAATTTTGTGTACAAAAAGTACACTGTCAGACCATTTTGCTAACTCGCGATGCGGCGCCACAGTTTACACTGTGGTTCGCGCTGCGTCGCTGAGTTGGCGTTGCGGCGCGGTGAATGAACTACGAAGCCGCGCTGCGACGTGAAGATGGCGTTACGGCGTGAAGATGGCGTTGCGGCGCCACTAACATACTGCTGGGGTCGTGCCGCGGCGCGAAACTTCAGTATCGACTGACAGCTTCGTCAACATTACAAGAAAAAGCCAAATTGGCCTAAAAGCTCGAATCTAATAGAGTGATTATCATGTAATTTATATATAGACTTCATATAAACATATTGTGAAGAATCATAACATGTTTCTACCCATCAAATAACATAAACATCAAATATACAACACCCAATTTCAATTTTTTTTTTGCAAAAACTCTATTTTTGATATTTTCCATGAAAATCAACACTGTGATTTTGTTGTTTTTTTTTCAACCAAAACAATAATTTCAAAATATCATGATTATGATTATGCATACTCTATCAATTCTAAATATCAATTTATCAATTTAACAACTAATTAAACCTTAATTTCTATTTTAACTTAAGCCATACTCATTCACAAAAACTCTGTAAAATATTTTCTTCACCAACTACATACATAACAACAATACATTGAATATAACTTATGAAAATCGTTTTAACATCACTAGTATGTCATACAAAGTCATATAGCAACAACAATTTATGCTTACACAAGGATTCTACAGAGAATTTGGGAAGAGAAAAACTAACTCTTAAAACTAAAAAGAATAGGAGAAATACCTTGAAGAAGATGATGATAGCTATTCCTTTCTATTCTCAAACTTCTTCTTCTCCAACCTCTAGCCTTTCTTCCTCTCTTCTTTTCTTCTTCTCTTCTTTTTCCTCTGAGTTTTTCTTTTCTTCTCTCTAACCTCTCTCCTCTATTCTTACGTCTTATGAAATAACATATAAGATATAATATATATTTATTATATGATATAAATATAAAACATATAACTGATATCAGTTATTTGAGTTTTGAAAATCAAAAGCCATAAGGTTTGTTTGGTTACCCACTTAAAATATAATCGTTTAATCCTTATGACTTGTTTGGTAAACTGAATTAAAACAAATGGATTAATCCTTATACCTTGTTTGCTAAAACATTATTAGATTAAAGACTTATTATGCAATAAGACATGTTTGGCAAAACTAAATTAAACTCTTTTAATTTATTTTAATAACTCCTTTATAGCAAGGTTATTTGTCACACTTCTATTTAAATTAAATAATCAATTTAAATCAATTAAAATATTAATCTATTAAATTACTTTAACACATAAATCATTATCACATAATTATAATTTTCTTTATAATTATAATTTTATTCAACCAACTAGCACTTTATTTTAATCACAGTTCCAATAAAAATATTATAATTCATTTAATCCTTATAAGCTCTCTAGCTTACTTATTAAATTAAATTAATATATAATCTCAACACAATTAATTTTCTTAGCTCATTAGTTATTTATTCAACAAATAATTAGCTAAACACATCAACTCAAATTGCCATTACATACTTATATAATTCAATAAATATTTAATATTGCAAATAAATATTTAATATTTAATATTTAATTATTTATTCAATCAAATAATTAACTAAATCACATTAACTCAAATTGAACAATTATTTATTCAACAATAAACATAATCCATTAAATACTTATATAAATCAATAAATATTTAATATTACACTTTAAAATTCTGGAATGTTACATCATTCCCTCCTTACAAGGATTCTGTCCTCAGAATCACAACTCAAACAAACCATTCATTACATTCTTCCCTACTTACAAAGACTCTGTCCCTAGAATCGAAGACACAGATTAAACAAATAACTCAGGTTACTCTTTCAACATTTTCTCTTCGAGTTCCCACGTAGCTTCTTCAGCATTGTGGTTCCTCCATATCACCTTCACAGAAGGTATCACTTTATTCCTGAGCACTTGTTCTTTCCTGTCGACTATCTAGATAGGAACATCTTCATAAGACAAATCTTTCTCGAACTGCAATGGTTCATACTCGATCACATGTTTGTAGTCGGGTTTATATGGTCGTAACACCGAAATGTGAAAAATATTATGAATATTTTCCAACTCTGGAGGTAGAGCTACCTCGTAAGCCACTTCTCCCACTCTTCGCAGCACTTCAAAGGGTCCAATAAACCTCGGGCTTAGCTTTCCCTTTTTATCGAAACGAATTTTCCCTTTCTAGGGAGAAACTTTTAAAAATAGAAAAGTTCCTACGTCGAATGCACGATCTTGTATGTGTTGATCAGCATACTTTTTCTGTCTGTCTTGGGCTACTACTAATCTTGTCCTGATGAGTTTAACAACGTCAGCAGTTTGTTGTACCAGTTCTGGTCCTAATAGTTGGCGTTCACCGACTTCATCCCAGCACAGTGGAGTTCTGCACTTTCTGCCGAATAATGCCTCGTAAGGTGGCATGCCGATGCTCGCGTGGTAACTGTTGTTGTAAGCAAATTCCACCAATGGTAATTGTTCTTCCCAGCTTCCTTTAAAGTCTATGACACATGCTCTCAGCGTATCTTCCAATGTCTGAATTGTTCGTTCGCTTTGGCCATTTATTTGTGGATGATAAGTCGTACTCATTCGTAACTGTGTCCCCATGCATTCTTGTAGTCTCTTCCAAAAATTTGATGTGAATCGTGGATCTCTATCGGACACAATTGATACTAGCACTCCGTGCCTCGAAACGATCTCCTTAATGTACAATCTTGTCAACTGATCAAGATTGAATCTAATCTTTATTGGTAAAAAGTGCGCTGATTTCGTCAGTCTGTCCACTATCACCCAAATTACATCACATCCTCTCTGAGTAGTTGGAAGACCCACCACAAAATCCTTCGTGATGTGTTCCCATTTCTATTCTGGTATTTCCAATGATTGAAGTAATCTACTAGGTCTTTGATGTTCGGCTTTTACTCTTTGACATGTCAAGCATTTTGCTACGCATTCTGTAACGTCCCTTTTCATATTCAGCCACCAAAAATGTCGGCGCAAATCTTGATACATTTTCGTGCTTCCTGGATGAATTGAATATTTTGAGCTATGAGCTTCGGTCAAAATTTTTTCTTTCAGTTCTAGCACTGCTGGAACCCAAATTCTTCCCTCGAACTGTAGTAATCCTTCGGTATCGACCTTGTATTTTACATCATCGCCTTCAACCAGATTCTCTTTGATTTTCCCACACTCTTCATCTTGTAGTTGAGCATTCTTCACTTTGTCCACTAAAGTTAGACCAGCTTCTATCTGGAATAGTTGTTCGTCAGATTCTTTTGGAAACTTGATTTCCAACTCCAGTTTTGTCATTGCTGAAATGAGCTCCTCCTGAGTTGTTATCAGCATCAACTTCTCCCGACCTTTCCTGCTTAAAGCATCTGCAACCACATTCGCTTTACCCGGATGATAAAAGATCTCACAATCGTAATCCTTTATCAATTCCATCCACCTTCTTTGACGCATGTTCAAATCCTTTGAGTGAAAATATACTTCAGACTTTTGTGGTATGTGTAGATCTCACATTTCTCTCCATAAAGATAGTGTCTCCATATCTTCAGAGCAAATACAACTGCAACCAATTCCAAATCATGAGTCGGATACCCTTTCTCATAATCCTTCAGTTGTCTTGATGCATACGCAATAACTTTGTTGTTCTGTATAAGAACACAACCCAACCCTTTGTGTGAGGCATCACTATACACCACAAAATTGCCTGTATTGTCTGGTAATGTCAACACAGGTGCCACACTTAGCTTCTTCTTCAAATCTTGAAAACTTTGTTCACATTTCTTCGTCCACACTAATTTTACAGCTTTCCTTGTCAAATTTGTTAGCGGAGTGGCTATCTTAGAAAAATCTTGAATGAATCTTCTATAATAACCAGCCAGTCCTAAGAAACTCCTCACTTCTGACGGTGTTCTTGGTTGTTCCCAATTGATTACAGCTTTCACTTTTGATGGATCCACTGAAATCCCATCCTTGTCAATAACATGACCCAAAAATTATACACGATCGAGCCAAAATTCGCACTTAGAGAATTTCGCGTACAACTTTTCCTTTCTTAGTGTCTCCAATGTCAAACGTAAGTGTTCCACATGTTCTTCTTGAGTCTTGGAATACACTAGAATGTCGTCGATAAATACCACTACAAACTTGTCTAAGAATGGTTTAAACACCCTGTTCATCAGATCCATGAACGCAGCAGGGGCATTGGTTAAACCAAAAGACATCACCAGAAACTCGTAATGTCCATACCGAGTTCTGAATGTCGTTCGTGGTATATCCTCCTTCCTTACTTTCAACTGGTGATACCCACTTCTCAAATCTCTTTTCGAAAAGTATTTGGCACCCTTCAATTGGTTAAACAAGTCATCTATTCTTGGTAACGGGTATTTGTTTTTAATAGTGACTTTGTTTAACTCCCTGTAATCAATACAAAGACGCATTGATCCATCCTTCTTCTTAACGAATAAAACTGGCGCTCCCCACGGCGATACACTTGGTTGAATATATTTCTTGTCCAGCAACTCTTGCAACTGTACCATCAGTTACTTCATTTCTACCGGAGCCATTCTGTACGGGGCCTTCGATATCGGTGTTGTTCTCGGCGCTATGTCGATCACGAACTCAATTTCTTTGTCAGGCGGAAGTCCTGGCAAATCTTCTGGAAACACGTCTTCGAATTCTCTCACTACCAGTAATTCTTCTAGTTTCACACCCTTCTTCTGAGTATCGACTATGTAAGCTAAATAGCCCACACAACCTTGACTCAACAATTTCTTGGTCTGCATAGTCCTCAGACATTTCATTTGTCTAGGCGACTTCCTACCATAAAATACTACCTTTGACGGAGTCATAAGGTTTACACACTTCTTGTGACAATCGATTACTGCTTCATATTTGAACGACCAATCCATTCCCAAAATTACATCAAACTCCCCTAGTTTAATCGGAATTAAATCTACCAACAAAATATTTTCCTTAATGTTCACCCTACAGTTCTTGTATACGAATCTAACAGGGATTACTTCCTTATTCGCAATTTCTATGTTCAAAGGAAAATTCAGTTCTTCTCTAGGCAATTCTAACCTCTTAGCAAATTCATCAGATATAAACGAGCAAGTAGCACCCGAATCAAATAATACATATGCATTAATATCATTGATTGGGATAATACCTGACACAACATCTTTTGATTGCATAGCATCTTGTGCAGTCATGTTGAAGGTTCTGGCTGTCGGTTTGTTTGATGCAGCAGGTCCTGCAATGGCCCATGTACTTCTATTGTTATCTCCATTGCTTCTGGTTGTCACTCCCTCCTTCTTCTTAGGGCATTCACAAGCAAAGTGATCCTTGGATCTGCACGTGAAGCACGCATTCTTCTTCGGTTGAATGCAATTTGGGGCGATGTGACCCTCCTGGCCATAATTGTAGCAAACTCATTTCCCCATCAAGCACACACCCTTGTAAAATTTCCCGCATGTCGCACATGCTTCAAACTTTTTGTTTTGCTGGTTACCCTGATGGTTTCCAGCACCCATGTTCCCATTCCATTTTCTCTTCAAGCTGTTGTTGTTGTTGCTGTTGTTGCTGTTGTTGTTGTTGTTGTTGTTTCCACTACTACCACCTCCATTCTTAATCTCATTCTCATTCTCATTCTTTTTCTTCTTCTGTTCCTGATTGAACTTTGTCACTGCCTCGCCTCCACCTTCAGCGAGTACTGCTTTCTCCATCACCGCTGCAAATGTCTTCAACTGGAATAGGGAAACCCTGCTGTACAGCCAGGGCTTTAGTCCCTGTTCAAATCTCTTCACCTTACGCTCGTCTGTGCTGACTTGATATGGCGCAAACCTCGCCAATTTGTTGAATTTTGCGGCATAATCAGATACCGTCATCGTCCCTTGCTTCAGTTCCAGAAACTGTACTTCCAGCTGACTCTTCGAACTCTCCGAAAAATAGGTCTCGAAAAACAACTCATTGCACTTATCCCAGGTCATCACTCCTGGCCCTTCCTGAGTTTTATTGGCCTGCCACCAATAAATAGCTTCTGCTTTCAACATAAATGTTATGAAAGCAGTCTTCTGATCATCCCCTACCCTAGCGACATCGAACACTTTTTCTATCTCCATAATCCAGGTTTGTGCTTCGACTGGATTCATGGACCCATGGAATTTAGGTGGTCCAACCGCCTTGAAATCCTTAAACATTGTACCATGGTATTGTGGTTGATTCTGCAACGCTCCTGTCAGTAGTGTCACTAGTTGTTGAACGGGGTTACCGTCAACATTGTCATTATTGGTAGTTCTGTCATTGTTTCTCTGTCGGGGTGGTTCACGTCTGGGAGGCATTTTCTGTTAAAATAAAATATCTATTAGATTATTACTCAACTTCTTTAAGTATTTTCTAATTAATTTGCCTCCATAAAAGAAATAACCACATAACACATAACACTTAACACTTTGAATAAAATAACAACTTTTATTTATTCAAAACCTTTTTGAAAAACATAAAACAATAGCATCACTGCTATCTACATTACTTTCCTGAATTGCAAAAGTTACAGGACAACATCATTATTATCATATCCCATGGTTACTTAACACTAGGGATTTACACATTATTTAATTCTTATTACGTGCATTACATGCAAATTTTCTACGATGATCTATTAAGATACTTCTTAGCCCTATCACGTTCTTCCTCCGTGACTCGAAACATTGTTCTGCGATCTAACACGAATGATGGCAGCGTCTCGAACTGAATCGGATATCCCATGACCCGATCTTGAGCTCGATTAATTGTAGTGTCAAATACTTTATCCATCTCTTCCATCTTCATCCTTTTCGCCTGTGAGTTCCTTACTTCTCTTCCAGTTCGTTGATAAGCTTCCTCGTATGCATCTTCAGCTCTTGCCCTCTTAGCATCTTCTTCTCTCAGCTTGCTCTTCAGTTCAACAACCATCTCGATCAATTATTCTTTCTCTCATTCGGTCTGTAGTAGTTTCTCCTCGGCGTTTGTCAGTCGTTCCTCACGATCCTGGATCTCGCCGTCTTTTTGCGTCATTGCAGTCTGTTGTTCCGCTACTATCTCCTGTAACTCCTTAACTGTATCCTGAAGTTCCACGTTACGGTCATGCACCTCATCATATATACGGCCAGCTATCAAGTTAAGTGGAATCATTTCCTCCTCGTCCTCATCCTCGTCATCCTCATCCTCCTGTGGTAACTCAACGGGATCCTCCTCGTCTGTCTCCACCTCATTATCCTCATCCTCAACTACTGTGACCAACGGGGCTGACTCCCGTGGCAGTAGTTGTTCCCAAACTACCTGAATGTTGCGAGGCTCCTCCTCTATTGGCATTTGAGGTCCCTCCTCCCTAGCCTGACTGGATTCTCCGACATTAGTCATCGTGACAACAAAGTTTTAAAGTTTTAATTATTAATCATTACTATTCGACACCCACGATTACATAATTTAAAATCACATAAGCACATAAGTGTTTTATTACTTCTTTCTTAAAACTCGATAAGAGGTATCTCCACTATGTTTTCAAAGGTTACTTCCTAAGGCTTTTCCCCCCCACCTAATGTTCATAACCTAAAGCTTTGATACCAACTTGTGACACCCCCAAATCCCGGTTCTTCATTACCTCAAGATTTGGTGTTCACGTAATCAAAACATTCATTTCTAACTACCCACTCATAATAGAATTGAATAATAAAAGAAAACCTGCCCATACAGGATTAAACTTAAATAAAATCTCCCAGGTTATCTAACCTTTGCAGAAATTTAAATAAACTTCATTACAATCTTTAAATCAAACTCTGAAAGTAAACTATCAAAACTATTACAAGTCTTCAGTATTTATTCATCTTTCCTTTTCCCTTACTGGTGCTTGGTACGTCACCAGTTTCAATTTTAGCTGTAAGAAATTTTACAGGCAAGAGTGAGCAAAGAAAGCCCACTTGAAATAACAATAAGTAAATCTTTAAACTTTTACATCAATTGACAATATTAGTCTCAATAGAACTGAACAATATATTCTATTAACTTTCTAAAAATTATAACAATCATTGAGGGTCTAATGACCACGAATCATGTCCACAGTTATAAGTAATCTCTCAACTTTAACTTTAACAGTCATAAGACTATAAGGACTCCACGTACTTAGGGGGATCAACCCTTCGTACAATGTATTGTGCACAACCATTTTAACGCTAAGTGTAAACCTCTATTGAAAAAGTTGTTCATCTCAGTATTTAGAGTACAAGTCCGCACTAAAGGAAGTTTGGTTTGGATAAGCTTTCAAGGTAATTGAGAATTCAACGAACATCAACTAAGGGACTTGTTGAATAAAATCAATAACATTATATTATAGAATAATCGTGATTGAATTAATCATAGTAACTAAGATCATGCTTTAGGAATAATCTATTAGCATAAGCATGGGATAATCATAACATTCAAGGTCATTGAGGATTGGGTACTAAACATGCATCATGAATAGTAAATTGAATGACAAAGTTGCTCATCACTAGAATACAGTGACTCGCATGCTAACTAACGAGTTACATATTAAAGAAACTTGTTCAATAATAAAATGTAAGATGTAGAATACTTGCATCGTAATGAACCAATAGATACAAGAGTTTTATCAATAATAAACAATCTAACTCCACGAAAGTGTAGAGTTAGCAACTTGTATAATTGAAATGGAATTAAAAGCAATAATGTGCTCAACGAAATTTAACTTGTACAACGAAGTTTTAGAGTTAGAAAACTTACTTTGCTCGTAGGCTAAACCGAATTAATACGAATCATAATATCCTATAAACATATGTCATCATGACATAGTTAGCCATTAACACTTTACAAATATAACTAAGTACGTTCATCATTAAGGTTTGATTATATAATCACAAAATCAAATTATAACACAAGTTAATATGTAATAACATTATTATTAATAGTATAGAAATACTAACATCAATATTTTACAGTCATAATATCATCACATAGGGTTTTCTTAAAATTTCGTGTACAAAAAGTACACTGTCAGACCATTCTGCTAACTCGCGCTACGGCGCCATAGGTTACACTGTGGTTCACGCTGTAGCGTAGTGAATGAACTACGAAACCGCGCTGCGGTGTGAAGATGGCGCTGCGGCGCTACTAACATACTGCTGGGGCAGCGCCGCGTCGCGAAACTTCAGTATCGACTGACAGCTTCGGCAACAGTACGAGAAAAAGCCAAATTGGCCTAAAAGCTCGAATCTAATAGACTGATTATCATGTAATTTATTTATAGACTTCATATAAATATATTGTGAAGACTCCTAACATGTTTCTACCCATCAAATAACATAAACATCAAATATACAACACCCAATTTCAATATTTTTTTTTGGCAAAAACTCCATTTTTGATATTTTCCATGAAAATCAACACTGTGATTTTGTTGTTTTTTTTTCAACCAAAACAATAAATTCAAAACATCATGATTATGATTATGCATACTCTATCAATTCCAAATATCAATTTATCAATTTAACAACTAATTAAACCTTAATTTCTATTTTAACGTAAGCCATACTCATTCACAAAAACTCTCTGTAAAATATTTTCTTCACCAACTACATACATAACAACAATACATTGATTATAACTTATGAAAATCGTTTTAACATCACTAGTATGTCATATAAAGTCACATAGCAACAACAATTTATGCTTACACAAGGATTCTACAGAGAATTTGGGAAGAGAAAAACTAACTCTTAAAACTAAAAAGAATAGGAGAAATACCTTGAAGAAGATGATGATAGCTATTCCTTTCTATTCTCAAACTTCTTCTTCTCCAACCTCTAGCCTTTCTTCCTCTCTTCTTTTCTTCTTCTCTTTTTCTCTTCTTCTTCTCTTCTTTTTCCTCTGAGTTTTTCTTTTCTTCTCTCAAACCTCTCTCCTCTATTCTTACGTCTTATGAAATAACGTATAAGATATAATATATATTTATTATATGATATAAATATAAAATATATAACTGATATCAGTCATTTGAGTTTTGAAAATCAAAAGCCATAAGGCTTGTTTGGTTACCCACTTAAAATATAATCCTTTAATCCTTATGCCTTGTTTGGTAAACTGAATTAAAACAAACGGATTAATCCTTATACATTGTTTGCTAAAAAACTATTAGATTAAAGACTTATTATGCAATAAGACATGTTTGACAAAACTAAATTAAACTCTTTTAATTTATTTTAATAACTCCTTTATAGCAAGGTTATTTGTCACACTTCTATTTTAATTAAATAATCAAGTTAAATCAATTTAAATCAATTAAAATATTAATCTATTAAATTACTTTAACACATAAATCAATATCACATAATTATAATTTCCTTTATAATTATAATTTTATTCAACCAACTAACACTTTATTTTAATCACAATTCCAACAAAAATATTTTAATTCATTTAATCCTTATAAGCTCTCTAGCTTACTTATTAAATTAAATTATTATATAATCTCAACACAATTAATTTTCTTAGCTCCTTAATTATTTATTCAACAAATAATTAGCTAAACACATCAACTCAAATTGCCATTACATACTTATATAATTCAATAAATATTTAATATTGCAAATAAATATTTAATATTTAATATTTAATTATTTATTCAATCAAATAATTAACTAAATCACATTAACTCAAATTGAACAATTATTTATTCAACAATAACATAATCCATTAAATACTTATATAAATTAATAAATATTTAATATTACACTTTAAAATTTTGGAATGTTACATACGTAACATAGATATGTGAAAAACGTTATGAACACAAGACATGCTTGGCGGTAAAGCGAGTCTATACGCCACCGTTCCTACTCGATCGAGGATTAAAAATGGGCCAATGAATCGAGGGTTGAGCTTTCCTCTCTTTCCAAATCTTGTAACTCTTTTCATGGAGCAACATGTAACAACACATGATCTCCAATATCGAATTCTACGTCCTTTCGATGAAGATCAGCATAACTCTTTTGTCGATCTTGTGAGGTTTTTAGACGTTGTCGGATCGTTTGTATCTTTTTCGTAGTCATACGTACCAACTTCGGTTCTAACAACGTTGCTCCACCCACCTCATCCCAGGATACTAGAGAACGACACTTTCTTCCATACAACGCCTCAAATGGAGTCATGCCAATACTTGCTTGATAACTGTTGTTGTAGGAAAACTCCACCAATGGTAAGAACTTATCCCAACTTCCCTTGAAGTCAAGGACACAAAGTTTTAATAAATCTTCAAGAGTTTGAATAGTCCTCTCCGACTGTCCGTCCGTCTGAGGATGATATGTCGAACTAAATCGTAAATTTGTGCCCATAGCTTTTTGCAAACTAACCCAAAATCTTGAAGTGAATCTTGGGTCTCGATAAGAAACTATGGATACTGGCATACCGTGCAGTCTTGCAATCTCGTTTATGTACATACGAGCAAGACGTTCAAGTGTATAAGTTTCTCGTATAGGTAAGAAATGAGCAAACTTGGTCAATCTATCAACAATGACCCAAATTGCATCTATGCCTTGAGAAACCTTGGAAGACTAGTAACGAAATCCATGGTAATGTGTTCCCACTTCCATTCTAGAATTTCAAGTGGTTGCAATGGACCTTATGGTACTTGATGCTCCACCTTGACTCGTTGACAAGTTAAACACCTTGAGATAAACTCTGCTATCTATCTCTTCATATTGCTCCACTAAAATGTATGTCGAAGATCACGATACATTTTGGTACTCCCAGGATGGATTGAAAACGGTGTGTTGTGCGCCTCCATCATGATTTTATACTTTAAATCAGGGTCGTTAGGAACACAAAGTCTGGAGTTGACTCGAAGTATTCCTTCCTCATCGATTCTTTCTTTCGGCATAGCACCTTCTTGCACTTTCTTCTTCATACGCATTAGCTCCAGGTCTGTAGCTTGAGCATCTTTAACTTTATCGATTAAAGTCGGGTCATCAATACGTGGCAATGGGTACCTGTTTTTGATGGTGACATGATTCAACTCCCGATAATCAATACAAAGTTGCATACTCCCATCTTTTTTCTTCACGAATAGAACAGGAGCACCCCAAGGAGACGTACTAGGACGAATGAAACAGATGTCTAACAATTCTTGCAATTGGGTCTTTAACTCCTGATGTTCAATAGGAGCCATCTGATATGGGGCTTTGGAAATGGGGTTTGTACCGGGTTCAAGGTCGATACAAAATTTAATTTCACGCTCTGGGGTAGGCCAGGAAGTTCTTCAGAGAATACGTCAGGAAATTTATTAACAATAGAAATATCATTCAAAACTGACGTATTTTTGTTTAAATCCGTGACATGAGCTAAGAAAGCTTGACATCCGATTTTCAATAAACGAATAACTTTATGGCTTTAAATGACATTGATTGATTTTAATGGTTTAGTTATTTGAATTTGCATAATAGGTTGGTTAGGAATGTGAAAGCTAACAACCTTACGAAAACAATCAATTTTTGCACGATGAGTTGTTAACCAATCAATCCCTAGAATCACGTCAAATGCAAGTATTTTCAATGAAATAAGATCGACAAGTAATGTGAGGGTACCAATTTGAACCAAACAAGACTTGTAAACAGTGGATGTAATGATGGTTTCTCCTAACGTAGTTTCAACAGATAAGTCATAGTCTAATTTCTCTGGAGTCAAATTTAATCGTTGAGCGCAAGTAGGAGAAATAAAAGAATGGGTAGAACCGGTATCAAATAAGGTATGGACTTCGCTAGAGTTTATGATAAGCTTACCCGTGATGACCTCGTTCGGGTTCCTTACTTTCTGGGAGGTCACAACAAATGCTCCCTTGCACCACCGACTTTGACTTTTCTGGGACGGCCTTTGGTGCCTCCATCCTAGCTGAACTTGTCTTCGGTGAACGATAAAATCGGGCTAGGTGACCTTCTCTTCCACAATTATAACACGATTTGGATGACATTGCGCAGTTTGGACTGATGTGTCCCTCCCCTCCGCATTTGAAGCATATGATAGGTGGTCGTTCTCCTTTCTTGACAACGGGTGTTGGTGCTGACGTCTTTCCATCATTGTTGAATCTCTTCTTCTTGAAATGTCCATTCTTATTGTCTTGGCTATGATTACAACCAAAGTGGTTACAATTTCTGGCATGCTGATTCCCTCCACGCTTGTTGTCACCGTTTCGATGACTGTTATCACTGGTATTTTCATGCTGTCGGCTACTTTCCCTTGGTTGCGTTGACTCGTTATCGCGCTCCAATAACTGAGCCCTATTTACAACATCTGAGTACAAACACAGTTTATGAGAAATAAGATATTGGTGTATCTTCGGTTTCAAACCTCTTAAAAATATTCGCGTCATTCGCTCCTCGTTATTGACCAAATGGGATGCAAACCGGGATAACTCCGCAAACTTAGCCTCATATTGCGATATGGTCATATTATTTTGTTCCAACTTGATAAACACCACCTCCTTCATGTGACGAATATTTTTAGGAAAGTACTTGTCGATGAACAGCTCTTAGAACTTCTCCTAAAACATCTTGAGTGCGTCAGGCTGGGTATGTTTTATAGATTCCCACCAGTAATCTGCCTCTTCACGCAACATAAAGGTGGCGAAAGGAACCTTTTGTTCCTCAGAGCATCCCAAGACATCAAATATCTTGGTGATCTGCTTTATCCACGCTTCCACCTTAAGTAGTTTTGGCACTCCAATAAATTCCGGTGGTCCCAGCTCCTTGAACTGTTTAGCGATGACCGTCCGAGAGTTTCTAGTGTTTCCACCTGCATTTTGAACAGGAGCCGCTCTCGCCTGATATTGCATGAATTGCATAAAGCCTCTGAACATTCCATCGTTCATCATTTAGTCAGTGTTGTTTTTTGCATGAGGATTGTCGCCTTCCTGATGCACATTATTCTGATTGTTGATCTGTGGAGACTCAACGGTCTCTTGTGCTCCATTGCTATTCTCAATATTCTCGGATGCCATTTTTAAATACTGTCACAAAACAAGGGTTAGTTGACATGTAACATATTATCTCTATACTCTGACCAACCAATTAAATACCAAATAAAATTAGGTAGGTTATACTAGCGAAGGAATTCCCCGTCTCTCCCCTCCTAGTTCTAGTCTCACATCTTAGCTAGGGATCATATCCGTAAGCTTTGATACCAACTATGACACCCCCAAAACAGGTATACATCACCTATTCTAAGTCGTCAAAATACATGGTACAGAATACAAATACAACTTAATTATACAACTGTCGTGTAAAGTACGACAAAACATAAGCTGTGAGTTTTAATACAAATATTGTCGTCTCGACAATATACAAACTCAAATTCAATATTATTACATTTATTTTCCCATTATTTCACTGAATAGTGAGGACTACTAATGCTATCATCTGGTCAGTCACTCCATTCCCCGACTAGTCCCTGCTATGTTCTCATTTCCTGAAGAGAACAATGAAAGTAAAAGGGTGAGCTCAACTAGCCCAGTAGGAAATATTATGACTAAGATAATGCAGAATAAATTATCATTAGCCTTAAACAGTGTTAAACTGATACAATATAACAACCATCAAGTTTAACTGCAGCGAAACAAGCAATCCATTAAAAGAGTCAAGGATATTCATTAGTATCACGACCACAAATTATCCATGCCCTACGCGCCAAGGATATTCGTGTATTCATCAATGGTCATGATCATGCCAACAACTGTCCATCAATGCACTACGGGCCAATGAGAACTTTTACCACATCATTTGTAACATTACGGTCATGATTATATCGAATAATCCCTGGTCATAATTATACCAAGTCCATCTATATACTACAGGCCACATTGACTTTCAACATAATATATACATGAGGATGATGACAATGATATAAAAATTCAATAAAAAAAGTTCAAGAATTAATTTATACATGAACTAATAACGTCCAAATTGTCAACATGATACTGCTTTGTGGACTAAAATTCAAGAATGCTCAGAAGAATATTTCAATGAAAAGATATTGGATGAAGCGCAAATATCAAGGATATTCCACTAATTTTATGGAGTATAGAAGTCAAAATTTTAACCAAGTGAGTATAACAAGGAATGGAATAACAAAAGAAATCACCAGGCATGCGATAGACCGCACATGCAGGTTATTCCAACAGAATAATAAATAACGGAACTAGGTCCGGCGTAAAACGCACAGACATGATATTCCAACCAAATAATAAAGACGGAATCAGGTCCGGCGTAAAACGCACAGACAGGATATTCCAATAGAATAATAAATAATGGAACCAGGTCATGCGTAAAGAACAGACAGGATGTTCAACAGAAGGATAAATAATAGAACCAGGTCCGGCGTAAACGCAGAGACAGGATGTTCCAGCAAAATAATAAAGAATGGAATAACAAAAGAATTTCACCAAGTATAGGGTAGCCCGCGTATACAGGTTATTCTAACAGAATAATAAAGAATGGAATAACCAAAGTTCTCTTCATGGATAAGAAAGAAATAATACTCCCTACCTTAGAAAAAAAACTGTATACTGGAATAGTGAGGTAGCAGACTTCTCTTCTTCTTTCTCTCTATAATTTCTCTCTATAATAATCGCCCTAAAGCTTTTGTGAATTGTTGAGAAATGAAGGAAGAATGAGCTTCTATTTATAAAAAAATACAGTTTCGATAATTGCACGTTTTGGGGCTCAAAAAATTATAGTACAATACCTCCAACTTTTCTTTCATTTTTAATTTAGTCCTACAAGTATTATCAAACTTGCACCACCTACCCTAATAGTAAATAATGTGAATCAATAGTTCAATCATGTGAATCAATAGTATAATCATGTGAAAAATACGAATTACAGTATAGTACCTCCATCTATACTCCATTTTTAACTTAGTCATGCAAGTATTATCAATCTTGCACCAACTCCCCTAATAGTACAAGAATGTGATTCAATAGTACACACATGTGAATAAATAGTTATATAAGCATGTGAATTAGTAGCAATTAATTGCTCATTTATCCGATAAATTACCCGATTTATCAATATAACCCCCAGACATCAATTATCATCGGAATAGATATCGATTTCCACTAACACTAATAATTCCAACACAATGAACTATCAAAATTCATTTTTTAATCAACACAACTTATTCATCACTAATATTATAACTCACAATATTTAACAACCAGGTCGTTCCCAGGAAAGAGGGGACTTTCCGATAAGGATTTCTCCTTATTGGCGTGTAATTAGGTGACCAAACGTCTCCTTGACAGAACTTCTAGACATTGTCAATATTACAAATAATAATATGAATAACTAGTTATATAAGCATGTGAATTAGTAGCAATTAATTGCTTATTTATCCGATAAATTACCCGATTTATCAATATAACCCCCAGACATCAATTATCATCGGAATAGATATCGATTTCCACTAACACTAATAATTCCAACACAATGGAACTATCAAAATTCATTTTTTAATCAACACAACTTATTCATCATTAATATTATAACTCACAATATTTAACAACCAGGTCGTTCCCAGGAAAGAGGGGGCTTTCCGATAAGGATTTCTCCTTATTGGCGTGCAATTAGGTGACCAAACGTCTCCTTGACAGAACTTCTAGACATTGTCAATATTACAAATAATAATATGAATAACTTTGTCGTCTCAATTATTGATTTAATAATAATAAATATTATGCAGATGATACTGTGACAATAATTGAATCAATAATATGATAGATATAATGCATCAATTACTGTAGCTATAATTGAGTATAACTGAGTGACTTCTCACGTAAGCATCAATAATCAATAGCGTGTGCTACTATGCAACCACGCATATTACTGTACTTTTAACACCAGGTGTTTCAACAGTTAACGGTAAAACTTCCGCCGTTACTTTCATAAAGTATTTTTGTCGTTTTCTCAATCCGATAATAATTTCGTTGTGGGGGTCCACCAATGATTATGCCGTTGTACGAATATTCCCTGTTAAAATGAATATTTCCTGACCAATCGAATATTATATAACAACTTGCGTACTTTGAAAAATTTGTAAATATTACCCACAACTATAACATTATATCAAATTCACACCATAAAATTCTAAAATATATTTCGAGAAAATTATTCTTTATTAATATAAGTTGGGGTCTTACATTTAGCGTTAAGATATTGTGCACAGTATGGTACTAAGGGCTGATCCCCCTAAGTACGAGTAGAAGAGTCCATAGTCTTATGATTGTTAAAGGTTTTAAGTATAACCTTGATAAATTAGGACATAGTTCAAGGTCTTATGACCCTCAGAAGTTCTTTTGATTTTTGTTATTCATTCTTAATTCAAAAGTTGAGTTCTTATTCCAAAAGTCTTTGATTCACTCGCATGTTATTATATTGTTGTTTCGTTATTATACTTGTGGGCATTCGTGCTCACTCTTGCGTAATAATAACATTGCAGTTAAGAACGAATGGTCCGACGAGCCTTCTACTAGGAAAGGCAAATGTAAGATTAACAAATGATGAAGACTTGTTGTTTATGTGATTATGTATTTACGTTTCAGACTTATTTTAATTTTGTGTAAGACTATTATTTTTTTATATTTCAGCATTTGAGATTTAAGGTTAGTATGACCTGGGATTTATGTATTTAGCTCAGATGATGTAATTCCTTAAGGAGATGATTTATTTCTATCTATTGCATGGTTTGCATTTATTATGGGTAGATAGATAGATGCTATTTGTACAGTGAACACCAAATCCCGTGGAATTGAAGTACCCAGATTTGGGGGTGTCACAATCCCCACCGAGGATTCGTTCATAGACGAATAATGCGTTGTAACCCCCGTCGAGGATACATGGATGAGTGAAAGTCTGCGTTGTGACCCCCGCTGGGGATACTTTATCAATGATTGAAATCGGCGTTGTGACCCCCGCCGGGGAACATGTCTTTTAGGGTTATGACCCCGTATTTGGCGGCATCAGACTTGTTTGAGGTATTTTCGAGCATGATTTGTAAAAGCTAAGGTCACTGGTATAGTATACCTTGCATTCAGGCAAATACCAATGAGTGACATGTGAAGCGAAAGTTTGGCCCGTGAAAACCAAGATTTTTGGCTACTCTGCTCAATCACGTAGAATTTTTTATTCATGATTTGGCCTTTTCAGCTTGTGAAACCTCCTTTGTAACTCGAACTGAACTGAGCCGGAGGGGTGGGACCCATGTAGGGGTGCCGAAGGTGGACCTGCGACCAACCGTGGCTATGAAATGCATGTGGGTACCTTTCATAAGTCACTTTCAAGCTGCGCAGCGAAGGAAATCTGAGAGCTCTTGTTCAGATCTGCTGAGTTCGGGTGACTTTCTATAAATTCTGCTACCGTAAAAGTGTTCTACACTGTCATGGTAATGTATGCATATATTCTTTTCCAATTTTTATCCGTTGGAAAATGACTTATCACATGAAATGCATTTAGACATATAGTAGTGAATAAGCATGCTGATATGACTTGATAAAAAATATTCCACACAGTAAACGTTAGTATTAAACCATACTGAACATAATAATGTGAAAAAATTTGACTTTTAAAACAGTCAAATTGGCACCTTTTACTGTCATATCTTATCCTATTTGAGGGCAAATGAGTAAAGGTAGAAAAGCAAAATAATCCTGGTAATTAGACTACACTTATGGATTTTTTACTATGATATATTAATGCATGTAGGATGTATATGATTGTGGGTAGGTGTGCTACTGAACGGCCACCTAGTCATACCTATGTGCATATGGATAGTCCTATTTATAAAGGGGACTATGGCAAAAGTTTCCAAAACATAGGAATTGGGTAGTCATGCATTTTTAACTCTACTGTAGACGTATGTTAAAATAATTCATGCATGCATGTAGTCATAAAGTGCATTTTGAAAAGCTCTAGGTTAAACATTACCACACCCTTTTTGAGGTGATTTGGAGACTTGTTGTCCAGATATTATGGATCTGGATCAGTCGAGTAGTTCTCCCAAGACCACTTCTGGTGTACGGAGAAGGGCTTCAGAAGTGCCTTGACCCCGTTCTGTTAGACAGCCTCATCGTTTGGTGGAGGCGGTGATAAGTTGGGAGCTGTCGTTTACTTACATTAACCTCACTTTCACTTTACAAAGTCAAACAATTAGCACAGTAGTAAGCAATGATCGATCCCACAGAGAGTGATTTGTTTTATATTTATCCTATGATTTCTAATGAAAAGGGGATTTTGAATTAATTAATTAAATTAACAAGAATAAATTAATAAGAATACACAATGAATAAAAAGCTTCAGTTCTTCAGTTCAGTATCACCTTTTTACAATAATAGATTAATCAAGTGTAACATTATTTACTCTTCAATGAAACTAATAGCCCTAGGTAACAACAAGCTCTGCTACCCGAAACTCCCCTAGATTGTCACTCAATAAAACAAGCTCTTCACAAGATTCTAACAATTATATAACTTAGAATACACTCTCTAGATTTAATATAATAGCAGCATTAAGAACTAGGAAATTAGACTATTCCAAGCAACAAACGGATAAGCTCGGATTGTTTAACTTGTCTTCTGATAATCATAGCAATACTCAAAAGATTGTCCACAATTAAATATTACTAATTACTACTTGTGATTAGAAACAATATCAATTACATGTAATATTATTCCTTGATCTAGCATATGATATTTGTTAACCAACTCAATCCTACAGAAATCAAATCAGTTAAGCCAAATAGCATTCAAAAATTAAATCAGATTATCAAAAATGAATTTCATGTGAGAAGGAATAAATAATGAATACTCAATTAATCATTAATTATAAATAAGGTTCAACATCCCTTAGATCTGGATAAAAAGAACTTAGCTCATATCTTCAATCCTCCAATGTTGTAGATGAGAGAATGTAGTAGATGATTGAATGAATCAAACCCTGACTCTCATCCTCTATTTATAGTGCTAGACAAAGTCCTAAATCCTATAGAAAGTAGAAATCCAAATCCTAAAAGGAATTACAAATTACACTAATTTTCATAAAGAAATAGAATTCAATTTGGAAATAAATCTTAGTCTAAAAGAAATCCTAATTACAATAGAATTGTAAAAACTATTCTTCTAGAATCTAAAATTTAGATTTGAAATTGGAATTAAATCCCACAATTGCCATGTACTTAAATTCATTGTCGCGTGAATCCAAATCCATTTATGATACTAATTGTTGAATCTTTGATTTGCTAGGAATCCCGTAAACCTCCTCCAATTTATTTCCAAAATCATGAAACCCCTTCAATTGTACCTAAAATAAAAATATAAGAATAATGAGTTTATTTAGGCGCAAAATAAATACAAAAGATTAAGTATTAAGGAATAAAAATATAACATATTTCATACTCATCAAATTCCCCCACACTTATCTTTTTACACGTCCTCGTGTAAACCAAAAATTTGATTTCTAGAAAAATTCTATTCAACCATAATGTCAAAAGATTTCAAGGTACAAATCATGACTATCAACACTAAATTTGCAAAAATTTAATCAATGCCTTGTCAGTTAACTCACAATGAACAACCTTACTATTTCACCAATGAATTTCATTAAACCAAATTGTAACCACATAAGAAACTTTCCTAAAATCTACATACTTACTCAACTTAGTTACCATGGAGCAAAAATTGTGCACACTGACTCGCAACCAAGAACAAATTTTTCTTGCTTTTTATGTTTTTTCATAGAACCTTCTTTTTAGCACAGATGAATGTATTTTCATGCTTCTTCTTTTTTCGTATATTTTTTTTTCCTTTTCTTGACATGTGCAATGTCTCCTTTTCTTAGGCTTTTCAGAGTTACCCATTAGCGAACTTTCCACCAACGACTCCCAAACCAGATGATCTTAGGGCGCTAGGTGTAGAGACATCCCTAAGGCTTACTTATTCAAGTAACAAAGGCCACAAAAGTCGACTAGTCAAGCTGCTTTTATCCATCACACTTTTCAGCGTGAATATCGATGCTTCCCGAGGCTTAGATACCCAGTTATTTCGTACAATGGACATTGAAGCATATTTTTAATTTTCTTTTTTTTTCTTTTTTCTTTTTTTTCATTCATCATTTTTTTCACATGGTTCTGCACAACATAAGCAAGTTAAACAGTTCTAAGTCGTGAAATCAGTGCACATAGACAACTCCACAAACAACTTAGCCAAATAAACATGCTTCTCATATTCAAGTACTCATGTATCACAAATTTAATTTAAATCAGTTACTCTGGATCATGGCTTAGTCTTCATCATTCATTAACCAACTAAGCATTAAATAGATTTTGAAATTTAGTATTAATTTTCAATTTTTGACTTTAACCTTTTAACACATAGCCAAATAGAATCATGAAACCAATTTTTTTTTTTAAATTTCAAATGCATCAAATTTTCAAAATCCCCATCAAAATAGGATCAATATTCCTACATAAATAAAAACCTAAATCTTCCCCCCACACTCAAACCTTACATTGTCCCCAATGTAAAAAAATCATGCAAAGAAGAAAATACTACTAGCTAACATGTAATAAAAAAAACTAAAAAGTGAAGGGATAGAAAAATTAAATCTGAGATCTTGGGTTGCCTCCCAAGCAGCTGCCCTTGTTTATTGTCATTGGCTTGACATCATCCTTCTCATTCTATGTAATTGGACTTGTGAACTTCAAGTGGACTAGTAACAGCTTCAATTCTTCATTAGGAGCATCCTTTAGATCCTGACTTTTAGCCATTCCAGCCCTCAAATCCTCCTTGTATAATTGTATTTGATCAAAAGATTCCTGCACTATAGAGTCAACAACATCAGTAGAAAAAAATAGAATTAATATTACTAAGATACCTTTTAACTTCATATATGTTGAGCTGGACATGTGCCTCATCCAATTCCTTAGTTAAGGTCCCATGGTATGTATCATGTAGTGTTTTTATTGTTTGCACCGATGTATCCTCTATATCCTCTTTGTAAATATCTGCAGAACTTATCAAATTGCTCTCCTCTTCCTCTTGTTCATCCTTTTCAGACTTTGAATACTTGATTTCTTCTTCAAATTCAGTAGTAGCCTCAAGCACTTCCAACTGGTTACCACTAGTGAACTCTCCATCATCTTTAAGTTCATGTTCCCTATTCGAGATTTCTTCTATGAATTTTTCATTAGACTCTGTATACAACCACGTTGAATTCTTTCCAACTTTCCAATTCCTTGTTAGAACTTGGGGAAAAGGTAGTTTCGGTTCATAAGCTGAAAGAGTTGGAAATTTATGTTTGAATACATCATTGTTGTTTGTTTCACTATTGTCTAACTTGTTTTGAATTTACTTTCTTTGCTGCTGATCCTCTGCACCACATCTCAATGTTATGGCACTCACATTTTCAACAGTTTGAGAAAGTGACCTTCCTACTGTGGTTGCAAGCTGACCAACTTGGTCCCTCAAATCTTGAACAGAAGTTCTTTTCTGACTCATGAACTGTTGTGTTTAGATCATGAATGCCTTGAACATATCCTCCATAGATGTCCCAGAATTGATAGGTACTTCTTGGTTTTCTGTGTGGTACTGAGGTTGAGCTTGCTGAAAATCTTGCGTATTCCTTGTAGCCATTTGTCGAACTATAGCCGTTAATTCAGAAATCTGCTGCTCCAAGTCTCTCGTGCTTACCCCATTTTCCCTTTGTGGTGTGTGATCCATCTTAGTTCCATATTGTTTTGAGTTAACCGCCATGTTTGAAATTAAGTTCCTTGCCGCTTCTAGAGTCTTGTCTACCAGTGCTTCTCCACTTGTTGCATCAATCATGCTTCTTTCCATTGGTAACAACCCCTCATAGAAGTACTAGATCAAGTAATGTTTATCAATTCCATGAGGTGGACAGCTGGAACACAACTTTTTGAATCTTTCCCAATACTCATAGAGATTTCCTCCATTGAACTGCCTGATTCCACATATCTCCTTTCTTATATTGGTAACTCTTGTTGCAGGAAAATACCTTTTCAAGAATAACCTTTGCATATCAGTCCATGATCGTATTGATCCTGAAGGTAAATAGTATAACCAGTCTTTAGCTAAATCTGCTAATGAGAATGGAAAAAGTCTAAGCTTGATCTGCTCCTCTGTCACTCCTTGTGCTTTCATCGTGGAACACACCACATGGAACTCCTTTAGATGCTTATATGGATTTTTACCTGTAAGACCACGAAAAGTAGGCAAAAGATGAATTAGTCTAGAGTTAAGTTCAAAAGCAACATCTAAAGTAGGATACTCATTACAAATAGATGGTTTAGTCAGATCAGGAGTAGCCAATTCTTTCAAAGTTCTGTTATTGTGTGGCACCGCCATCTCTTCCACTTCAAGTGATGGAACAAGAGCTTCTTTTGTATCTACAGTTTTATCTATCTCTTGATCAAAATTTAAGTCAACAAAGTTAGAGGATTGAGTCATAAAACAAAAAGAAAAAGAAAATAATAAAAATAAACGAAAACAAAGAATAAACAAAAACAAATAACACTCCCCGGCAGCGGCGCCAAAATTTGGGAGCTGTTGTTTACACTCCTAAATTAACCTCACTTTCACTTTACAAAGTCAAACAATTAGCACAGTAATAAGCAAGGATCGATCCCACAGAGAGTGATTTGTTTTATATTTATCATATGATTTCTAATGAAAAGGGGATTTTGAATTAATTAATTAAATTAACAAGAATAAACTAATAAGAATAAACAATGAATAAAAAGCTTCAGTTCTTCAGTTCAGTATCACCTTTTTACAATAATAGATTAATCAAGTGTAACATTATTTACTCTTCAATGAAACTAATAGTCCTAGGTAACAACAAGCTCTGCTACCCGAAACTCCTCTTAGATTGTCACTCAATGAAACAAGCTCTTCACAAGATTCTAACAATTATATAACCTAGAATAAGCTCTCTAGATTTAATATAATAGCAGCATTAAGAACTAGGAAATTAGACTATTCCAAGCAACAAACATATAAGCTCGGATTGTTTAACTTGTCTTCTGATAATCATAGCAATACTCAAAAGCTTGTCCACAATCAAATATTACTAATTACTACTTGTGATTAGAAACAATATCAATTACACGTAATATTATTCCTTGATCTAGCATATGATATTTGTTAACCAACTCAATCCTGCAGAAATCAAATCAGTTAAGCCAAATAGCATTCAGAAATTAAATCAGATTATCAAAAATGAATTTCGTGTGAGAAGGAATAAATAATGAATACTCAATTAACTATTAATTATAAATAAGGTTCAACATCCCTTAGAACTAAATAAAAAGAACTTAGCTCATGTCTTCAATCCTCCAATGTTGTAGATGAGAGAATGTAGTAGATGATTGAATGAATCAAACCCTGACTCTCATCCTCTATTTATAGTGCTAGACAAAGTCCTAAATCTTATAGGAAGTAGAAATCCAAATCCTAAAAGGAATTACAAATTACACCAATTTCCATAAAGAAATAGAATTCAATTTGGAAATAAATCTTAGTCTAAAAGAAATCCTAATTACAATAGAATTGTAAAAACTATTCTTCTAGAATCTAAAATTCAGATTTGAAATTGGAATTAAATCCCACAATTGTCATGTGCTTAAATTCATTGCCGCGTGAATCCAAATCCATTTATGATATTAATTGTTGAATCCTTGATTTCCTAGGAATCCCGTAAACCTCCTCCAATTTATTTCTAAAATCATGAAACCCCTTCAATTGTACTTACAATAAAAATATAAGAATAATGAGTTTATTTAGGCACAAAATAAATACAAAAGATTAAGTATTAAGGAATAAAAATATAACATATTTCATACTCATCATAAGTCATGTGCAGGTTGAAGTGCCGGACGTTGAGGACGAGGAGGAGGATGTTCTGGTTGCGGACCCCGTTCCTGCAGCACGTGTTCCCCGTAGGGATTTGCCAGGCATTCAGGTGGTGAACCCAGAGCTTCTGGGTGACTTAAGTTGACACCCTTCAGTTTACCTTCACGCAAACGAGGTATAAAGTTAGATCTTAATCTTCCTTATTTCATATTGATGAGGAGTAAGGGTTCTTATGTTAATCTGCATTTGATGTAGGTTCCCAACTTTACACAACCTCGAGGGAATTGGTTCAGCATCCACTCTATGTATCAAGCTTTGAATGATGACTATAGAGCGATTGTACATGGCTGGGGATTCGGGACGCTCTCTTCCATTCTTCCCCGTCGTTGTCCCTGGGGTTACCTTAGGGCATTGTCTGAGCGCTGGTTTCACCAGACTCGGTCACTCTATTTATTGGAATGTGAGGTGATGATGACACCGATGGATTGGCGGTTTATCATATGTATGTAGTTTGGAGGGGAGCCAGTGCCTTGTATGGCAGATATCACCCCTACTACCGCCAGATCCTTGTTAGGAGTTTCGGCGAAGGCGCTCAAGGGAAGGACTTTTCGTACAGGTCCTTAGAGCGTAGATGCTATGAGCGGGCTGTTGAGTGAGCCCATACCCGATGATGTGAGAGTTAGGGATCGTATTGTTCGGCGATTATTCCTGATGATCATTAGGGGCTGCTTCATAGCAGATAACTCTTCTACGATGTCCTTCACTTTGATCAGTGCCACTCGACACGTGGACCGTATAGGAGATTATGATTACGGTTCCTACACCTTCGTCTACTTCCTTAGGGGAATGCGCATGCGATCGCAGGGCTTGACCGAGGCTTGGTTAGGATTCTACCCATTTTTGCTGGTGAGTATTTCTCTTATCTTTGCCTATGTACAGGTTAAAAGTGTTGACTAACAGCAGATATTTGCCTTTGTGTTGGCAATTTTGGGCCTTTGAGAGGCTCCCATGTTTGCGTCCTATGAGTGTGTTCGGTTTAGACACCTATCCACGAGAATGGAGATGGCATCATTCCATACTGGTGGAGGTCCCTATTGCTGAGGGTTTTACTCATTGTCGCCTATAGCTGGAGTTGTTGACAGCGAATGTCATCACGTAGGTTCCCTACTCTAGGGAGCATTTGAGCATTAGATTTGAGGATGGGTACCCGACTGGTGTCGAGCACGTGATTTCCACCCGTAGGATTCCTCTCTTCAAAGATGGAGGATGGGAGCTCTACTTAGGAGAGCGTGTTATCAGGAGCACTACAAGAGAGATTCGCATGCCGATCTTGCCTCTTGTCAGGCGTTATTGGCCTATTTCACAGTCACCCGTCATTGATATCCCATTGTTGGAGATTGACGGTTTCACATTATCAGAGGGTCCCTGCACTCATGAGATGTTCCAGCATTGGTGGTTCCCTCGTACCATTGGAGCCCAGACCCGCGCCACTCAGTTCATGGGGGATATGGTTCCAAGATCCATGATGATGACGGATTGGCTAGCCTTTGTCCGAGATCTGACTTATTTGACACAGATTGACAGTTTGACCCAGCAGTTGGACCGGGCACATTTCTTTATCCGGCACTTGGGTAGAGATCCTTCAGAGACAGATACTTTTGATCCTTCCAGCTCTAGCGCTGGCCCCTGAGGTGACCCATATGGTTTTGTCGGTGCATATCCTCCCTTGTATATGCCTTGCATCCATGTGGATTATCTAGTGACTCAGGAAGAGTTACATCAGGTGGAAAGTAATAATGATGTAGACATTGACACCATTGTCTTCTTCTGATGTATATTCTCGTTATCTCTTTTGATAGGCCTCTGTTAGATATTGGGTAGTGTTGCCCCATTCTTTCTATATCTTTTGATAGGCCTCTGTTAGTTGTAGGGCAGTTTTCCCTATTTCCCTGTATTTTAGCTGTACAGAGATGTATTAGATGATGATATACTTAGGAATGTATGTACAGTTTTCCATTCCCTATATCATATTGCCATCTATTGTATCATGCATATTATTATGTTATGCATATGTATGTATGTCCAGAGATATTCAGCATTGACCCCTGGATGGTCTTATGACACGACACATACAAATGTCTTCTTTGACAGTTAGCCGTATTGATCATACCCCACCATTATTGGTGGCATCTGGTATGCGATCGTGGTATGATAGCATGTCACCATCAGACAGGGTGACTGTAGATCATCTGTTGCAGCATACTATGGCCCTGTTGATGTTTCAGGTTCCCACAGGATTCGTTGAGGGCATGCTGGAGCACTGGGTATCGGAGAGACATGATTTCTGATTTGGGACCCAAGAGTTAACTCCTACTCTGAAGGAGTATGCACGTTTGATGATGCTGCCATTGGACAGACCTTGCGTGCATATGGCGATTGGAGACATGAGTAGGCAGTTCATGACCCTTACTGGATTGTGGCGTAGGGTGGTGCAGGATGAGCTCACATCTGGCCACGTTATATCCTAACTTTTTCTATTTGATAGATTTGGCTCAGAGGATAGTTATGCATGGCATTCTGGGGATTTCACCACACCGGAGGATAATTGGCGTTTGGCCAGAGTAGATGTACTGCTATTGTGTGTACTGTCATATGTCTACATTCCACGATACATAGATAAGTTGGACATATGAATTATTATTGCAGTGAGAGCTCTTAGGGAGGGTCACACCATCATACCAATTATTATAGCAGAGACTCTGAGGTCAGCCACATAATGCTGCACTTATCCGACGAGAGTGTTTACAGGCAGCTCGGTCATGTTGTACGTGTGGTTTATGTCACACTCTAGACCGATTGGCACTTTTAGATTGCATGGGTATTTTTTCACCCATGATATAGCCATGTCATACTCCTTTCAGCCCGCGGAGTGTATAGACGCTGGATCTTGGTCAGCTTTCCTGGCAGGGATTGGAGATCCGTTTGCTATATTGCCGTGTACAGGGATTAGCTCACCCTACAACTTCATCACTTATGCTCCGGGCATGGATTATCTTCCTCTGGCTGTTCTGAGAGGGATGATCACCTACCACCCACTGGCCATGATGTGTCAGTTTGACCAGTTTCAAGACTTCCATCCTTTTGAGGGGGCATCGAGTCAGCGCTTCACTTCTCGCCACTTATCACCAGAGGATAGATCCAGGTTGTATGCCTATTGGGATCAGCGAGAGCTAGCTGAGTTTTCTATTAGTCATCCGGGTTGTTCTGCAGAGTATTCCGCATGGATGGAGACAGAGACTGCATCGGTTGCGGTAGTATCTACAGTGCAGGGGACTACAATGAGGAGGCTGATATTCCCATCGATGAGGATTTGACTGCTGGGTTGCCAACATTTGTGATGGATTCTCCCACTACGAGTGCTACGATGATTCAACATTTAGCACAATATTTGGAGCAAAGTCTACATCTGATGACCTTTTAGAGAGATCAAGCTAGGGCCTTGATGTTGACAGCTCTTGATGGGAGAGACGCAGCTCTAATAGAGAGAGACGAGGCTAGATCAGCTAGAGATGCATTGATTGTAGAGTGGGATGCTGACATATCTGTGACAACCCAAGAATTTTGAATATTTTTAAAATTTTAATTAATTGATTTAAGGTCCAATATTAGAACCTAGACAGAAAATTAGTGTATGCGTTTGATATTTTTGAGATAGAATTTTGAGGATTTCAAAATTCTGTGAAGGATTTAGGCGAATTATTCAAGATTAAGGGAATACGTGAATATGTTCTATGTATATGTGTATAGTATGTGGTTAAGGGTCAAGGGTTGACCAGTTAAACGATATTTGTAACAAACCCTAAGTATATATTAAAAACGTCAACGTTCAGTTAGAAAACCCTAGTGATTAACAAGAAACCCTAAAACCGGTTCTGGAAACCCTAATTTCAGTTCCGAGAATTCGAAACCTTAATTCAATGTATGAAACCCTAATTTGGAACTTAAATGATTATTATATTGCGTAAATGATATTAATTATAATCTAAATTAGGGTAAAGCTTAATTATTTAGTAAACCCTAATTTCAAATTTAGAAAAAACCCTAATTACGGGATTTGAAACCCTAATTTATAATTAGGGAAAAACGAAAGTGTTAATTTAATACTTTTAATTAGAAAATATTAATCCTAATTTTCAAGGTATGAGTAATTAGAAAACACTAATCTAATTACGAAATTTAATTTCTAATTTAGGAAATTTATTTTTTCATTAGAAACCCTAATTTTTGGGTTATAAACCATAATGACCATTTTGCCCCTAATTGCTTAATTAGCAATATTAATTAGGAAATACTAATCCTAATTAGCAAGATTTAAATTTTGATTAAGGAATTTTAATATAATTAGAATATTATAATTATAATTTAGAAATATTAATTATATATTTTTAAAACCTAAACTAGAAATTTTAGAAAATTAAATTGCAAACCCTAAGGGTTTCAAACCCTAAACCCTAAGGTTTTCCAAACCCTAAACCTTAACTCAAACCCTAAACCCTAAGAATTTGATCAAATGACAAAAATGCCATTAATTTTGTATGCAAAATGACTATATTACCCTTAGTGAATTATTTAGCATAACTTGTAGATCTAAACCTAAGGGGAGTGGTTGAGCAACCCTAGCCCTAGCATGTGCTCTATATTTAATTTCCAGCCATCTAGTGTCATCCAATACAATGAATCAAAATCTTATAAAGATTAGAAAGAGAGATAATACTCACTTTAGTTTACAAACACATCCAAGACCTTCTCAATCTAGAAATTCGGGAATATAGAGTGAGCAAGTGAGATAAGTTAAGCTAAGATCATACTTTAGCTTGCATATAACAGATCATCAAAGTCATATTCATGGATCAAAGTGTAATAGAGGTATAAAACCCTAATTTTTGAAATCCTTAGATCTTATGTTATATGTTGTAATTGATTGTTTTAAGATGTGTAATAAGGTGTCTTTTAGTGATCTGGGTTGTTAAATCCCAGATCCATAACAACAAAATACTCGAATTTAATGATTTTTGAAATCTGGAAAAATGTTGAAATAGGGACTGACAAGCATATGACAGGGCTTCTAGATCTCTGGGTGTTAATTGTTTGTTATGTTTTAAGTTATAAACGTGTGGTATGTTGTAAGGGCTGTGATCTGGAACTTGAATCAAGCCCAGATCACGTGTAGAACAAAAGTTATCAGTGGTCAAAACCCGTTGACCGTTCACAAAATCTGGTTTCTAGGTAACCCAGAAACCCAGATTTTTCTGACAGTCACTTTGAAGGGTCTTGATCTTGCTGTGTGTTACTCGTTTGGTCATGATGTTGGTTGGATGTTGTAGCCTGGTATATGACCTACAAAGCCTTGTTATTAGATCACCTATATTAAAAACAGGATCAATTGTAGCAATGGTCAAACAAGCGTTGACCAACCGAGCCAGATGAATTTCTGGAAAACCCAGAATTCACCAAGAACAGGTTTTGTCAGGTACTTTGACCGGCTTAAATCTTGAGTTGGTGATCTTTTTGAACTGACTTATTGTCATGTACATGTTCCTTGACACATGTACTATAGAATAGAATTGTAATATCGACCATTTGATGACCAGAACATAAATAAAATTGATCTTGAAAGAGACCACTCGAACTGCTTGGGTTTCTGGAAAACCCGGGAACGTTCTGACAACATGTTTGTAAGCCCAGATCTTCGTGATATGTTCATGTATGACCTATATTGTGGTTGATAGTTGTAGTGGTTTATACTGACTACATGATCAACGTTTAAACAATCACAGAACTTGTTTAGACTAAGAGTTAAGGCTGGTCAAACCACCCAACCGGTAACTGGCTATGCATTTCTGGGTTCTTGCTCAAGAACACCAAAAACACCTATATGGCCCTTTTAGCGACAGTTTAATTAAGAAATTAATTATTAATTTCTTAAAATGATTTATTTTATTAAATAAATGGAAAAAATAGTTTTTAATTATTAAAAATACAAAATAAATTCCGAAAAATTATTTTAAATTCTGAAAAATAGTTTTTAACTATTTTGAGTATATTTCATAAATATTTAATATTTTTGGAATATAAATAGTATTTAATTTATTTAATTATAATATTAAATAAATTATTTAAAAATAATTTAAATACATGAAAAATCATGAAAAATAATATTATGGTATAATTAAATATTTTAAGTTATTTTCATTGACTTTTGATATTTTGTGACTAATTTCATTAATTATTTAATATTAATGATAATTAGTTTATTTAATAAATATATTAAATAAATTAAGGAAAAATATAATTAATGTTTTATAAATCATATAAAAATAATTTAAGTGATATAAAAATATTTTAAGTTATAAAATATAACTTTTGATATTTTGTCATGAAAATATTAATATTTTAATATTAATAGTAATTATCGGATAATTGATTTAATTGTTTAAAAATCATATAAAGGTGATTTTAAGGTATTAAAAATACTTAATGATATTATAAATATATTATAATATTATGACATGTATTTCATTAATATTTGATAATAAATAAATATTATTGATAAAAGAATTACGTGGTATTTAATTCATTTAAATACGATATAAATGATCGAAAATTTATGATAAATGATAATAATTATTTGAAAATTATTACAAACTTACGAAAAATATTTTGACTAATATTAAAATTATCTGAGATAATTGTTAAGTCTTAGACAGAGTTTAATTGAACTTAGACTCAAAGAATTGTCCGGCTAGACCGTCGAGACGTTAGAACTTTGTCGAACTCAAGTCAAACTGAAATAGTTTGACCTGATACTAAGTCTAATGTGTGTTATAGACTAATAGAGTTATGTGCTATGTGTTTAGGTTATTCTGTATATATATTACAGTATTATATTGTGATGATATTATTCTAATATTAGAGATCTATATTACTAATATTAGGTCTTTGGATAAAGCGTTATAAATTGTGCTGTGATAATCAACGGTTCAGGAAAGTTTGTTTTTACTTAACTCTACTAAGAGTGTTTCATTCGGATAAGCTTATGGTTAATCATTGCTGGTTGCCATGAATTGTACTCTGTACATATTGCATGTATAAGTCAAGTATGAAAGGCCGATCACCTTCATTACTAGTTGGTTCAGATATATTTGTTCATGTATAATACTTGTTCAGTCAAAAATTTGTTCCTGCTAGTTCACAATTATATTGTTGAATTATAGCCAGCTTATTATTCAGACTCTTTCAATCATGATATATCGTTATATTGTTGAACTTAAACTTGATGGGCAACTTTCATGCTCACCCTTGCTATATCATGATAAAACATTACAGATTAAGGTGGATGTGTCGGATACAAGGACAGGTTAAGGACAGTTCCAGCTTATAGTTAATGTGCGCAATTAGTTTTGTAATAGTGTAGTTTGATAATAATGTTATATGTTAAATAGTTATGAATTGTGTTTTAATTTAAGGTTACTCGACCTTGGGAAATAGTGTGTAGTGTATTGTATAAATAATTTATGTTTATATCTTTCGCAAATAGTAATAGTTGTATAGAATGATCGAACCGGATCCGCGGTGATTCGGGACCTCGGATTCGGGGCCCTCACAGTTGGTATCAAAGTTGTAGGTAGGAATACCTGAGACTAATAACCGCAATGATTAGGATAAGTACTAACTCAAATAGAGTTAGTTAGTCGGTAAAATTCAAAGATGAATCTCGACGAGTTAAAAGATACAGAGTTCCCTAACTCTGATAATAAAGTTGAACAGTAATGGTGAATAGATAGAGTCTAAAAGACTAAAAGTACAGTGATAGGAGATCGTAAAATAAAACGATCAAGATATAGAAATGAATCATAATATATACGATGAGATCACTCCGTGATTGGATAAGGTTATAGTATGGAATAAGAATCAATCTAACGATTGAAAAGTTTACAGCAAGATTGATGGGTGTCAATTGTACTATGAATTGGTACAGATTCAGAAAAGGATTATGAATACGAGTTAAATGAAATTCATATCGAGAAGGGTGTTAGTGGTAGGTGGGGATTCAATTGAGGATTCATGTCGGCAGCTGAGTTGTATGAGTCCTTGTGTGGGCGGGGAATTGTACTTGGTGTAAAAACTACTTAGTTCAGACAATGATAATCATTGAAATGTTTGTGTCGCGCTATTTGATATATGCATGTTAAAAAGGTGATTCCTTTCTCACGTGTATAACAGATAAATAGGTCATAGGTAGAGGATATAAGGTTAAGTACGAGTTCTCAAAACTCATACTTATGTGACATTCTTGATTCATAGTTATATGAAATGTTTATGAACCCCTCAGCGAACGGACGCCAAAGGTTCGACTAGGATAAGTTCTTAAACTCATATGATTGTGGCAAGTAAATGAACTCATAAATGTGGTTCGACGAACTGGGTATAGTTGTGTGTAAACAGAATATTGAGGATTATAGGAACAGATAGATTGTTAAGCAAATGATTATTAGTGAAGAATTAAGTTTTTCAAAACTCCTAGCTATGCTAGACTTCAAAATTTTGACACCAAGCTAAATACGCACTATGTGCTTTTTTTTTTTAAAAAAATGTAGATTCGTAATCATTTTTAAAACGGTTTAAAGTATAGTCTATGCAACTTATTTCAGCTAGATGCAAATGATTTGAAATATTAAAATCTATTTTTATTTATCACTCATGTACCATGTAACCTGGTGCAGAGATGATAAAAAGTTGATGGAGTTGTAAATATAGGAATATTTAGTGTGAATTTGATCTAAAATCGTTGTTCCACTATTGTATGATGTGTTATGACAAAGTCACACGATGATGACATCCTCAAACGGACTGTTAATACAGTATGACACCATGACGACATTCTCAAAAATATTTTTAAAAATTTTAATTTGCCAACGGGGTTTGGCTTCACCTAAATGATTCAATTAAATTGAATTATTGATATGAGTCTATGCTATTCGATTCAGCTAGACTAATGTTATGAAAACCCTAGCGATTAATAAAAACCCTAAAACCGGTTCTGGAAACCCTAATTTTAGGTCTGGGAATTCGATGTATGAAAACCTAATCTGGGAACTGAAATAATTATTATATTGCGTAAATGATATTAATTATAATCTTAATTAGGGCAAAGCTTAATTATTTAGTAAACCCTAAAATCAAATTTAGAAAAAACCCTAACTACGGGATTTGAAACCCTAATTTATAATTAGAGAAAAATGAAAGTGTTAATTTAATACTTTTAATTAGGAAATATTAATCCTAATTTTCAAGATATGAGTAATTAGAAAACACTAATCTAATTACGAAATTTAATTTCTAATTTAGGAAAATTATTTTTCCATTAGAAACCCTAATTTTTGGGTTATAAACCCTAATGACCATTTTGACCCTAATTGCTTATTTAGCAATATTAATTAGGAAATACTAATCCTAATTAGCAAGATTTAAATTTTGATTAAGGAATATTAATATAATTAGAAAAATCTAATTATAATTTAGAAATATTAATTATATATTTTTAAAACCTAAATTGGAAATTTTAGAAAATTTAATTGTAAACCCTAAGGTTTTCAAACCCTAAACCCTAAGGTTTTCTAAACCCTTAACCCTAACTTAAACCTTAAATCCTAAACCCTAAGGGTTTGATCAAATGACAAAAATGCCATTAATTTTGTATGCAAAATGACTATATTACCCTTAGTGAATTATTTAGCATAACTTGTAGATCTAAACCTAAGGGGAGTGGTTGAGCAACCCTAGCCCTAGCATGTGCTCTATATTTAATTTCCAGCCATCTAGTGTCAGCCAATACAATGAATCAAAATCTTATAAAGATTAGAAAGAGAGATAATACTCACTTTAGTTTACAAACCCATCCAAGACCTTCTCTCTCTAGAAATTTGGGAATATAGAGTGAGAAAGTGAGATAAGTTAAGCTAAAATCATACTTTAGCTTGCATATAACAGATCATCAAAGTCATATTCATGGATCAAAGTGTAATAGAGGTATAAAACCCTAATATTTGAAATCCTTAGATCTTATGTTATATGTTGTAATTGATTGTTTTAAGATGTGTAATAAGGTGTCTTTTAGTGATCTGGGTTGTTAAATCCCAGATCCATAACATCAAAAAGCTCGGATTTGATGATTTTTGAAATTTGGAAAAATGTTGAAATAGGCCCTGACATCCATATGTCAAGGCTTCTAGATCTCTGGGTGTTAACTGTTTGTTATGTTTTAAGTTATAAACGTGTAGTATGTTGTAAGGGCCGTGATCTGGAACTTGAATCAAGCCTAGATCACGTGTAGATCAAAAGTTATCAGTGGTCAAAACTCGTTGACTGTTCACGAAATCTAGTTTCTGGGTATCCCAGAAACCCAGATTTTTCTGACAGTCACTTTGAAGGGTCTTGATCTTGCTGTGTGTTACTCGTTTGGTCATGATGTTGGTTGGATGTTGTAGCCTGGTATATGACCTACAAAGCCTTGTTATTAGATCACCTATATTAAAAAACAGGATCGATTGTAGGAATAGTCAAACAAGCGTTGACCAACCGAGCAGAATGAATTTCTGGAAAACCCAGAATTCACCAAGAACAGGTTTTGTCAGGTACTTTGACCGACTTAAATCTTGAGTTGGTGATGTTTTTGAACTGAGTTGTTGTCATGTACATGTTCCTTGACACATGTACTATAGATTAGAATCGTAATATCGACCATTTGATGACCAGAACATAAATAAAATTGATCTTGAAAGAGACCACTCGAACTGCTTGGGTTTCTGGAAAACCCGGGAACGTTCTGACAACATGTTTGTAAGCCCAGATCTTCGTGATATGTTCATGTATGACCTATATTGTGGTTGATAGTTGTAGTGGTTTATACTGACTACATGATCAACGTTTAAACAATCACAGAACCTGTTTAGACTAAGAGTTAAGGCTGGTCAAACCACCCAACCGGTAACTGGCTATGCATTTCTGGTTCTTGCTCAAGAACACCAAAAACACCTATATGGCCCTTTTAGCGACAGTTTAATTAAGAAATTAATTATTAATTTCTTAAAATGATTTATTTTATTAAATAAATGGAAAAAATAGTTTTTAATTATTAAAAATACAAAATAAATTCTGAAAAATTATTTTAAATTCTAAAAAATAGTTTTAACTATTTTGAGCATATTTCATAAATATTTAATATTTTTGGAATATAAGTAGTATTTAATTTATTTAATTATAATATTAAATAAATTATTTTAAAATGATTTAAATACATGAAAAATCATGAAAAATAATATTATGGTATAATAAAATATTTTAAGTTATTTTCAATGACTTTTGATATTTTGTGATGAATTTCATTAATTAATTAATATTAATGATAATTAGTTTATTTAATAAATATATTAAAAAAATTAAGGAAAAATAGGATTAATGTTTTATAAATCATATAAAAATGATTTAAGTGATATAAAAATATTTTAAGTTATAAAATATAACTTTTGATATTTTGTCATAAAAATATTAATATTTTAATATTAATAGCAATTATCGAATAATAGATTTAATTGTTTAAAAATCATATAAATGTGATTTTAAGGTATTAAAAATACTTAATGATATTATAAATATATTATAATATTATGACATATATTTCATTAATATTTGATAATAATTAAATATTAATGATAAAAGAATTACGTGGTATTTAATTCATTTAAATACGATATTAATGATCAAAAATTTATGATAAATGATAATAATTATTTGTAAATTATTATGAAATTACGAAAAATATTTTGACTAATATTAAAATTATCTGAGATAATTGTTAAGTCTTAGACAGAGTTTAATTGAACTTAGACTCGAAGAATTGTCCGACTAAACCGTCGAGACGTTAGAACTTTGTCGAACTCAAGTCAGACTGAAATAGTTTGACCTGATACTAAGTCTTATGTGTGTTATAGACTAATAGGGTTATGTGCTATGTGTTTAAGTTATTTTGTATATATATTACAGTATTATATTGTGATGATATTATTCTAATATTGAAGATCTATATTACTAATATTAGGTCTTTGGATAAAGCGTTATAAATTGTGTTGTGATAATCAACGGTTCAGGAAAGTTTATTTTTACTTAACTCTACTAAGAGTGTTTCATTCGGATAAGCTTATGGTTAATCATTGTTGGTTGCCATGAATTGTACTCTGTACATATTGCATGTATAAGTCAAGTATGAAAGGCTGATCACCTTCATTACCAGTTGGTTCAGATATATTTGTTCATGTATAATACTTGTTCAGTCAAAAATTTGTTCCTGCTAGTTCACAATTATATTGTTGAATTATAGCCAGCTTATTATTCAGACTCTTTCAATCATGATATATCGTTATATTGTTGAACTTAAACTTGCTGGGCAACTTTCATGCTCACCCTTGCTATATCATGATAAAATATTACAGATTAAGGCGGATGCGTCAGATACAAGGAAAGGTTAAGGACAGTTCCAGTGTAACGACCGAGAAATTCAGATCTTATTGTAAAATGATTTTATTAAATTAAATAATAATAAAATCCTATTCTATGTGTTACCAAGACGGTTGTCGTTATATAACCTATTGATGTTAGAATATCGTAGTATTTGAACTACGTAGATGAATTAATGTGTTTAAATTTCTAAGACGAAAATAAAAGCTTTTCGAGAGATTTTCCAAAAAATACTATTCATCGGGATTTCTTCGAGATATAATTTTGAATTTTTGAGAAATACGTAATTGATGTGATAAAAATATGTAACTGCAAGTGCACAGTGTCAAATTGAAGAACTGGCAAGTACAGGTCGAACCCACAGAGACTAGATTAATTCTTTAATATATCCTTAATTAATATTTTAGGCGAATTAGAAATAAATATGGTGGAAAAAATTTATTAACTAAATTATTCAAGCTACTAATTAATAATAGAAATTATTAATGAGAAAAGATACCTAGGAATCAGAATCTACCAAATATTAACATAATAAATAAATTCTTATTTTTTAAATCAATTCCCAAATTATTCTCCCTTCCCTTTAAAAATAATGATTCGTATAATTAATATGGGCAAGCATAAGTTATGAAAAATTCATAGATTAACTATAACTTATCAAAACCTCGCAATCAATATAAAAATCATATGTAATTTATGCGGAGGAAAATATGAAGGCGAAAATAATTAGGCATTAATTTTGGAACGGAAAGAAAATATTATTATGAAATACTTAGTTTCATCATAATCCTAGGTATTAGAAATTTAGCTAGCCATGGAATTAAAAATAAAAATAAATAATATTAGTACTACAATTCACATGAAATAAGAACAATAATTAAAAAGAGAGTTTCTATTATATAAATAAAAGAAAGATACAAATACTCCCTGACAGTAGTTTCACACGTGATTGGAATAAGAGAAAAACAAACTCTAAATATCTTACTCCCTTCTACACTAGTGAAAAACTAAGAAAAAAAAATAACAAATGGTGTCTTTCTCTCTAAAACAAGAGGCCTATTTATAGGAAAAATAACTTGGAACCCTAATTTAGGTTCATTAAACTTGGACAGTTTTGTTCCCAATCAACTTCTCAAAATGATCTTCTAGATATACTTTTCCTTCTCTTGTTGGATTTGACTTGCACACCAAGATTGGTCCACCTCTTTACTTCTCCTTGTAAGATTCTTCTTGGATATTCCTTATATGAATAAGAGCATTAATATTACTTGATCACCAAAATTTTGACTTTATTGCAACAAATATTAAATCCTACAAAATAAAATAAAACATATTAATTTAATAAACTAATATAATTAAAAGGACAAAATTAGGGATAATAAAATGTATGAATTACGTGTCTATAACATACCCCCATACCTAGCTTTTGCTCGTCCTCGAGTAAAATAAATAAAAATAAAAATAAAAATAAAACAAAAATTACACTACCCCATTTTCGTAGGAAACACGATTGCACTTAGCATGTGCAATAAGCTTTTAAACCCCAAGGTTACCCAAGTGGACGAGTTGTGTCTCGTGATGGTTTGCAGTGAATATACCCACAAAATTCAAAAAATATTTTTGGGTTCAACAAATTATGAAATTGAAAGAAAACTTCTAAATATCTATAGGCATTATACATAAGCAAGATTAAATTCAAAATCACACTTTTACCTTATCAAAAATTCTCAATCTTTATTTTAGTCACCATCCTTTATTAAATTAATTCCATGTGATGCATGCATGTGTATATGATGTAATTCTTAGTAGGGATTTTTACCATGAAAACCAAGCAAGCTCATTTTATTTTATTTTTTTCCTTTTTTTCATTTTTTTTCAATTTTGATTCTTGACTTGTGCAATGTCTCATTTTCTTAGGCTTTTCAGAGTTACCCATGTAGAGCGAGCGTTGGACCAATGACTCCCAAACCAGATGGCTTTAGGGCACTAGGTGTAGAGACACCTCTAAGGGCTTACTTACTCGAGTAACAAAGGCCACAAAATTAGACTAGTCAAGCTGCTTTTATCCATCACACTTTTTAGCGTGAATATCAATGCTTCCCGAAGCTTGGATACCCAGTTATTTCGTTTAATGGACATTGAAGCAGTTATTTATTCCTTTTTTTCCAACTTTTCTCAACTTCATTTTTTTTTCATTCTTTCTTCTTTTCTTTCTTTCTTTTTTCTTTCTTTTTTTTTGAAATTACTCGAATCATGGTTTATACCCCACAACTAAGAATTAGTGCAAGCGTGAAGTGCAAAAAATGCTTGTGAAATTAATTTTAATTCAGATGGTGTTTCGAACTAAGATTTTGTACCTTATCAAAGATTCAAGAGTTCTAAATCTTTCAATCTTACTCATGAGTTTTGCTCCACAAACACTTATTAGAATTAATTCAATCCATAAAAAGTCAAACAAATTTTTTAAGTTTTAATATTTATTTATTTTTTGTGTTTTTTTACTATTTTTTTTCTAAAACGAGAAAAATTCTTAATACAATAATACAAAAAAACTCCCCACATACCTAAATCATGCATTGTCCTCAATGTATGCAATTGAAGAAAAGAGAACAAAGATGTGAAAGAATTGTACCTTATACGATGGGGCAGAAACCGGATGACAATATTGGACAAAAGAAAAATATACGTACAAACTTACAAGTTCAGCGCCAGTCATAATGAATCAGGTGGGTCAACAAGGTATACCAGCTCCTCTGGTTCGGTTGGCATTTCTAAAAAGGGTTTGAGCCGTTGACCATTCACTTTGAAAATTTCTCCACTATTTGGGTTTTCAATATCGACTGTCCCATGAGAGTAAACTACCTTCACTACAAAAGGTCCATCCCATCTAAAACACAATTTGCCAGGGAATAAATGTAGCCTAGAATTATACAGGAGAACTTTTTGTCTAGGTGAAAATGATTTTCTCAAAATTGATTTGTCATGAAACACTTTTGTTCTTTCCTTGTAAATTTTAGCATTTTCATAAGCATCGTTCCTAATCTCATCTAACTCAACTAATTGCAATTGTCTATGACCCCCACCGGTGGACATATCAAAATTTAACTGTTTTATGGCCCACAAAGCACGATGTTCAAGTTCAAAAGGTAAGTGACAAGCTTTCCCAAACACAAGCCTATATGGTGACATCCCTAAATTAGTTTTAAAGGCAGTACGGTAAGCCCACAATGCATCTAACAATTTGAGAGACCAGTCTTTTCTATTGGAACTCGCCGTTTTTTTCAAGATTTATTTTATTTGCCTATTTGAGACTTCTACCTGACCACTTGTTTGAGGATGATATGATGTTGCAAGCTTGTGGGTAATGGAGTACTTTTTTAGCAAGGATGCAAAAGGCTAATTGCGAAAATGTTTTCCTTGATCACTGATTATGGCCCTAGGGGTACCAAAGCAAGAGAAAATGTTCTCTTTTAAAAATTTGATAACAACTCTGTTGTCACTGGTCTTGGTTGGTATAGCTTCTACCCACTTAGACACGTAATCCACCGCAAGTAAAATGTACAAATTCCCAAAAGAATTTGGAAATGGGCCCATGAAATCGATTCCCCACACATCAAACAATTCAATGACCAGAATGGGTTGCAGTGGCATCATATTCCTCCTAGTGATCCTCCCTAATTGTTGACACCTATTGCAATTGGCACAAAATGATGTGGCATCCTTGAATAGGCTAGGCCAGTAGAAACCACACTGGAGAACTTTGGCGGCCGTCTTTTTGCCTCCAAAATGTCCTCCACAAGCTTGGTCATGACAAAATGACAGAACACTTCTAAACTCATGGTCGGGGACACACCTCCTAATGATTTGATCAGGGCAATATTTGAACAAATAGGGGTCATCCCAATAAAAGTGTTTTACTTGTGAAAGAAACTTGGATCGATCTTGTTTGGACAAATGGGAAGGAATCTCACTAGTCACTAGATAATTCACAATATCAGCAAACCAAGGTGTAGCAGATACAGAGAAAAATTGCTCATCTAGGAAAGATTCATTTAAGGGTAGGTCAGAGCTGGACTCCACTACTAATCGTGACAAATGATCAGCTACCACATTTTTAGACCCTTTTTTGTCTCGTATCTCGAGGTTAAATTCTTGGAGCAATAAGACCCAACGAATTAAATGGGCTTTTGAATCTTTTTTGGAAAGAAGATGTTTGAGAGCAGCATGGTCAGTGTAAACAATTATTTTAGACCAAATAAGATAAGATCGAAACTTTTCTAGGGCAAAAACTACAGCTAGAAGTTCTTTTTCAGTAGTTGAATAGTTCAATTGTGCATCATTCAAAGTCCTACTAGCATAGTATATGACATGGGGAATATTGTTGATTCTTTTCCCTAGAACAACACCAACTGCATAGTTAGATGCATCATACATTAGCTCAAATGGTTGTCTCCAATCAGGCGATTTGATGATAGGAGCTGAAGTTAACTCCTTTTTGAGTTGTTCAAAGGATTGAAGACATTTTTCATTAAATTCAAATTTTTCTTCTTTACTTAGAAGATTGGTCAAGGGTCTAGCTTTCTTACTGAAATCTTTAATGAATCGCCTATAAAAGCCTGCATGTCCTAGGAAAGAACGAATTTTTTTGACTGTCGTAGGTGGTGGAAGATTGGCAATGAGGTCGATTTTGGCTTTATCTACTTCAATTTCCTTTTCAGATATGATGTGACCAAGAACAATTCCTTTTTTTACCATGAAGTGACATTTTTTCCAATTCAAGATTAAATTTGTTTCCTTACATCTCCTTAGAACTAAGTCAAGGTGGTGAAGACATTCATGAAATGTAGACCCAAATATGGAAAAATCATCTATGAAAATTTCTAGGAATTTCTCCACCATGTCAGAAAAAATGCTCATCATGCATCTTTGAAAGGTGGCAGGGGCACTACATAGCCCAAAGGATAGACGACGATATGCAAATGTTCCATAAGGACAAGTGAAAGTGGTTTTTTCTTGGTCTTCAGGGGCTATGGGAATTTAAAAGTAGCCTGAGTAACCATCAAGGAAACAATAGTAAGCATGACCAGCTAATCTTTCTAGAATTTGGTCTATGAAAGGTAAAGGAAAATGATCCTTTCTTGTGGCAGCATTAAGTTTTCTATAGTCTATGCAAACCCTCCAACCAGATTGGACACGAGTGGGAACTAACTCATTAGCTTCATTTTGAACCACAGTTAAGCCAGAATTTTTAGGTACCACCTGAACAGGACTTACCCACGAGTTATCAGAAATGGGATAGATGATCCCATTATCTAGACACTTAAGAATTTCTTTCTTAACAACATCTTTTAGAACCGGGTTTAACCGCCTTTGTGGGTCTCTCACAGGTTTAGCATCATATATTAAATGGATCCTATGTTGGACAATGGTTGGACTGATCCCCTTAATATCAGTTATGCTCCATCCTATGGCTTCCTTGTTCTCTCTCAGGATGATCAATAACTCTTCCTCTTGTGTGTTTGTTAAATCGGAAGCAATGATTATAGGAAGAGTTTTGGAGGGACCTAAATAGGCATATTTGAGATTATCAGGCAGAGGTTTGAGTTCTAACTCTGGTGGACTCTTTTCAAGAGGTTCTGAAGATTGCAAAAATGGCTCAGTCATGGGTTCCCATTTAGAGTAAGACATTGATGTTGATGACTCTAGCATTTCATTAACCTCATTTACATATTCTGTTTCATCCCAATTTTGACCAAAATGATTTAGACAAAAATTAAAAATTTCGTCTTCTCCCGTAAGTTAATGGTCGGTCATGTCCTGAATCAGGTTCACTTCAACGGGTTGGTCAGAAAAATCACAAGGTTTCTTTCCCACATTAAACACATTTAAATCAATTTTCATGTTCCCAAATATCAATTTCATCAGCCCATTTCAACTGTTGATTAACGTATTAGAAGTTGCTAGAAATGGTCTACCTAAAATGACAGGAATTTGACACTTGGGATTGGCAACAGGCTGGGTTTCAAGGACAATAAAGTCAACAGGGAAGACAAAATCACCAACCTTAATGAGTACATCTTTAACTATTCCTTTTGGCACTTTAACAGAATGGTCAGCTAGTTAGAGTGTGACACTTATCTTTTTCAACTCCCCTAAGCCTAAGGTTTGGTACACAGAAAATGGTAACAGGTTCACACTAGCTCCTAAATCAAGCAAAGCTTTTTCAATTAACGTGTCACCTATGATGCATGAAATTGTAGGACAACTGGGGTCCTTATACTTCACAGGGGCTTGACATGACAAGATAGAACTAACATGGGTTGTTAGAAAAGCTTTCTTAGGAACATGAGTGGTTCTTTTATGTGTACACAAATCTTTAAAACATTTAGCATATGAGGGAACTTGTTGAATGGCATCTAGAAGAGGAATGTTAATTTTCACTTGTTTGAACACTTCTAAAATTTTGTCCAGCTGGGATGACTGCTTGTTTGAAATAAGTCTTTAAGGAAATGGGGCTTTTGGTTTGAAAACTTTTTCAATTAACTCATAAGGTGTGGTTTGATCATGTTTTGAAACATGCTTAGTGGATGGGCCTACTGACTCAGAGTTCGTGGGATTTTCAGGCTGGGTTGACTTTGAAGATGGATCATTAGATTCAACATTTAATTTTTTCTCTTCTTCATTATCAGTGTCAGCATGATTGTTAAAATAATTTTCAGACCTTAAAGAGATTACAGAATTCACATGATTGACTTGGTTGTTTTCAAGTGAATTAACATGATAAGGTTTTTGAGTAGGGACTGAAAATTTTGGATTGGTCTCGGGTTGACTAGGAAGTTTACCCTTCTCTCTTTCATTAACTGTAGTGGCCAATTGACTCATTTGGATCTCGAGGCGAGAGATAGCTTGGTTAGTTCTTTGCACGAAATTATTATGAGATTTTATTAAAGTTTCTATGCTCTTCTCTAAAGTGTTAAGTTTCTTATCACTTTCATTAGAAAAACCTGGTGGATATTGGGTTGTTGAGCTTGAATTTTGGTACGGACCAGGATTTGGCTTTTGGTAAGGTTGAAAAGATTGATTTGGAGACTGATTGACCTGATTTGAATAATTATTTGAGTAGGGTCCTTGGCTCCATGCAAAATTAGGATGATTTCTCCAACCTGGATTATAAGTGGGTGCAAATGGGTCATTCCTAGGTCTTTGAAACATTACATTGACTTGTTCATATTCTTCAGGTTGAGGCATGACTCTAGAACATTCCTCAATCACATGGCTTGATGAATTACTTAGACACAAAGGTGTTGGTGTTGAGACTTGGTTCACGTGTGGTTGTCCCCTAGTTTCTAAAGCTTCAAGTCTTTTAAGTACACCAGCCAACTTAGCTTCTGTAGCAATTGAATTGTCAATTATATGAACACCCCTAGATGAACTAGGTTTATCGGTCTCTCGTGTAGTTTCCCATTGCATGGTTTTTTCTGCTAAGTCTTCTAAAAACTCCCAAGCTTTTTCCTCATCGTTATTCAAAAAATCCCCCTGACACATTGACTCTAACATTATTTTAGTGGGACAGTCTAAACCTTCGTAAGCAATTTGACACAATCTCCATTTCTCAATTCCATGGTGTGGGTACTGGGATAACAAATTTTTAAATCTATCAAAATATTTCCAAAAGGACTCTTTTTCAAGTTAGCAAAATTGATTAATTGTAGTCCCTAATTTTAGCAGTTTTATGATTTGGAAAATATTTTTTTAGAAATGTAACAACAAATCCCTCCCATGTTGATAAGAAATTATTTGGTAGGCTATATAACCATTTTTTAGCATTATCTTTTAAAGCAAATGTTATAAATCTTAGCCTAATGGAGTCATCAGACAATTGTTGAATTTTCATTAGGGCACAAACTTCCTCAAATTCCTGAATAAATATATATGCATCTTCTATCCCTGTGAACCTAGGTAACATATTTATAAAATGCGGCTTAAGTTCAAAATTGTTACCAGTTACCGGTGGTAGACTGATACATGAAGGTTGGGCAGAGCGGGAAGGATAACATCGATCCCTTAAAGAAACAGTTTGTGCACCCTCCATTTTTCTTAAAGTGAGATCTTTTAAAGTGAAATCCGAAACATCAAGTGTTCTCACTAATCGGGATGTTTCGTCCCTAATCCACACTTTTTGCATACACTACTTAACAAATAAGCAGATAAGCACAAAAAAAACAAACAAAAAAATAAAATAAAATGAAATAAAATAAAATAAAAAATAAAAATAAATTTACTTCTAAGGTCAACCTAATTAAAATCTAGACAGCTCCTAACTGTTCCAAGTTACACCGCAAGGTCCACCAAATTCGAAATTAATCACACCACTAGCCAGGTAAGTGTAAGAAAGGTGGGAGTCTCTCCGTAGAAACGGTGACTAATTGATTAACCACACAATCTTTAGGCGTATACCATTTGCACCACTTGCCTAGACACCAGTAGTTTGATTAATTTAAAATTCAGACTCCTCTTGGAGTTTCTTGTCCTAATTGAGCTCGAGAGTTCTAGGGGCCAACGTCTACTTGATTTTATTAGGTCATGGTCATGCAAAATGCAAATTGGGTTATTTATGGGCCAAGGAAGGGTGATAAAATCCCCACCTTATCTTGTTAAGGGTTGTGCCCTTATTGTTAGATTAAAGATGAAAATGCACAAATAAAAAAAACTGTAACAAATAAAGTGTCCTAAAACTATGTGAATTACGAAAGAAGGAGAAATTTTGACATACCTCAATCCTCCAGCAATCACCACAGTTTATATTTGACAAAAAATAAATAAATAAAAATAAAAACCTAACAGGATGTGCTCTACGTGAGTGAATGAATGAATGCGGCAAATAAAAAAATTATTAATAATAATAATAAACTAAACTATTTTTTTTTAAATATGGAGATACGAAGTACCGAAGAAAGCGCAGCAACAAAATTTTTTTCTTTTCGCTCCTTCGACCAACTTCAATAATCCTGGAAAAAAAAATTAGAGTTAAAGCTAATTCGAAAAAATAAAAATTAAGAAATAAATAAAAATTAATTCTTGTCCCCGGTAACGGCGCCAAAAACTTGATGTGATAAAAATATGTAACTACAAGTGCACAGTGTCAAATTGAAGAACTGGCAAGTACAGGTCGAACCCACAGAGACTAGATTAATTCTTTAATATATCCTTAATTAATATTTTAGGCGAATTAGAAATAAATATGGTGGAAAAAATTTATTAACTAAATTATTCAAGCTACTAATTAATAATAGAAATTATTAATGAGAAAAGATACCTAGGAATCAGAATCCACCAAATATTAACATAATAAATAAATTCTTATTTCTTAAATCAATTCCCAAATTATTCTCCCTTCCCTTTAAAAATAATGATTCGTATAATTAATATGGGCAAGCATAAGTTTTGAAAAATTCATAGATTAACTATAACTTATCAAAACCTCGCAATCAATATAAAAATCATATGTAATTTATGCGGAGGAAAATATGAAGGCGAAAATAATTAGGCATTAATTTTGGAACGGAAAGAAAATATTATTATAAAATACTTAGTTTCATCATAATCCTAGGAATTAGAAATTTAGCTAGCCATGGAATTAAAAATAAAAATAAATAATATTAGTACTACAATTCACATGAAATAAGAACAATAATTAAAAAGAGAGTTTCTATTATATAAATAAAAGAAAGATACAAATACTCCCTGACAGTAGTTTCACACGTGATTGGAATAAGAGAAAAACAAACTCTAAATATCTTACTCCCTTCTACACTAGTGAAAAACTAAGAAAAAAAAATAACAAATGGTGTCTTTCTCTCTAAAACAAGAGGCCTATTTATAGGAAAAATAACTTGGAACCCTAATTTAGGTTCATTAAACTTGGACAGTTTTGTTCCCAATCAACTTCTCAAAAAGATCTTCTAGTATACTTTTCCTTCTCTTGTTGGATTTGACTTGCACACCAAGATTGGTCCACCTCTTTACTTCTCCTTGTAAGATTCTTCTTGGATATTCCTTATATGAATAAGAGCATTAATATTGCTTGATCACCAAAATTTTGACTTTATTGCAACAAATATTAAATCCTACAAAATAAAATAAAACATATTAATTTAATAAACTAATATAATTAAAAGGACAAAATTAGGGATAATAAAATGTATGAATTACGTGTATATCAGTAATGATGGAATAACAAGGTAAGATGGATTATGTAATAAAAACCTAGTTATGAAAAATGTAATATTTCGCTTGTGGACTTAAATTATAAACATTAAGGAAGGCAAAGTAGTAATGAATAATTAATAGAGGTATGATACTTGGGTATTGTACAAAGTAATGAAAACGAGTATAATACGAGGTATTATACGAGTTAGTATGAAGAATGATTTATCGTATATAAATTCTATATGAAATGGAATACGAAAATAATACATAAACTATATGTATTAAGTAATGTTAATGGACTTGGAAGATTGGTTAACCATTATTAAGGTCCAAATAGATTAAAGGGTGAGGCCCAAATTATTGGTTAATAAACAAGTTAGTATTTGTTAAGGTAAAGTCCAAGGATTTATTTAGTCCAAGCCCAAGCTAAAATCCAATGAATTGGTTGACCCATGGGGCAAACGATATTATATGGTTAATATGTGGTGACCAAGTAAGTGTGGTGACCAAGACTTAGGAGTAATGACCAAGACTTTGAAGTAATGGCCAATCATAGGATAAGAGAGCGATTAGCAAGTAATGAATAGTAAGGAGGTGGCTTAAAGGAGGTGGGATGATTTAATGACCAAACTACCCTAGTTTTGCAATTTCTATAAATAGAGGAGGCATACAAGCCATTTGTTACTTGTTCAAATAATCCAACATTTACAAAGTGCTTAAGTGTTAGAGAGTTTAAGTTACAAATAAGCTACTTTCATTTGAAAAGAAGAAGAAGACTTATTCTAAAGAACTCTTCTCTAAATTATCTTCTATCTCTACCATGATAGGTTGATAAGAAAAGATGGATTAAGAAACGTGAATGATAAGAAACAAGAAGAATGTGTAAGTCATGAACTTAAGCCACATAAGTTGGCAATAAGTCAATTGAACTTATAAAAGTTATAAACTTATTATAAGTTAACCTTGAATGTTAAGTATGATAATATGAACTTGTAATGAGTTTATAAAGAGAAGTGAATTAAGAACTTATATGATTATGATCCTATGAATCATAAGTGAAGCTATATGTTGAGAACATATAAGTATGATGATTAAAGACTTTAATTGTCATAAGTCATGAACAATAAAATCTTAAGTAGTTTATAATTTGACAAGTTATAAGCTCATTAAGAATAAGTTCAAAATCCAACAATGATTATAAGTTATTGTAATAAGTAGGTTGAGATGTTCACATGATAAATGGAAGTCATTTGTAATGTTGAACAAATCATAAGAATGAAGATTCGCCGAAAATTGCACGATTGGACGACAATCGTCGAACTCGTAAAATTCTCGGAATGGAAGTTAAATTTTGGGTTTGAACTCAGAACCATTGTTTTCCAATGGAGATAAGTCATATTTGGCATTTAAGAGTTGCGGACTCGAAAATGACCAGATTCCGACTTAGAACGAAGAAACGAGCGTTGAACGTTCACGAACGTTTATCGTTTTCGTTAAAAATGAACCAATTGGTGAATTTTTAGTAAACGAAGTCAAATAGATAAAATTCTTGCATGAATGCGTAGATTACGTAATTTGTGAACCATAGGCTTTTGAACGAGCCAATTCGGACTTATAACGAAGAAGTTATGCGTCCGGGAAGTTCACAAAAGTCAAAACTGAAATTATTTTCTGGTGCACAGAGTTGGCGCCGTGGCGCCAACCCTAGGCAAAACGAGTCGCGCCGCAGTGCAAAACAGTGTCAGAGCCTACTACAAGAGTTCACCGCAGTGCGAACCATAGTACAATATGCGGCGCCGCAGCGCCATGTACAGTATGAAAAGTTTCTGGAGTGTGGCGTCGCAGCGCGGCCCATTAAGTAAGGACTCGTGCCGCAGCGCGATATGTAAGTATAAAGCTGGCGCCGCAGCGCCAGTCTCAGAACAAGAATAGTAATGAAGGTTTTTAAGTACAAAGATAAGAAAGATAATTGTTTTAAAAGTAAAAACAACTTAAGGAATGTAATGTAACATTGTTTAAACTTTGTTAAACCTTAAGGATGTTGTATAAAGGTTGAGATAACCTAGTCGAATATAAATGCAAAGATAATGATGAACCGGAACAGATAGTAACTGATTCTAATACACAATTAGATTGAGATGAAGGGTAAGATATAGTCATATACATGCTTGATTATATGTGACCTAATGTAAGGCATTATGTGATCATGTATTGTAGAGACTTGAAAGACTTGAACATAAAGTAAATATACCGTAGCAGACGCTAAAGGCAAGTATTCTAACTCTTGTTTCAGTTCAATCTGAACAAGTTTTTGAGGTTCATGTATTCTTTCGCATGAATTGAGGTATGTTGAAGTTAAAGCCAATTCCTTTGGCTAGACTTGATATATTGATAATCTATTCTTGTATTATCAAATGTTGCTATCTTTTGTCAACTACTTGATTTGGTTTTCAAAAGAAGACTGAAATGTTAAAAAAATGTTTTGTCGGTAAAACGACAGGCACGTGAGGTTGCCAAATGCTTAAACGTGCATATATTTAATGGATGTAGTGTTGATCAACATAGAGTACAATAGGCGAACGTGCGGATGTAATAAACAAGACTTATAAACAGTGCGGATGGAAATACGTTTAATGGATTTGAATTGAGAGATAAGATCGATAGGTAACGTGCGGTTATCGATTTGAATCAAACAAGACTTATAAACAATGGATGTAATGAAGGTTTCTCCCAACGGAGTTTTAACAGGTAAGTCAAAGTCTAATTTCACCGGAGTCAAATTTAAACGTTGAGCGCAAGTAGGAGAAATAAAAGAATGGGTAGAACCGGTATCAAATAAGGTATATACTTCGCTAGAGTTTATGATTAGCTTACCCGTGATCACCTCATTCAGATTCCTCGCTTTTTGGGAGGTTACGACAAACGCTCTCCCTTGAACTACCGGTTTTGTCTTGTCTAGGACGGCCTTTGATGCCTCCATCCTAGCTGGACTTGACTTCGGTGCACGACAAAATCAGGCTAGGTGACCTTCTCTTCCACAATTGTAATATGCCTTGGACTGCTGCGTATAGTTTGGACTGATGTGTCCCTTCCCTCCGCATTTGTAACATACGACCAACGGTCGTTCTCCTTCCTTAACAACAGGTGTTGGTGCTGACGTCTTTCCATCATTGTTGAATCCCCTCTTCTTGAAATTTTCACTTCTATTATCTTGGCCATGATTCCCTCCACGTTTGTTATCACCGCTTCGATGACTGCTACCATTGGTATTATCATTTTGCCGGCTGCTCTCTCTTGGTTGGGTTGACTCGTTATTGTGCTCCAATAACTGAGCCATATTTATAACATCTGAATACAAACATAGTTTGTGAGAAATTAGGTATTAACGTATCTCGGGTTTCAAACCTCTTAGAAACATCCGCGTCATTCTCTCCTCATTATCAACCAAGTGGGACGCAAATCGGGACAACTCGACAAACTTAGCTTCGTACTGGGACACGGTCATATTATTCTGCTCTAGCTTGATGAACTCTACCTCCTTCAAGTGACAAATACTTTTGAGAAAGTACTTGTCGTTGAACAGTTCTCGGAACTTTTCCCAAGACATCTTCAGTGCAGCAGTTTGAGTGCGCTTTACAGATTTCCACCAGTAATCTATCTCTCCTCGCAACATGAAAGTGGCAAAGGGAACCTTTTTGTAAGACCCCGAATTTTATGAAATGAAAGTATCTAATTTTCTTATAATTATTATTTTATTTCGTAGATGGTTAAATTGATAAAATGTTAAAGTTAAGGGTGATATGTGAAAATTTTGTAAAGTATGCAAGTTGTTATAAAATATTCGTTTGGTCGGAGAATATTATTTTTGTCGGGGAATATTCGTACGACGTCACAATCATTGGTGGACCCCACAACGAAAGTATTGTCGTAGTTAGAAAATGACAGAATTATCTTTTTATAAAAATAACGGCGAAAGTTTTACCGTTAAACTGTTGAACTACCCGGTGGTAAAAGTACAGTAATACGCGTGGTTGCATAGTAGCACACGGTATTGATTATTGATGATTACGTGAAAAGTCACTCAGTTATACTCAATTATTACTACAGTAATTACTGCATAATATCTCTCATATTATTGATTCAATTATTGTCACAGTATCATCTGTATAATATTTTATATTATTTAATCAATAATTGAGACGACAAAGTTATTCATATTATTATTTGTAATATTGACAATGTCTAGGAAGTTCTGTCAAGGAGAGGTTTGGTCACCTAATTGTGCGCCAATAGGGAGAAATCCTTATCAGAAAGCCCCCTCTTTCCTAAGAATGATCTGGTTGTTAAATATTATGAGTTATAATATTAATAATGAATAAGTTTGTGTTGATTAAAGATGAAATTAATATTTCCATTGTGTTGGGATTATTAGTGTTAGTGGAAATCGACATCTATTTCGATAATAATTGATGTCTGGTGGTTATATTGACCGATCGGGTAATTAATCGGATAAATGAGCAATTAATTGCTATTAATTCACATGCTTATAACTATTTGTTCACATGTGTGTACTATTGATTGACATTCTTGTACTATTAGGGGTGGTGGTGCAAGATTGATAATACTTGCATAACTAAGTTAAAAATGGAGGTATAGATGGAGGTACTATACTATAATTCGTATTTTCACATGTTTAGAACTATTGATTCACATGATTTTCTATTAATTCACATTATTTACTATTAGGAGAGGTGGTGCAAGTTTGATAATACTTGCAGGACTAAATTATAAATAAAGAAAAAGAGGAAGGTATTATACTGTAATATTCTGAACCCCAAAATGTGCAATTATCGAAATTATATTTTCCTATAAATAGAAGCTCATTCCTTCATTATTTTTCACCAATTCACTAAAGCTATAGAGTAATTATTATAGAGAGATATTATAGAGAGGAAGAAAAAGAGAAGTCTACAACATCACTATTCCAGTATCCAGTTTCTTCTAATGTAAGGGGTATTATTTCTTTCGTATTCATGAAGAGAGCTTCTGTTATTCCATTCTTTATTATTATGTTGGAATAACCTTTCTATGCGAAGTACCGCATATATGGTGAAATTCTTCTGTTATTCCATTCTTTATTATTCTGTTGGAATATCCTGTCTGTGCGGATTGCGCATGACCTAGTTCCTTTCTTTATTATTCTGTTAGAATATCCTGTCTGTGCGGATTACGCATGACCTGGTTCCCTTCTTTATTATTCTGTTGGAATATCCTGTCTGTGCAGATTACGCATGACCTGGTTCCATTCTTTATTATTCTGTTGGAATAACCTGTCTGTGTGGTCTATCGCATGCCTGGTGAATTCTGTTGTTATTCAATTCTTTATTATTCTGTTAGAATAACCTGTCTGTGTGGACTACCGCATGCATGGTGAATGATCATTTGTATTCATTCCTTATTTAATTGTGAAAATGATCTGTCTATGTGGATTACCGCATTGCGGGTGAAAATTCATTTGCAGTTTCATATATTTTATTATACTCGTATGAGATATCATTTTTTTGTACTCGTCATGAAATATCATTTTATTCGGTACTTTATCTACGAGTTACTATTCACGGGTTACTATTCACCCGATTACTATTCACTCTAGTATTATTCACTCGGGTATTCGGACACTTTTTGTGTCGAAATACTATTCACGAGTTACTATTCACGAGTTACTATTCACCCAAATTAGTATTCACCCGAATATTATTTACTCGGGTATTTGGGATACTTTTCATGTCGGGATACTATTCACGAGATACTATTCACGGGGTACTATTTATCCAAAAAATATATTTCTTTTCTGTCCAAATTATTTTTAGTACATGAATATTATTCTTGAATTTACTCTACAAAGCAGTATCATGTTGACAATTTGGACGTTATTGATTTCTGGATAAATTAAATTATAAATCTTTAAAATTTATCCTTGAACTTGTTTTATTGAATTATTATGTCATTGTCATCATCCTCATGCTTATATTGTGATGAAAGTCATCTTTGGCTTACGTGCAGAGATGGACTTGGTATGATTATGACCAGGGATTATTAGGTATAATCATGACCGTAATGTAACGAATGATGTGATAAAAGTCCTCATTGGCCTGTAATGCATTGATGGGCAGTTGTTGGTATGATTATGACCGGGGATTATTCGGTATAATCATGACCATTGATGATTACATGAATATCCTTGGCCGTGGTGCAGGGATGATTCGATGATGTGGTTTATTTATTAAACTGAGTCTCAGCGATAAAGTTGATGAAAAACTTTTTAAATCATAGAAGATAGTAGATTTTATGCTCTCATTGACTCTTCTAATGGATTGCTTACTTCCGCTACAGTTGTTGATCTAAAACCTGTTGTCTATTGTATTCCATCAGTTGTTATAGTTTTGAAGGGTAAGGATAATTTATTCTGCATTATCTTAGTCATAATATTTCTTACTGGGCTAGTTGAGCTCACCCTTTCTTTCATTGTTCTCTTCAGGAAATAAGAATATAGCTGGGACGAGTCGGGAAATGGAGTGATGGTCCAGGATAAATGGCTTTAGTACTCCTCACTATTCCACAAAATAATGTGATAATAATTGTAATGAGGACACCATTGAGTGTGGATACTGTCTAGATGACAATATTCTTGTTTAAACTCTCAGCTATGTTTTGTCGTATTTTACACGACTATTGTATAATTAAGTTGTATTTGGATTTCTGTACCATGAATCTGGCGACTCAAGATGGATGATGTATACCTATTTTGGGGGCGTCACACTTTTGCTCCTCGGAGCATCCCAATACATCAAATATCTTGGTGATCTGTTTTATCCACGCCTCCACCTTAAGTGGTTTTGGCTCTCCCAAAAACTCTGGTGGTCCCAGTTCCTTGAACTGCTTAGCGGTGACCATCCGAGAGTTGCCAGTGTTTCCACCTATATTTTGAATAGGAGTCGCTCTCGCCTAATGTTGCATGAATTGCATAAAGCCTCAGAACATCCCATCGTTCATCGTTTGGTCGGTGTTGTTGTTTTCCTGAGGATTATTGTCTTCCTATTGCACATTATCATGGGTATTGATCGTTGGTGACTCAACGGTCTCATGTGCTTCATTGCTGATCTTAATATTTTCAGATGTCATTTTCAAACACTGCCACAAAACAAGGGTTAATTGACATGTCACATATTATCCATATACTCTGACCGACCAATTAAATACCAAATAAACTTAGGTAGGTCATACTAGTGAAGTAATTCCCCGTTTCTCCCCTCATAGTTCTTGTCACACATCTCAGCCAGGGATCATATCCCTAAGCTTTGATACCAACTGTGACGCCCCCAAAATAGGTATACATCACCCATCTTGGGTCGCCAAATACATGGTACATAAATCAAATACAAACTTCTTTTATACAATACGACAACAGCGTAACTGAGAGTTTTTACATGAATATTGTCTCATAGACAGTATTCAAACTCAAATGAAGTCCTCATTACATTTATTATCACACTATTTTATAAAATAGTGAGAACTACTATAGCCACCATCTCGGACCGTCACTCTGTTCCCCGACTAGTCCTGGCTACGTTCTCATTCCCTGAAGATAACATTGAAAGCAAAAGGGTGAGCTCAACTAGCCCAGTAAGAAATATTATGACTAAGATAATGCAGAATAAATTATCGTTAGCCTTCAACAGTTTTAAACTAATAAACAACAAGTTTAACTGCAGTGGAACAAGCAATCCATTAGAAGAGTCAAGTAGAGCATGATATCTACTATCTTCTATGATTTAAAAAGTATATCAACAATTTTATCGATGAGACTTAGCTTAATAAATAGTATCACAACCACGAATTATCCATGCACTACGGGCCAAGGATATTCGTGTTTTCCCCAATAGTCATTATCATACCAACACATGTCCATCAATGCACTACGAGCCAATAAGGAATTTTACCATATCATTTATAACATTACGGTCATGATTATACCGAATAATCCCTGGTCATAATCATACCAATCAATAGTACATCTATGCACGTAAGCCACAGATGACTTTTATCACAATATAAGCATGAGGATGATTGTGACGCCCCCAAAATTAGGTATACATCACCCATCTTGGGTCGTCAGATACATGGTACAAAATACAAATACAACTTACTAATACAACTGTCGTGTACAATACGCAAAACATAAACTGTGAGTTTGAATACAAATATTATCTTCTAGAGAGTATTCATACTCAAAAGGAGTCCTCATTACATTTATTAACACACCATTACATAGAATAGTGAGGACTACTAACTAATACTATCATTCGGACCATCACTCCGTTCCCCGACTTGCCCCAGCTACGTTCTCATTTCCTGAAGAGAACAGTGAAAGAAAGGGTGAGCTCAACTAGCCCAGTAAGAAATATTATGACTAAGATAATGCAGAATAAATTATCATTAGCCTTCAACAATGTTAAACTGATAAAATATAATAGACATCAAGTTTAACTGCAGCGGAACAAGCAATCCATTAAAAGAGTCAAGTAGAAAATAAACTCTACTATCTTTTATGATTTAAAAGGTTTTTCAACACTGTGATCGCTGGGAATAATCCACATCATCGAATCACCCCTGCACTACGGCCAAGGATATTCGTGTATTCATTAATGGTCATGATCATGCCAACAACTGTCCATCAATGCACTACGGGCCAATGAGGACTTTTACCACATCATTTGTAACATTACGGTCATGATTATACCGAATAATCTCTGGTCATAATCATACCAAGTCCATCTATGCACTACAGGCCACAGATGACTTTCAACATTTTATAAACATGAGGATGATGACAATGATATAAGAATTCAATAAAACAAGTTCAAGAATTAATTTATCCAAGAATTAACAACGTCCAAATTGTCAACATGATACTGCTTTGTGGAGTAAAATTCAAGAATGCTTAGAAGAATATTTTCATGAAAAGATACTGGATGAAACGCAATTATCAAGGATATTCCACAAATTTCATGGAGTATAGAAGTCAAAACTTAACCAACTGAGTATAATAAAGAATGGAATAACAAAAGAAATCACCATGCATGCGATAGACCGCACAGACAGGTTATTCCAACAGAATAATAAATAATGGAACCAGGTCCGGCGTAAACGCACAGACAGGATATTCCGACAGAATAATAAATAATGGAACCAGGTCCGGTGTAAAACACACAGACAGGATGTTCCAACAGAATAATAACAAGACGGAACCAGGTCCGGTGTAAAACACACAGACAGGATGTTCCAACAGAATAATAATAAAAATGGAACCAGGTCCGGTGTAAAACACACAGACAGGATGTTCCAACAGAATAATAACAAAAACAGAACCAGGTCCGGTGTAAAACACACAGACAGGATGTTCCAACAGAATAATAGAAGAATGTCACCAAGTATAGGGTAGATCCGCGTATACAGGTTATTCCAACAGAATAATAAGAAATGGAATAACAACAGTTCTCTTCATGAATAAGAAAGAATAACACCCCTTACCGTTTTAAAGAACTGGATATTGGAAAAGTGAAGTAGCAGAATACTTTTATTCTCTCTCTCTTATTCTCTCTATACTTTCTCTCTCTATAGCTTGAATGAATTCGTGAAAAATAATGAAGCCCTAGGCCTCTATTTATAGAAAAACTGAGGGTGACTCTTGGTCTTAACGAAGGGTCAAATGACTCTTGGTCTTAATGAAGGGTCAAATGACTCTTGGTAATATTGAAGGGACAACTACTATTGACGAAAGTAATTACTATTGACCAAGGTAAATACTATTGACGAAGGTAATTACTATTGACCAAGGTAAATACTATTGACGAAGGTAATTACTATTGACCAAGGTAAATACTATTGACGACGGTAATTACTATTGACGACGGTAATTACTATTGACGACGGTAATTACTATTGACGAAGAGACTCTTAGATGATGACATATGGCCCCCCATAAAATAACCAAACTGACCACAACGTCTCAATTATTGATTTAATAATATAACATATTATACAGATGATACTATGACAATAATTTAAGAGATATGATGCAGCAATTACTGTAGCAATAATTGAGTATAGCTGAGTGACTTCTCACGTAAGCATCAATAATCAATACCGTGTGCTACTATGCAACCACGCGTATTACTGTACTTTTACTATCGGGTAGTTCAACAGTTTTAACGGTAAAACTTCCGCCGTTATTTTTAATAAAATATTTTTGTCGTTTTCTCAATCCGACAATGATTTCGTTGTGGGGTCCACCAATAATTGTGTCGTTGTACGAATATTTCCTGTTAAAACGAATATTCCCCGACCAATCGAATATTATATAACAACTTGCGTACTTTGCAAAATTTATAAATATTACCCACAACTATAACATTATATCAAATTAACTCCATAATATTCAAAAATGATATTTATAGAAAATTCATCTTTATTTATAAAAGTTGGGGTCTTACAACCTCCCCTTCTTATGAAATTTCGCCCTCGAAATTAGGGTACGTACCTGGTATGTCGAAGAGGTAAGGATACCTTGATTTCATTTCAGATTCTAACTCCCAAGTCATTTCCTCAACATCGTGGTTTTTCCACAAAACTTTGACTTGAGGTATAACCTTGGAGCGTAGAATATGTTCCTTCTTATCCAAGATTTGAACAGGAACTTCTTCATACGTCAAATCCTCCGCTATTTCGTCCGGTTCTAACTCAATAATGTGGTTCGGGTCTTCCACATATTTGCGTAACATGGATATGTGAAAAACGTTATGAACACGAGACATACTTGGCGGTAAAGCGAGTCTATAAGCCACAGTTCCTACTCGATCGAGGATTAAAAATGGACCGATGAATCGAGGATTGAGCTTTCCTCTCTTTCCAAATCTCGTAACTCCTTTCCATGGAGTAACACGTAAGAACACATGATCTCCTACATCAAATTTCACGTCCTTTCGATGAAGATCAGCATAACTCTTTTGTCGATCTTGTGAGGTTTTTATACGTTGTCGGATCGTTTGAATCTTTTCTGTAGTCATACGTACCAACTCCGGTCCCAACAGCGTTGATTCACCCACCTCATCCCAGCATACTGGAGAACACATTTTCTTCCATACAATGCTTCGAATGGAGCCATGCCAATACTTGCTTGATAACTGTTGTTGTAGGAAAACTCCACCAATGGTAAGAACTTGTCCCAACTTCCCCTGAAGTCAAAGACACAGAGTCTTAATAGATCTTCAAGAGTTTGAATAGTCCTCTCTGATTGTCCGTCCGTCTGAGGATGATATACTGAACTAAATCGTAAATCCGTGCCCATAGCTTTTTGTAAACTAACCCAAAATCGTGAAGTGAATCTTGGGTCTCGATCAGAAACAATGGATACTGGCATACCATGCAGTCTTACAATCTCGTTTATATACATACGAGCAAGACGTTCAAGTGTATAAGTTTCTCGTATCGGTAAGAAATGAGCAGACTTGGTCAATCTATCAACAATGACCCAAATCGCATCTATACCTTGAGAAACCTTAGGAAGACCGGTAACGAAATCCATGGTAATGTGCTCCCACTTCCATTCTGAAATTTCAAGTGGTTGTAATGGACCTTTTGGTACTTGATGCTCTGCTTTGACTCGTTGACAAGTTAGACACCTTGAGATAAACAACGTTATCTCTCTCTTCATATTGCTCCACCAAAATGTATGACGAAGATCATGATACATTTTGGTACTTCCAGGATGGATTGCAAACGGTGTGTTGTGCGCCTCCATCGTAATTTCATACTTTAAATCAGGGTTGTTAGGAACACAAAGTCTGGAGTTGACTCGAAGTATTCCTTCTTCATCGATTCTTGCTTCCGGCATAGAACCTTCTTGCACTTTCTTCCTCATACGCATCAGCTCCAGGTCTGTAGCTTGAGCAACTTTAACTTTATCGATTAAAGTTGGTTCTACTCGTATATTCGCCATCATCACATGGGTCCCTGGAGTCTTTAACTCTATCTCCATCCTTTGTAAGTCACACAAAATGGGCTCTTGTGTTGACAATATTGCACTCGTACTTACATATGATCTTCTACTCAATGCGTCAGCTACCACATTCACTTTTCCAGGATGGTATTGAATGGTATGATCATAATCTTTCAACAGTTCAAGCCAACGTCGTTGTCGCATGTTGAGTTCCTTTTGAGTGAAGAAATATTTGAGGCTTTTATGATCCGTAAAGATCTCCACCTTCTCCCCATACAAGTAATGCCTCCAAATTTTAAGTGCAAAGACAACAGCTGCCAACTCTAGATCATGAGTAGGATAATTCCTCTCATATTCCTTGAGTTGTCTTGATGCATAGGCTATGACTTTTCCATGTTGCATGAGAACACATCCCAACCCTTTGCTCGAAGCATCACTGTAGATGACAAATCCCTCCGAGCCAGATGGTATTGTTAGAACAGGTGCTGAAATGAGTCTCCTCTTGAGTTCTTGAAAACTCTGCTCACATTCTTCGCTCCAACCAAACTTTGTATCTTTCCGAGTCAGCTGAGTTAATGGAGTAGCGATTCGAGAAAATCCTTCCACGAATCTCCGATAATAACCAGCTAAACCAAGAAAGCTACGTACCTCGGTCACTGATTTAGGTTGCTCCCAGCTTTGAATAGCTTCAATCTTTGCCGGGTCAACCGATATTCCACGACTTGATACTACGTGCCCAAGGAATGCTACCTCTTCCAGCCAGAACTCGCATTTCTTTAACTTGGCATAAAGCTTGTATTCACGAAGCTTTTGGAGTACCAGCCTCAAGTGTTGCTCATGATCTTCACGACTTTTGGAATAAATAAGGATGTCATCAATAAAGACGACCACAAAGTGATCCAAATATTCCTTGAATACCCGGTTCATCATATCCATGAAGGCAGCAGGAGCATTAGTCAATCCAAAGGACATGACTAGGAATTCATAATGCCCGTACCGAGTTCTAAAAGTCGTCTTTGGAATATCCTCAGTTCTAACCTTCAGCTGATGATATCCAGAACGAAGATCGATCTTTGAAAAGAATTGTGCTCCTTGCAACTGGTCAAACAGGTCATCAATACGTGGCAATGGGTACCTATTTTTGATGGTGACATGATTCAACTCCCGATAATCAATACAAAGTCGCATACTTCCATCTTTCTTCTTCACGAATAGCACAGGAGCACCCCAAGGAGAAGTACTAGGACGAATAAAGCCAATGTCTAACAATTCCTGCAGTTGGATCTTTAACTCCTGAAGTTCAATAGGAGCCATTCGATATGGGGCTTTGGAAATGGGTTTTGTACCGGGTTCAAGGTCGATACAAAATTCAATTTCACGCTCTGGGGGTAGGCCAGGAAGTTCTTCAGGGAATACGTCAGGGAATTTATTAACAATAGAAATATCATTCAAAACTGACGTATTTTTGTTTAGATCCGTGACATGAGCTAAGAAAGCTTGACATCCATTTTTTAATAAACGAATAGCTTTATGGCTTGAGATGACAGCGATTGATTTTAATGGTTTGGTTGCTTGAATTCGCATAATAGGTCGATTAGGAATATGAAAGCTAACAACCTTACGAAAATAATCAATTTTTGCATGATGAGTAGTTAACCAATCAATCCCTAGAATCACGTCAAATGCAAGTATTTTTAATGAAATAAGATCGACAGGTAATGTGTGGGTACCAACTTGAACCAAACAAGACTTATAAACCGTGGATATAATGAAGGTTTCTCCCAATGGAGTTTCAACTGCTAAGTCAAAGTCTAATTTCTCCGGAATCAAATTTAATCGATGAGCGCAAGTAGGAGAAATAAAAGAATGGGTAGAACCGGTATCAAATAAAGTATAGACTTCGTTAGAGTTTATGATAAGCTTACCCGTGATGACCTCATTCGGGTTCCTTGCTCTCTGGGAGTTCACAACAAACGCTCTCCCTTGCACAACCGGTTTTGACTTTTCTGGGACGGCCTTTGGTGCATCCATCCTAGCTGGATTTGTCTTCGGTAAACGACAAAATCGGGCTAAATGACCTTCTCTTCCACAATTATAACATGCTTTGGACGGCATCGCGCAGTTTGGACTGATGTGCCCCTCCCCTCCGCCTTTGAAACATATGATAGGTGGTCGTTCTCCTTCCTTAACGACAGGTGCTGGTGCTGACGTCTTTCCATCATTGTTGAATCTCCTCTTCTTGAAATGCCTATTCTTATTGTTTTGGCCCTGATTACCACCGAAGTGGTTACCATTTCTGGCCTGTTGATTCCCTCCACGCTTGTTGTCACCGCTTCGATGACTGCTTTCACTGGTATTATCATTTTGTCGGCTGCTCTCTTTTGGTTGCGTTGTCTCGTTATCGCGCTCCACCAACTGAGCCCTATTTACAACATCTGAATACAAACACAGTTTATGAGAAACAAGGTGTTGACGTATCTCCGGCTTCAAACCTCTTAAAAACATCCGCGTCATTCTTTCTTCATTATCCACCAGGTGGGACGCAAACCGGGATAACTCTGTAAATTTTGCCTCGTACTGCGACACGGTCATATTATTCTGCTCCAATTTGATGAACTCCACCTCCTTCATGTGACGAATACTCTCGGGAAAGTATTTGTCGTTAAACAGCTCTTGGAACTTCTCCCAAGACATCTTCAGTGCGGCAGGTTGAGTACGCTTTATCGATTCCCACCAGTAATCTGCCTCTCCTCGCAACATAAAGGCGGCAAAGGGAACCTTTTGCTCCTCGGAGCAACCCAAGACATCAAATATCTTGGTAATCTGCTTTATCCATGTTTCAGCTACAAGTGGTTTGGGTTCTCCCTTAAACTCCGGTGGTCCCAGCTCCTTAAACTGTTTAGCGGTGACCGCCTGAGAGTTTCCAGTATTTCCACCTACGTTGTGGACAGGAGCCGCTTTCGCCTGTTGTTGCATGAATTGCATAAAGCCTCTGAACATTTGATCATTCATCATTTGGTCAGTGTTGTTGTTTACATGAGGATTGTCGCCTTCCTGATGCACATTATCCTGATTATTGATATGTGGTGAATCAACGGTCGTCTGTGCTCCATTGCTATTCTCAACATTCTCAGATGCCATTTTCAGATACTGCCACAAAATAAAAGTTAATTGATATGTCATATATTATCCTTATATTATGACCGACCAATTAAATACCATGCACATAAACTTAGGTAGGTCATACTAGCGAAGGAATTCCCCGTCTCTCCCCTCCTAGTTCTATTTTCACATCTTAGCCAGGGATCATATCCCTAAGCTCTGATACCAACTGTGACGCCCCCAAAATTAGGTATACATCACCCATCTTGGGTCGTCAGATACATGGTACAAAATACAAATACAACTTACTAATACAACTGTCGTGTACAATACGACAAAACATAAACTGTGAGTTTGAATACAAATATTATCTTCTAGAGAGTATTCATACTCAAAAGGAGTCCTCATTACATTTATTAACACACCATTACATAGAATAGTGAGGACTACTAACTAATACTATCATTCGGACCATCACTCCGTTCCCCGACTTGCCCCAGCTACGTTCTCATTTCCTGAAGAGAACAGTGAAAGAAAGGGTGAGCTCAACTAGCCCAGTAAGAAATATTATGACTAAGATAATGCAGAATAAATTATCATTAGCCTTCAACAATGTTAAACTGATAAAATATAATAGACATCAAGTTTAACTGCAGCGGAACAAGCAATCCATTAAAAGAGTCAAGTAGAAAATAAACTCTACTATCTTTTATGATTTAAAAGGTTTTTCAACACTGTGATCGCTGAGACTCAGCTTAATAAAATAATCCACATCATCGAATCACCCCTGCACTACGGCCAAGGATATTCGTGTATTCATTAATGGTCATGATCATGCCAACAACTGTCCATCAATGCACTACGGGCCAATGAGGACTTTTACCACATCATTTGTAACATTACGGTCATGATTATACCGAATAATCCCTGGTCATAATCATACCAAGTCCATCTATGCACTACAGGCCACAGATGACTTTCAACATTTTATAAACATGAGGATGATGACAATGATATAAGAATTCAATAAAACAAGTTCAAGAATTAATTTATCCAAGAATTAACAACGTCCAAATTGTCAACATGATACTGCTTTGTGGAGTAAAATTCAAGAATGCTTAGAAGAATATTTTCATGAAAAGATACTGGATGAAACGCAATTATCAAGGATATTCCACAAATTTCATGGAGTATAGAAGTCAAAACTTAACCAACTGAGTATAATAAAGAATGGAATAACAAAAGAAATCACCATGCATGCGATAGACCGCACAGACAGGTTATTCCAACAGAATAATAAATAATGGAACCAGGTCCGGCGTAAACGCACAGACAGGATATTCCGACAGAATAATAAATAATAGAACCAGGTCCGGTGTAAAACACACAGACATGATGTTCCAACAGAATAATAACAAGACGGAACCAGGTCCGGTGTAAAACACACAGACAGGATGTTCCAACAGAATAATAATAAAAATGGAACCAGGTCCGGTGTAAAACACACAGACAGGATGTTCCAACAGAATAATAACAAAAACAGAACCAGGTCCGGTGTAAAACACACAGACAGGATGTTCCAACAGAATAATAGAAGAATGTCACCAAGTATAGGGTAGATCCGCGTATACAGGTTATTCCAACAGAATAATAAGAAATGGAATAACAACAGTTCTCTTCATGAATAGGAAAGAATAACACCCCTTACCGTTTTAAAGAACTAGATATTGGAAAAGTGAAGTAGCAGAATACTTTTATTCTCTCTCTCTTATTCTCTCTATACTTTCTCTCTCTATAGCTTGAATGAATTCGTGAAAAATAATGAAGCCCTAGGCCTCTATTTATAGAAAAACTGAGGGTGACTCTTGGTCTTAACGAAGGGTCAAATGACTCTTGGTCTTAATGAAGGGTCAAATGACTCTTGGTAATATTGAAGGGACAACTACTATTGACGAAAGTAATTACTATTGACCAAGGTAAATACTATTGACGAAGGTAATTACTATTGACCAAGGTAAATACTATTGACGAAGGTAATTACTATTGACCAAGGTAAATACTATTGACGACGGTAATTACTATTGACGACGGTAATTACTATTGACGACGGTAATTACTATTGACGAAGAGACTCTTAGATGATGACATATGGCCCCCCATAAAATAACCAAACTTACCACAACGTCTCAATTATTGATTTAATAATATAACATATTATACAGATGATACTATGACAATAATTTAAGAGATATGATGCAGCAATTACTGTAGCAATAATTGAGTATAGCTGAGTGACTTCTCACGTAAGCATCAATAATCAATACCGTGTGCTACTATGCAACCACGCGTATTACTGTACTTTTACTACCGGGTAGTTCAACAGTTTTAACGGTAAAACTTCCGCCGTTATTTTTAATAAAATATTTTTGTCGTTTTCTCAATCCGACAATGATTTTGTTGTGGGGTCCACCAATAATTGTGTCGTTGTACGAATATTCCCTGTTAAAATGAATATTCCCGACCAATCAAATATTATATAACAACTTGCGTACTTTGCAAAATTTATAAATATTACCCACAACTATAACATTATATCAAATTAACTCCATAATATTCAAAAATGATATTTATAGAAAATTCATCTTTATTTATAAAAGTTGGGGTCTTACAATGATGATAATGATAGAAGAATTCAATTAAAAGAAAGCAAAGATAAATTTTTAAAGATTTATAATTTAATTTTATCCAGAATTCAATAATGTCCAAATTGTCAACATGATACTGCTTTGTGGAGTAAAATTCAAGAATATTAATGTATCAAAAATGATGTGGATAGCAAAAAAAATTAATTTTTGTCATGAATAATTCCCCGGGTGAATAGTACCCCATGAATAATACCCAATGAATAGTACTTTATGAATAGTACTCAAAATAGTACTTTGTGAATAGTACTCGTGAATAGTACTTTGTAAATAGTACTCTATAAATAGTATTTTGTGAATAGTACCGTATAAATGAATACTACTCACGGACAGTACTCTGACATGAAAAGCTTAAAATTTAACAAGAATGTGTAAAAAATATCCTTGTGAAATGATACTAGATGAAGCGTAAATTTCAAAGTATATTTTACTAATTTCACGGAGTATAAAAGCAATACTTTATCAAAATGAGGGTATAATCAGGAATACGAGATGAAATAATATTACTCACATACTACAGAGTATGGAAGAAAATATTATTCCTTATGAATACTGAACAAAAATAATATCTCTTACCTCAGAAGAAGACTGAATATTGGAATAGTAAAGTAGCAGACTTCTCTTCTTCTTTCTCTCTATAGCTTCTCTCTCTATAATTGCTCTTGTGAGTCTTAGTAAATTGGTGAGAATAAAAGAAGAATGAGCTTCTATTTATAGGAAAATATAGTTTCGATAATTGCATATTTTGGGGCTCGAAATATTACAGTATAATACCTTCATCTTTTCTTTTATTTTTAATTTAGTCCTGTAAGTATTATCAAACTTGCACCACCTACCCTAATAGTACATCAATAGTACATTCATGTGAATTAATAGTTCTATACATTTGAAAAAAATAGTTACAGTATAGTACCTTCATCTATACCTCTATTTTTAATTTATTCCTATAAGCATTATCAATCTTGCACCACCTCCCCTAATAGTACATGCATGTGAATTAATAGTACACAAATATGAATAAATAGTTATAAGCATGTGAATTAATAGAAATTAATTGCTCATTTATCTGATTAATTATCCGATTGGTCAATATAACCACCAGACATCAATTATTATCGAAATAGATGTCGATTTCCATTAACACTAATAATCCTAACACAATGAAAATATCAATTTCATCTTTAATCAATACGAACTTATTCATCATTAATATTATAACTCATAATATTTAACAACCAGATCATTCCTAGGAAACCCTGGCTTTCCGATAAGGATTTCTCCCTATTGGCGCGCAATTAGGTGACCAAACCTCTCCTTGACAGAACTTTCTAGACATTGTCAATATTACAAATAATAATATGAATAACTTTGTCATCTCAATTATTGATTTAATAATATAAAATATTATACAGATGATACTGTGACAATAATTGAATCAATAATATGAGAGATATTATGCAGCAATTACTGTAGTAATAATTGAGTATAACCGAGTGACTTCTCACGTAAGCATCAATAATCAATACCGGGTGCTACTATGCAACCACGCGTATTATTGTACTTTTACCACCGGGTAGTTCAACAGTTTAACGGTAAAACTTTCACCGTTATTTTTATAAAAAGATAATTCTGTCGTTTTCTAACTACGACAATACTTCCGTTGTAGGGTCCACCAATGATTGTGCCGTCGTACGAATATTCCCTGTTAAAACGAATATTTCCCGACCAATCGAATATTATATAACCACTTGCTTACTTTGTAAAATTTGTAAATAATACCCACAACTATAACATTATATCAAATCCACACCATAATATTCAAAAGTATATTTCGAGAAAAATTAATCTTTATTCATACAAGTTGGGGTCTTACAATCACGCTAACATAAAACTGAATCTAAATTTAAGCATCAAAACCCATCTAAAACTAAATCTAAGTTTAACAAAAAAAATTACTTTTTTGAGATATCCTAAAATAAGAGTCCTTTTTGAAATGTCAAATTATTGATCCAGATGATTCTAACTCAGACATTGACACTTGCACTTGACTATCTTATTATCTGAAAAATCACTACAATATACACCAATTTACATTAAAGATAAGTAGATTTATTATAATATTTAAAGCAATTTACATTAGTATATATCTGCAACAATGGAAATCTAAAATACTTATATATAAATGATGCGGACGTACGTGCTGTTTGGAGAAGGACGCATCTGTATAAGAATTCGATCATCCGAATTAGTAGGAGACTTTGGCACATGATTAGTACCCCTACCCAAGCCGCACATTTTTTGCGCTGCTTTAGAAGCCATCTATATATTACAAATTTCAAGATGTTAGTATGAGTTATATTTGATTACATGCATATATGAATATAAAATGACAATAATGACAGGAAATTGCATTAAATAATTAAGTACATAAACATGACAATGATATAAAGAACATGTAATACTCAACATACATTTCATTTGTTCAAGTGTCAATGTCTGAGTCAGAATCATCTTGTATACGTATTGCAGATTCATAACCATCATCTAATTCAGATTCAGTGTCAGTGTCAGTTAATAACTCTTCCTCATCAGTATCAATGTCATCTGACACAAGTATTGACTTAGGATCTAATTCATGTGGTTCATCTCCACCATCTAACTGGATTACTTCATTGTTGTCCTCCACATTTATTATAGTTTGTCTATGAAGCATCTGCTCTTGGTAAATCTCCTCGTCAACTACTTCTACACGAATGCGCATAGGAGTATGAATTATAACTTGCCAATCTGCAGGCGGTCTATCCCTATTCCTAACAGGACTAGGAGTGTAGTATACTTATACTATTTGAGTTGGTAAAACAAACGATTCGTTGGAGTACGCGGACCTATGGAGGTCAATATCGACGATTCCATGTCTGTCAACACGTATCCCTTTTTTGGAATCAAACCAACGACACTTGAACAAGTTAATATGACCCCCGTACGTGCCCTTATACGACAACTCTATGATTTCCTCCAACTCCCCATAAAAGGCACGACCAAGCTCATTGTAACAATCTCCTTGGACACACACTCCAGAATTCGTTATTCTTTTATCGTGCCCATATGCCTTTGTATGAAATTCACAACCATTTATTTTGTAACCATTGCGGCTGACTTGGTCCTTGTCTGGTCCCATAGCTAGGACTTTACATTAGCCGAAATTATTGATCCCTTAGTCAAAGCCTACAAAAACTCCATCCTATTAAATGAAGTCATAGTTAATATGGAGTATATATATGTCATGCTTAAGTAACTTAACTTACTTTGTCCCTTAGCCAAAGTGCAAATTTTTTATTACGATGGATTTGAGTATCTTTATCAATTATGCCGGGATGCTTCACTTTTAACTCGTCATTGTATAATCTATACAATGTTATAAACATTAAAATATTGGAATGTATATTACATGTCATTGAAAGTTAAGGGGTAAATATGAATTTTACATTTGTACCCTTCAAATTCGTTAATCTCCTTGCAATTGAGAAGAATGTAAGTATGTACAACGTGTAATTCTTTCTCAGAGAGGAATATACGCTTCCCTTTGCTATAAGCGCGTCTCGATAGACCAAATACAAAAATCTGATCATTTAGTTCAACATTTCCCCCATCATCATGTCTCGAGACTCGATTGGCCTTTTTCAAGACTTCGCCCGGGAAATAGTCTGAAACAAACGTAGATTTCTCATCGAAACTGTATGCCTCACATATCGAACCCTCAACATAAGCTCTATCCTTCACCTTCCGCTTAAGGTTTCCCATCACCCTTTCAAAATGGTACATCCATCTATAATGAACTGGACCCCCAACACGAGCTTCATTGGGAAAATGAATTTGTAAATGCTTCATGGAGTAAAAAAAATAGGTGGGAATATTTTTTTCAAGTTTACAGGTGATCTCTATGATGTTTTTCTCAAGTACGGACATGTCCTTCTCATTTAATGTTTTTGAACATAAGTCTTTGAAGAAACAACTAAGATCCGTCAAAGCATCCCATATTGGTTTACAAGCAGATCCCGAAATGCTATAGGCAGAGTCTCTCCATGAACACATGACAGTTATGACTCTTCATCCCTTGTAATTTCCCACCCATAATAAACCTTGTAATGTTTGACGCATATCCATCTGGTAGTTTCAGATACTTAACCCATGTGCACACATCTTCAACTTGTTTTTTGGACAATGTGTACCTTGCATGCAGTTTGATAATCTTACCATTAGAAGATTCATAAAATTCTAATCTAGGACATTTACAAATATCTTTCATGTCCAACCGTGCCTTATCATTATCTTTTGTCTTCCCCGTAACATTCATCATGGTGTTAAACATATTGTCGAACACATTTTTCTCAATATGCATCACATCTAGATTATGACGAATCAAATTCGTAGACCAATAAAGCAGTTCCCAAAAGATGTTTCTCTGAACCCAGTTATGAGATTCGCCAAACCCATTGATTATGTTTGTGGCATCAATCTTACCAAATGGGATGACCGACAATCTTATCACACGGTCTCGCATCTTCGTTCCCGACAATCGTGATGCAGGCATATCATTGTCTACTTTCCCTTTCCTAAATTGTTCTCTATTTCTTCGAAACGGGTGATCTACCGGCAAGAATCAACGATGACAGTCAAACCAGCAAGGCTTTTGACCTTTTGGTAGATTGAAAGACTTTGTATGCTCCATACAATACGGACAAGCCAACTTCTCGTGTGTACTCCATCCAGCTAACATACCACAAGCTGGGAAGTCACTTATAGTCCACATAATCGCTACCCTAAGGTTAAAATTTGTTTTCATTGCAACATCCCAAGTCTATACTCCATCCTCCCACAATACCTTCAACTCGTCTATAAGAGGTCTCAAGTAAATATATAAGTTCTTTCCAGGACTCTTAGGACCAGGAACCACAAGTAAAAGAAACATGTATGGCTGTTTCATACACATCCAAGGAGGCAAGTTGTACGGAGTAATAATCACATGCCAACATGAGTACGGAACAACTGAGTGACCAAACGAGTTGAAACCATCAGTGGACAATCCAAGCCTCACATTTATATGTTCCGATGCAAACCCAGGATATGCTAAGTTTAAATCTTTCTAAGCCTGCCCATCTGCGGTATGATTTAGTTCTCCATCTTTAGCTGGAGATTTCGCATGCTAACTCATATGTTCAACTGTTCTTGAAGACATGTACAATCTTTTTAGATGATGTGTAATTAGAAATTACCTTAAAATCTTAAACGGTATAGTTTATTTTTTTATAATCACACACTCTTTATTAGGCCTAAATTGATCATGACTGCAAAATGTGCACCTTGTCATCTGTTCATTTTCCTTATAAACCAGCATGCAATCATTGGGATATACATCGATCTTTTGGTATCCAAGGCCCAACTTCTTCACCATTTTCTTACAATAGTAATAGTTATCAGGTAATTTCTCACCGTCATGCAACATACTCTTAATGGCCTTCAAGAGCGACTCAAAACATTCATGGCTCATGTTATAATCTTCCTTGATGTTATGTAATGTCTCCACTACAGACAATGTAGTGTGTTTGTTACAACCATGCCACAATGGCTCGCTACCCTCGTCTAACAACTTAAAGAAGTCTTTGGCATCCGAATTCATAGGTTGCTCTCTGCCTTGTTCCCAATCAAAATCTGGCCCTGCAATATCATGAACCATTTCATTCATACGATGAGTACTGCTGCCTTGATTGTGTACTTCTGTGATGCCACCATCTCTTCTCTGCCCATGTCCAGCATTCTTCATAATTTTTCATGAACCCAGAAACAAGTAAATGATAGTTTACCACATCTTTGTCCATATAATTTACATTCTTACACTTCAGACAAAGGCATCTTATCTTTTTCTGACCATTCACACATTTCGGGTGACTATACGCATACTCTAAAAACACTTGACAACTAGCTCTAAATTCAGCTGTAGCCCTTATCTGGGCACTTGACTTTCGTCGTGTCATCCAACAACGGTCTGAATAGAGGTCCATGATACCACTGTATCTACAACAGAAAATATGAGCTTATTAATATATAGCATGGTCAGGCTCTCTAAACATACTTATAAGCATATGACTTGAGCATACTTCTAAGTATATTAGCAACATTTAAGCATACTTGAAAGAATATAACTTGAGCATACTTGTAAGCATATGACTTGAGCATACTTGTAAGCATATGACTTGAACATACTAGTAAGCATATGACTTGAGCATACTTATTAGAATCTGATTAACATTTAAGCATACCCGTAAGCATATGACTTGAGCATACTTGTAAGTATATGACTTCACCTCTTTTTTATAATTATGGGTAACATGTAAGTATGTAACCATAGTTGTTCAACTCGCTTGCTTCTGGATGAGTTGACTCACGAGTCAAGCTGAGTTTAGGGTTATACATATGACTTGACTAGATGACTCTCTCATTCATATGTATCAATGATTCTAACATGTAACCATAGCTGTTAAACTCGCTCGGCTTGGATGAGTTGACTCGCGAATCTGACTTAACTAGATGTCTCTTAATATGCTAAGATTCGTTATCACGGTAAGATGCATTCATGTTGTGCAACTCGAAATATGCTAAGATTCGTTATCACGGTAATATGCTTTCATGCCTCTTAATATGCTAAGATTCGTTATCAAGGTAGATATCTCTTAATATGCTAAGATTTGTTTTATTTTATTTTATTTACTATTGAGAAACAACATTAGTAAATACTCCATGTTCTCATTACATTAGTTACCCGACCAACAAATTTTTTTTGCCTGAGTCTCCCCTATCATATGAACTATCCACATGCACGACGGAATGCATATATGGCCATTTTTAGGCACCCAAGAGAAATATATAAACTACTAATATAATAAGACCAAAATAATAATGAATGAATGCAAATTAAAGCAGTAAAAAGTTCATGAGTATACAAATTCAGAGTTTACTTTAGGCCAAACTCGTGCTTTCTTTTTTGCAAGCTTCATTCTTTACTTTACATATGAGCTAAATAACTTACTCTTGATTAGAGCACTTATCTCTTAGTTCTTTAACTTAAGAGTATGCTATTGTTTTTTATCATTAATGTCTTTTAGCAGTGAATATCTAACGAAATTCTACTTAGTTTATTTTAACAATGGAAAACTTTCTAAATGGTACTTAGTTTATTTAATACATCATTTATTATATTTTATTATTTTTATTATATTTAGTAGTGGAACTAAGCAAATGCTACTTAGTTTATTATATTTTAATATATTTAATTTGATATTAGATTCTAGTTTAATATTATATTTTATTATATTTATATGATATTATATTTTAATTTATTATATTATATTATATTATATATTATTTTAGTTTAATATTCTATTTTATTCTATTTATATGATATTATATTTTAATTTAATTATATATTTAATCATATTTAATATATATTATATGTCAAATATTAAATGTTACTAAATTTAGTATGCGAAACTAAGTAAATGCTACTTCGTTTGATTGTTATATTATATCATGTTATTTTATTTTAATTTTTTTTATTAGTTGAAAATTAAGTAAATGGTAACTTAGTAATGTTACAAAGAATTTAAAATCGCTACTAACTTATATATGTATATAACTTATTGTTTCCTTACTTTGTTGGGGTACTTGGGATATGAAACAAAGTCTCATTTAAACCTACTTAAGGGTTCTTAAACCTAATTAAAGGTTCCTAAACATATAGTATAAATTAGTAACATATAGGGTTTTTAATTAAGGGTTCTTAAATATATAGTATACATTACTCAAATTAAACCTAATTAAAGGTTCTTAAACATAGAGTATACATTACCCAAATTAATCAAATTTATGTGTGTGTGTGTGTGTGTGTGTGTGTGTGTGTGTATATATATATATATATATATATATATATATATATATATATATATATATATATATATATTCATAGCAACATATCAATGCATATATGTATACATTACCCAAATTAATAAGATTCATTGTATAATTAATTATTAATATACAAAAAAGGAAATATATACCTAATGTGACGAGAATGACGGCGGCAGTAATGGCGGGCGGTGGCAGCAGTATCCCTCTTTTTTATCTTTCTATCTGGTCTGTCGAGGCGCCTGATGCTGAGTACATTAAAAAGGATCAACGACCACATACGGTCGCAGACTTTTTAATGATGTGGACGTATTAGCGACCGCTAGCGTTCACTGATTCTTACAGTGCAGTTGCTGAAACCATTGGTCGCTGTTAGGCCATTTTCTTGTAATGTAGATCACCATAATCAATTAGAATCCTCCTTCTTCAATAATAAGAAACCTAATAGAATAAGGATCAGTAAGTCAATTAAGACTTTGACCCTTCTACAACACCAAGCCACCAAATAATTAATGTCAAGTGGCATAGGCCCGTATTCGAACACCAATTATGGGCCTGAAAAATTTCACACCAACAGTGTCCCACACTCTCCTATTATAAGAAATATGATAAGGAAATAGTTAATAAGAGGTGAAATAATAGTGCTGAAGATGTGCGCGTCAAGCACAATGACTTGTAAAATGAATGGTGCATCAATAACAATAGCTTATAAAACGGACGATGCATCAAGCATAACAACCTACTAAACGGATGACATAACGACCTACTAAACAGACGGAGTGTTATAATGACTCGTCACACCATACACCAAATGACTCGTCACACCATACAACAGATGGCTCGTCACACCAAACACCAGACAACTCGTCACACCAAACGCTAGACGAGGCTTGTCATACTAAACGCCATACGGCTCGACACACCAAATGTCAGATAAGAATTGTAACACCAAAATCCAGAAGAAGCTCATCACATTGAGCACTAGAGAGCTCGTCATCTCCACCAAACAATAAAGAGCTCATCACACTAAACACCAAAGAGTTCGTCACACCGAACACAAGAGAGCTCGTCACACCAAACACTAAAAAGCTCGTTACACCAAATGCCAAAGAGGTCATCACACCGAACACTAGAGAACTCACCACACCAAACGCCAAACGACTTGCCACACCAGACACTAGACGACTCATCACACAATACGCCAAACGAGGCTTGTTACACCAAACATCATATGGCTCGCCTCACTAAACTTCAGACGGCTTGTCACACCAAATGCTAGACGAGACTCATCACACCAAACACTAGGCAGCTCGTTATGCACACTAATCACTAGAAAACTCATTGCACCTGTAAGACCCCAACTTATTATAAATAAAATCAAATTTTCTCTAATTATTATTGTGATTAATAAGGTATTAATTTGATAAAATACTTTGGTTATGGATGAAATGTGCAAATTTTGCAAAATAAGCAAGTGGTTGTAAAATATTCATTGTTGTCGGAGAATATTCGTTTGGTCGTGGAATATTCTTGTTGTCAGGGAATATTCGTACGACGACGCATCCATTTATGGGCCCTATAACGGAATCATTGTCGGATGAAGAAAATGACAAAGTTTGAGTTTTTATAAATAACGACGTAATTGTTACCGTTAACACTGTTGGAATACCTGGTGGTTAAAATACAGTAATACGCGTGGTTGCACAGTAGCACACGGTATTAGACAGTATTGTTGAATTATTGATTCTTACGTAAGAAGGCACTACTCAATAATTATTACAGTAATTACTGTTCAATATTTTATTTTATTGATTGAATAATTGTTGCATTGATATTTTATATTATTGTTGTTTCAATAATTGTCACTGCACAGTATTTCCCATTATTAGATCAATAATTCATATTATTTGAATAATATTATTAATTAGCATTATTGGCAATATCTAGAAAGTTCTGTCAAGGAGAGGTTTGGTCACCTAATTGCGCGCCAGTAAGGAGAAATCCTTATCGGAAACCCCCTCTTTCCTGGGAACGGCCTGGTTGTCATAATTGTGATTCTGTAATATTATTTGTGAATAATTAATTATTGATTTATATGATAAGAAAATATTTATTTGATGTGGATAAATAAGGGGTTTATTTATTTATGTGGTTATAAATGAAGGATTTAATGCTGAGGTATGTTATCAATATTTTGTCGGAATGGATGTATTAAAAATCATCCGTTTGTGGATTTCAGATATTTTCTGTTTGGAATTTGGAAAAACTTAAAGCTACAAAGTTGTAGAGAATTCGATTTCGTGTGGAATGGACATAAAATTCGTATTTTTCTGATAAATGGGTTATTTCTATGAATTACTGACGTTTCGGAAAATAAAATGATTTTTAGTAAATTATGGGTGGGACCCACTTTTTTTTTAGCATGTGGGCTGCTGGGATTTTTCAAGAATGGCATGCTAGATGGTCTGATATTGCATGCGTAGAAGAAAAGTATATAAATAATATTATTTTATTATTTTAGTCTCCTATGGCGTTCTAGCATTTTCCTATAAATAGACGCTTAGGTTAGAATTGAAAATTATACCAGAAACAAGTTTTCTTTCTCTCTATATTGTCGAGCGTATTTTTGTGAGTATTTAGATACTTTAAGAGTTGCTGTTCGGTACAAGCTTCCTTCGGCTTTATATCTGATATTCCGATTAGAAGTACCGTTATTTTGAGGTAAGGGATGTTATTTTCTTTATAAATGATATTATTTCTTTCAATATCATTATGCCGAAATATTGGTCTGAACTTTTTATCAAATTTAGAACTTTTTGTGTCGGGATTACTATTCACGTATACGGCACTATTCACGAATACGGCACTATTCACCAAAAAATAAAATTTTTCTTTTTTATCCAAGATATCTATTATGGTTACTATCTTTGATTGTATCCATGTTTTGATCTATTTTTTTGAATTCTGCTTCATAATTGGTTATTATGGAGTATTATTGAACTTGGATAAACTGTAATACGAATCACTAGTATTTGTTCTTTTATCTCACTGGATTCATTTTCTTTAAGATATTTTTCATCATCCTCAGTCCTAAATGATGATATTACTGAATATCTTTGGCCTGTAGTGCAAAGATGAATAATTAATTGATGAATATCTTTGGCCCGTAGTGCAAAGATGAACAGGTGTTGAGATGAACATGACCAACTGGTGAAACAAATGAATATCTTTGGCCTGTAGTGCAAAGATGAATATTTGATTCAAGATGTATATTGATTGATGTTACAGGGATAAAATATTAATGATGAACTTTTAAATCTTAGAAGATATTAGAATTCTTTCTCTACTTGACTCTTCTAATGGATTGTTGTTTTCGCTGCAGTTGTTGATCTAAAACTTGTTGTCTATTATATTTTATCAGATTTTTCATTGTTGAAGACTAATGATAATTTGTTGTATATTATCTTAGTCATAATATTCTCTACTGGGCTAGTTGAGCTCACCCTTTTCTTTTTTGTTCCATTGTTCTTCTCAGGAGAAGAGAATTTAGCAGGAACTAGCCGGGATATGGAGTGATGATTCAAGATAGTTGTTTTAGTAGTCCTCACTATTTTGTAAAATAGTGTATCAATAATTGTAATGAGGACTCCTTTTGAGTTTGTATATTGTCTATTAGACAATATTTGTATCCAAACTCACAGTATATGTGTTGTCGTATTTTGCACGACAATTGTATTACTGAGGTTGTATTTGTTTCTGTACCATGTATTTGGCGACTCAGAATGGGTGATGTATACCTATTTTGGGGGCGTCACAGTTGGTATCAGAGCTTAGGGATATGATCCCTGGCTGAGATGTGAGACAAGAACTAGGAGGGGAGAGACGGGGAATTCCTTTGCTAGTATGCCCTGACTAAGTTTATTTGGTATTTATTTGGTCGGTCAGAGTATAGGGATAATATGTGACATGTCAATTAACCCTTGTTTTATGGCAGTATTTGAGAATGGCAGCTGAGAACGTTAATAATGGGGTGAATGAGACCGTGGAGACACCTTTAATCACCACCCAGGGGAACGTGCAACAGGAAGGCAATATTTCTCCTGTAAACAACACTACCGAACAAATGATGAATGATGGGATGTTTAGAAGCTTTTTGCAGTTCATACAAAAATCAGACGAGGGAGACTCGTGCACAAAATGCGAGTGGAAATGATAGCAACGCGCGGTTTGTCACAGCTAAGCAGTTCAAAGAGTTGGGACCACCAGAATTTATTGGAAAGCCGGATTCGATCAAGGCGGAAACGTGGGTCAAGCAAATTACCAAGATATTCGATGTCTTGGGATGCACGGAGGAACAGAAGGTTCCATTCGCCACCTTTATGTTCCGCGGTGAGGCAGACTACTGGTGGGAGTCTGTGAAGCGTACCCAGCCAGTCGCAGTCAACATGTCTTAGGAAACGTTTCAAAAACTGTTTAATGGCAAGTACTTTCCTGAAAGTATTCGTCATATGAAGGAGGTGGAGTTTATCAGACCAGAACAAAATAACATGACGGTGTCCCAGTATGAGGCGAAGTTTGCAGAGTTATCCAGGTTTGCACCTCATTTGGTCGAGAATGAGGAACGAATGACGAGGATGTTTCTGAGAGGTCTAAAACCCGAGATTCGGCAATATCTTATCTCTCATAAATTTTCTTTATATTCAGATGTTGTAAACAGGGCTCAATTATTAGAGCGAGATAATAAGTATGTTCAACCAAGGGAACACAACCAGGGTCATACCGATAGCAGCGGTCATCGGAGAAATGAAAACCAGCAGCGGTAACCACTCTGGTGGTAATCGTGGTCGTGACAATAGAAGGAGCGAGTCGAGAGGAGATTTCAAAAAGAGAAGGTACAACAATGATAACGTGAAGACATCAGCACAAACATCAACTGTTTCTAGGGGAGGAGAACAAGCACCGGTCGTTTGTTACAAATGCGGGAAAGAGGGACACATCAGCCCAAACTGTCCACAACAATCCAAGGTGTGTTATAACTGTGGAAAGGAAGGTCATATAGCTAGAGATTGTCTTGTTGAGAAACCAAGTTCAACGGGGATGGTAACTCCTAAGGTTGTCCCGGACAAGTCAAAGTCAGTGGTTCCTGGAAGGGCGTTTGTCGTGAGTGCCCAAAATGCGAGGAACCCAAACGAGGTGATCACGGGTAAGATAATCATAAAGTCTTGCGAAGTTTATACCTTTTTAGATACTGGTTCTACACATTCTTTTATCTCTCCTGCTTGTGCTCAACGTTTAAACTTGACTCCGAAAAAATTAGACCTTGACTTATCTGTTGAGACTTCGTTAGGAGAAACTTTCATTACATCTGCTGTTTATAAATCTTGCTTGATTCAAGTTGGTACCATCACATTACCTGCCGATCTTATTTCATTGAAAATTCTTGCATTTGATGTGATTTTAGGGATTGATTGGTTAACCACGCATCATGCTAAAATTGATTATTTTTATAAGGTTGTTAGTTTTCATATTCCTAACCAACTTATTATGCGAATTCAAACAACCAAACCATTAAAATCAATCACTGTCATATCAAGCCATAAAGCTATTCGTTTATTGAAAAACGGATGTCAAGCTTTCTTAGCCCATGTCACAGACTTGAACAAAAATACGTCAGATTTGAATAATATTTCTCTTGTTAGTGAATTTCCTGGCGTATTTCCTGAAGAACTTCCCGGTCTACCCCCAGAACGTGAAGTTGAATTCTTTATTGACCTTGAACCTGGTACAAAGCCCATTTTTAAAATCTCATATCGAATGGCTCCTATTGAACTTCAGGAGTTAAAGGTCCAACTACAAGAGTTGTTGGACATCGGTTTCATTCGTCCTAGTAAATCTCCTTGGGGTGCTCCTGTGTTATTCATAAAGAAGAAAGACGGGAGTATACGACTTTGTATTGACTACCGAGAATTGAACCATGTCACTATCAAGAATAGGTATCCGCTACCTCGCATTAATGATCTGTTTGACCAGTTACAAGGAGCACAATTCTTTTCAAAGATCGATCTTCGTTATGGATATCATCAGTTCAAGATTAAAACTGAGAATATTCCAAATACTGCCTTCAGAACTCGGTACGGGCATTATGAATTCTTAGTCATGTCTTTTGGATTGACTAATGCTCCTGCTGCTTTCATGGATATGATGAACCGTATGTTCAAAGAATATTTGGATCAGTTCGTTGTTGTCTTTATTGATGACATCCTCATCTATTCCAAAAGCCGTGAAGATCATGAGCGCCATTTGAAGCTGGCACTGCAAAGGCTTCGCAATAACAAGCTATATGTCAAGTTGAGGAAATGCGAGTTATGGCTTAAGAAAGTAGCATTCCTTGGGCACGTGGTGTCAAAACATGGAGTATCTGTCGACCCGGCAAAGATTGAAGCCATACAAAGTTGTGAGCAACCAAAGTCGGTGACCGAAGTACGTAGCTTTCTGGGCTTAGCTGGTTACTATCGGAGATTCGTGGAAGGATTTTCTCGAATCGCTACTCCGTTAACTCAGCTGACTCGTAAAGATATAAAATTCGATTAGAGCGAGGATTGTGAGAAGAGTTTTCAAGAACTCAAGAGAAAACTCATTTTGGCACCTGTTCTGACAATACCATCTAGTTTGGATGGATTTGTTATCTACAGCGATGCTTCAGGCAAAGGGTTAGGATGTGTTCTCATGCAACATGGGAAAGTCATAACCTATGCCTCGCGATAACTCAAAGAATATGAGAGGAATTATCCTACTCATGATTTGGAGTTGGCAGTAGTCGTTTTCGCGTTGAAGATCTGGAGACACTACATGTATGGGGAGAAAGTGGAGGTCTATACAGATCATAAAAGCCTCAAATATTTTTTCACCCAAAAGGAACTCAACATGCGACAACGACGTTGGCTCGAGCTGTTGAAAGATTACGATCATACCATCCAATATCATCCTGGAAAAGCAAACATGGTAGCTGACACATTAAGTAGAAGATCATATGCGGGTACGAGTGAAATGTTGTTAACACAAAGGTCCATTTTGTATGACTTGTAAAGGATGGAGATAGAGTTAAAGGCTCCAAGTACCCATGTGATGATATCAAATATTCTAGTAGAACCGACTTTAATCGATAAAGTTAAAACTGTTCAAGCTACGGACATGGAGCTGATGCGTATGAAGAAGAAATTGTTATTCCAGAAGCAAGAATCGATGAAGAAGGAATACTTTGAGTCAACTCCAGACTTTGTGTTCCTAACAATTCTAACTTGAAGCATAGAATCATGATGGAGGCACACAACACACCGTTTGCAATCTATCCTGGGAGTACCAAAATGTATCATGATCTCCGACATACATTTTGGTGGAGCAATATGAAGAGAGAGATCACGGAGTTTATCTCGAGGTGTTTAACTTGTCAACGTGTAAAGGCGGAGCATCAAGTGCCAAAGGGTCCATTGCAACCACTTGAGATTCTGAAATGGAAGTGGGAACACATTACTATGGATTTTGTTATGGGTCTTCCCAAGGTTTCTCAAAGCATAGATGCGATTTGGGTCATTGTTGATAGATTAACCAAGTCTGCTCATTTCTTGCCTATACGGGAGACTTATTCCCTTGAACATCTTGCTAGTATGTACGTGAATGAGATTGTGAGAATGCATGGCATGCCAGTATTCATAGTTTCAGATCGTGACCTAAGATTCACTTCACGATTTTGGGTTAGCTTACAGAAAGCTATGGACACGGATTTACGATTCAGTTCGACATACCATCCTTAAACGGACGGACAATCAGAGAGGACTATTCAAACTCTTGAAGATCTATTAAGACTATGTGTCCTAGATTTTAAAGGGAGTTAGGATAAGTACCTACCATTGGTGGAATTCTCCTACAACAACAGTTATCAGGCAAATATAGGCATGGCTCCATTTGAGGCGTTGTATGGAAGAAAATGTCATTCTCCAGTATGCTGGGACGAGGTGGGTGAAAAAACATTGTTGGGACCAGAATTGGTACGTATAACTACAGAAAAGATCCAAACGATTCGACAACGTATACAAACGGCACAAGATTGATAAAAGAGTTATGCAGATCTTCATCGAAAGGACGTGGAATTTAATATTAGGGATCATGTATTGTTACATATTGCTCCATGGAAGGGAGTTACAAGATTTGGGAAGAGGGAAAAGCTTAATCCAAGATTTGTTGGTCTATTTGAAATTCTTGACCGAATAGAAAATGTGGCATATAGACTCGCATTACCACCAAGCATGTCTCGTGTTCATAATGTTTTTCACATATCTATGCTTCGTAAATATGTGAAAGACCCGAACCACATTATTGAGTTAGAACCAGACAAGATAGCCGAAAATTTAACGTACGAGGAGGTACATGTTAAGATCTTGGATAGGAAAGAGCATGTCCTACGTACCAAGGTTACACCACAAGTTAAGGTGTTGTGGAGAAACAATGCTATTGAAGAAATGACCTAGGAGTTGGAATCAGAAATGAAAGTGAGGTATCCTCACCTTTTCGAAACACCAGGTACATACGTCAATTTCAAGGACGAAATTTCATAGGGAGGGGAGGTTGTAAGACCCCAATTTATTATAAATAAAATCAAATTTTCTCTAATTATTATTGTGAATAATAAGGTGTTAATTTGATATAATACTTTGGTTATAGGTGAAATGTGTAAATTTTGCAAAATAAGCAAGTGGTTATAAAATATTCATTGTTATCGGGGAATATTCATTTAGTCGTGAAATATTCTTGTTGTCGGGGAATATTCGTACGACGACACAGCCATTTGTGGGCCCCATAACGGAATAACTGTCGGATGAAAAAAACGATAAAGTTTGAGTTTTTATAAATAACGGCGTAATTGTTACCGTTAACACTGTTGGAATACCTGGTGGTTAAAATACAGTAATACGCATGGTTGCACAGTAGCACACGGTATTGCACAGTATTGTTGAATTATTGATTCTTACGTAAGAAGACACTACTCAATAATTGTTACAATAATTACTGTTAAATTTTTTATTTTATTGACTCAATAATTGATGCGTTGATATTTTATATTATTGTTGTTTCAATAATTTTCACTGCACAGTATTTCTCATTATCAGATCAATAATTCATATTATTTGAATAATATTATTAGATAGCATTATTGGCAATGTCTAGAAAGTTCTGTCAAGGAGAGGTTTGGTCACCTAATTGCACGCCAGTAAGAAGAAATCCTTATCGGAAAGCCCCCTCTTTCCTGGGAACGGTCTGGTTGTCATAATTGTGATTCTGTAATATTATTTGTGAATAATTAATTATTGATTTATATGATAAGAAAATATTTTTTTGATGTGGATAAATGAGGAATTTATTTATTTATGTGGTTATAAATGAAGGATTTAATGCTGAGATATTTTATCAGTATTTTGTCGGAATGGAGGTATTAAAAATCATCCGTTTGTAGATTTCGGATATTTTCTGTTTTGAATTTGGAAAAACTTAATGCTACAAAGTTGTAGAGAATTCGATTTCGTGTGGAATGGACATAAAATTCGTATTTTTCTGATAAACGGGCTATTTTCAATGAATTACTGACGTTTCGAAAAATAAAATGATTTTTATTAAATTATGAGTGGGACCCACTTTTTTTTAACATGTGGGCTGCTGGGATTTTTCAAGAATGGCATGCTAGATGGTCTGATATTGCATGCGTAGAAGAAAAGTATATAAATAATATTATTTTATTATTTTAGTCTCCTATGGCGTTCTAATATTTTCCTATAAATAGACGCTTAGGTTAGAATTGAAAATCACACCAGAAACAAGTTTTCTTTCGCTCTATATTGTCGAGCGTATTTTTGTGAGTATTTAGATACTTTTAGAGTTGTTGTTCGGTACAAGCTTCCTTCGGCTTTATATCAGATATTCCGATCAGAAGTACCGTTATTTTGAGGTAAGGGATGTTATTTTCTTTATAAATGATATTATTTCTTTCAATATCATTATGCCGAAATATTGGTCTGAACTTTTTATCAAATTTAGAACTTTTTGTGTCGGGGTTACTATTCACGTATACGGCACTATTCACGAATACGGCACTATTCACCGAAAAATAAAATTTTTCCTTTTTATCCAAGATGTCTATTATGGTTACTATCTTTGATTGTATCCATGTTTTGATCTATTTTTTTGAATTCTGCTTCATAATTGGTTATTATGGAGTATTATTGAACTTGGATAAACTGTAATACGAATCACTAGTATTTGTTCTTTTATCTCACTGGATTCATTTTTTTTAAGATATTTTTCATCATCCTCAGTCCTAAATGATGATATTACTGAATATCTTTGGCCTGTAGTGTAAAGATGAATTATTAACTGATGAATATCTTTGGCTCGTAGTGCAAAGATGAACAGGTGTTGAGATGAACATGACCAACTGGTGATACAAATAAATATCTTTGGCCTATAGTGCAAAGATGAATATTTGATTCAAGATGTATATTAATTGATGTTACAGGGATAAAATATTGATGATGGACTTTTAAATCTTAGAAGATAGTAGAATTCTTTCTCTAGTTGACTCTTCTAATGGATTGATGTTTCTGCTGCAGTTGTTGATCTAAAACTTGTTGTCTATTATATTTTATCAAATTTTTCCCTGTGAAAGACTAATGATAATTTGTTGTATATTATCTTAGTCATAATATTATTTACTGGGCTAGTTGAGCTCACCCTTTTCCTATTTGTTCCATTGTTCTTCTCAGGAGGAAAGAATTTAGCAGGAACTAGCCGGGGTATGGAGTGATGATTCAAGATAGTTGTTTTAGTAGTCCTCACTATTTTGTAAAGTAGTGTATCAATAATTATAATGAGGACTCCATTTGAGTTTGTATACTGTCTATTAGACAATATTTGTATTCAAACTCACAGTATATGTGTTGTCGTATTTTGCACTATAATTGTATTACTGAGGTTGTATTTGTTCCTATACCATGTATTTGGCGACTCAGAATAGGTGATGTATACCTATTTTGGGGGCGTCACAACACCGAACACCAAAGAGGTCATCATACCGAACACCAAATAGACCGTCACATTGAACACTAAAGAGTTCATCACACCAAAAACCAACCAATTTAGCCCGAATCTAGTATAGCGCAAAACAAATATTAACCTTATATCTTGCTAAAAAATATCATTCTTTGTTGTCGTGCCGAAGAAATTCGATAAAATCAACAAAGATAATTGACCGTAGAGACATGACTTGTAGAAACTATTTTGTTGAAAATTGTAAGTTATGATATTCCATAGCCAAATATTATAAAAGGTTGTCAATGGGAGCACCGAAGTTCCTAAAAAATGAAGGATCATATTATGATTATTGAAGACATATGAACGATGGTCGATGTTTGGGACTAACTTTGCTCCATCACGATCGTTTTATGAAAATTCCATAAAAAAGAACTAAAAATTATATCTTGAAGTGAATGGGTTGAGTTTGACACCGAGGATAGCTCTATTTGAAAACTGGATTGCTTTATAGTGATTGCACAAATTTACGACGTTGTTACTGATGAGTGAGAAATATACTTACAAATTAGATAATTTTGGACTTAATATTATTCTTTATTTAAGTAATTTTAGTTCATTTTATTAGCCTTTTATGTTATTTTGTAGGAATATGCAAAGAATGGGCAAATCTGGGATTTTTCAGAAAGTAGTGGCAATTTTGTAACTATATGGAAGTTGAATGTTGGGGCATTCGTTTTGGGAAGAATTTAAATGTTGGGGCATTCAAGATCATAATGTGAGCAAGCCTATTTTGCAGTTGGGTTAATGTTTGATGATTCCTACTAGGATTTGGATGTTCTAAAACCTAATTTTGATGGTGGAAATTTAAGTATATAAAGGAGAGACTTCTAACAAAGGAGATAACGCAGAGATTAGAGATCGTTATTGAAGATTGTAAATTCAAAGAAGCTAACAAGGGAAGAAAGACGGAGACCTGGAGATTGAAGAAAATTCTACTGAGTTTTTCTTTTCTTCTTCTTTTCTCAGTTTTGTAATCTTAAGATGATGACTTATTTGATATTTCTAATTTTTAATTCTAGCATGAACTAAATTTTTAATTAACGCTGCACTTGAAACTTTTATATTCATGAATTAATTATCTATTTTATTCCAATTATTAATTCATATGGAGTTGTCTATCATATTTTGTGCGTATTGATTAATTGCCTAGTCAACAATTATCGAGACACTTTGGATGAATTCGAGAGATGAAATCTACGGTTATATTTGAATGTGATAAAATGTATTCTTAGTTATTTTGTGAATTAAATAACTAGGGTTGTGTATTGAATAGGAATATCTCTTTGCACTGCGTGTAACTTGTGGGAATTAGAACTTAATGAGTTTATTTCTCTTGTTTTGTATAGGAATATAGCAAGATTAATTGAAACAATTATTTTTTATTTGTCTCTTGGGAAAGGGCTAATAAATACTTATGCATTCTTGTTAACAACTCTATTAGATTTAGTAATTAGATGGGTTAGATAGTTGATTTGTGTGACGTAATTTAGGATATTGTAGTCTTAAACATTAAACATTTGATTTTCCAACTCTGTGTTAAATTTTAGTTTTAGTTTTTATTCACTTTTAAGCATACTTAAACATTGGGATTGTTTAAATAAATTTGAATTGATAAAAAATTAGTAGTTGGAATATATTAGGCATATATTCTTGTGGGTTCGACACTTTATATTTACTCTATATTACTTGTTGATCGTATATACTTGTGTGTATTTGTCACTATCTAAAATCATACAAAAAGTTTTTGGCGCCGTTACCGGGGAATCTATGTTTTGTAGTTATTTCAGTATTAGTTACAATCAATTCAGTCATAATTTAAACATTTTTTATTTTATGTTTTCTTTCGCCTTTGCAGGTTTTCTAATCTATGTATGCACACAAGGTCTAAAAGAAAGAAGGAACTGCTGTCGTACAGGGATGATATCGAAAGAAAGTTCCAAAAATTGAAACTATCTTATGAAGAAACACAGATGCAAGAAACCATGGTTGTAGACGAGCAAAAGTAACTAAGGGATTATGCAATGTCATTGGTGATGGAAATTCAATCCAGCATACATAGTCCCGACATTAGTGCTAACAGTTTTGAGATCAAATCGATCACCATACATATGTTGCAGAATTAAGTGGAGTTTGGGGGGCTACCAAATGACGATCCAAATGAACACCTCATCAATTTTTCAGAAATTTGCGAAACCTTCAAGTCTAACAGGGTTACAGAGGTGGTTATAAGATTGAGACTTTTCCTGTTCACAGTTCGCGATAAAGCGAAAAGTTGGCTAAAATTCTTGCCATCGAGATCAATTACAACGTCAGCAGATCTAGTACAGAAGTTCTTGGCTAAATTTGTTCCACCTGCTAAAGACGGCGAGAATGAGGAATGACATTGCCACATTCTCCCAACACGACCCGAAGATATTATATGAGGCATAGGAAAGATGCAAGGACCTACTCCATAAGTGCCCTCATCATGGACTCTATAATTGGTTACAGGTGCAGATATTCTATAATGGTTTGTGTAGCTCCACGAGGAAAAGTATTGATGCAGCAGCTAGGGGTGCTATAATGGAAAAGAATTTTGATGAAGCATACTAGCTGCTAGAACCCATGCCTACCAACAATTACCAGTGGCCTACAACAAAGATCAATCACCGAAAAACAACAAGAAATTTTGAGTTGGATGCAGTCACAGTTTTATCTACACAAGTGGCTGCATTGACTAAAGAAAATTGATTCATGGGGACCATAGTTAAACAAACGGTGGCAGTTATGTGTGAACTTTATGCGGGTAATCATGCTAATGATCAATGTGTCATCAATATGGAGGCAGTACAGTTGGGAGCTGTTGTTTAGCACACCAAAATTAAACCTCACTGTTACTCTACGAAATTAAAGAATAAGCACAGTAGCAAGTAAAGATTGATCCCACAGAGAATGATATTTTTCAGATTTATTCTAATTTTTCCAACTATAAACAGAAAGTAAAGATTTGAGCGATTTAGAGTTTGTATTAAACTAAATAAAGATAACCAAATAAATTAAAACTTCAATTCTTCAGTTCAATTTCACCTATTCACAACAACAGTGTAATCAAGATAACATTATCTCTTCCTTAGATGAAATTAACGACTCTAGATAACCGATCTCACTCAATTATCTGAAACTCTCCTTATGTTTTAAATCTAATGTGACAATCGCCTCCACTAAACCCTAACTGGTATATAACCTATAACTATCAGTATATATTTAATATGAATGAAGCATTAAAAATTAGAGAGTTAGGTTGTTCCAAGCAACAATCACACTGTCAGAGATTATTTAACTTGCTTTATGATAATCTTAATAATACGAAAAAGCTTGTCCACAATCAAGTATCACTAAGTACTACTTGTGATCAGAAATAACATCGTTTGCTTAATAGTATACCTTAATCTAGCAGATGATATCAATTAATTAATTTAATCCTGGAGAAACCAAATTAGTAAACTGAATAACATATAAGAAGTTGAAAAAGATTATCAGGATAAATTTCATGCACGAAGGAATCAATAATGAAACTTAATTAACCATTAACTGTAAATATGGTTCCACATCCCTTTAAGAACTGAAAATAAAGAACTTAGATTATGTCTTCTATCTTCAAACTCCAAGACTAAGGTTTACAATGGTGTAGCTAAGATGATGATAAACTAACTATTGCAACCTATTTATACTGCTAAACAAAGTCCTAAACCTATAACAAATAGAATCCAAATTCTAATTGGAATTAGAAACTTTAACCCTAATTTCCATGAGGAACTAAAAATCAATCTGGAATAAAAATCTTAGTCAAAAAGAAATCCTAATTAATATTAATTCAAAAATATTACAAGAAATCTGGGAAAATGCGTGGAAAAATCAGGATTTGGCCTGGATTGGGAGCAACAACACTGGAAGTCCAGAGAGCTTGTTTTTGTTTTTGCAGAGCAGTGTGACCATATTGCTTTTGTATTACGTTCTGGAGCGGCCGCGCCAGGCCCCAGTCTCCAACATTTTTCCTTTTTCCTCTTTTCAGCTCCATTTTTCCATCTTTCTTCACTTTTAGCTCCAAATCCTCCTAAAATAAATTAACACCTTAATAAGTCCTCATACACGTAAAGTATGTAATAAAACCAAACATAAAAGAATCAAAATCATAGAATATTATGCACTCATCAAATTGCCCCATACTTAGTTTTTACACGTCTTTGTGTAAACTAAAATAAAGGTTATATTATCATTCACCAGAATTTTATTCAACCAAATTCTCAAAAGGTTTCAAGTATCACATCATGAGTGTCAACACTAACTAACATAAATCCATCTAGCACCTCATCAATCAACATAACAACAACTTCATCTTTCACCATTGAACTTCTCTAAATCAAACCATATCCACATAAGTAATTTTCCTATGATTCACACACATACTCAACTCAGTTATCATGGAACAAAAATAATGCAGACTGACTCATAACTTAGAACATATTTCTCAGCTATTCATTTTCTCTTCTTGACTTTTGCAACGTCTTATTTCCTTATGCTTTTCAGAGTTACCCATGTAGCGAGCTTTCGAACAATGACTCCCAAACCAGTTAATTAGGTTTAGGGCACTAGGTGTACAGACATCCCTAATAGCTTACTAACTCAAGTAACAAAGACCAAGAAATTCAACTAGTCAAGTTGTTGTTATTCATCATACTTTTCAGCGTGAATACCTATGCTTCTTGAGTCTTGGATACCCAATTATTTCGTACAATGGACATTGCAGTAGTTATTTAAATTTTCTCAAAATTTTCAAAAAAAAAATCATTTTTCTCTTCAAATGGTTTGCAAAGTGAGATAACAGTTAAACAATTCCAATCTAGACAACTCCACATATAACTTAGCCAAATAAGCATGTTTCTCATGCTCAAGCACTTATGCAACACGAGTTTAATTCAAATTAGTTATTATGGATCATGACTTAGTTCTTATCATTCATCAATCAATTCTGAAATTTAGCATTAATTTTTGATATGTGATTTTAACCTTTGAAAACTTAGCCACATAGAATCATGGAACCAAAGACAAAAATGTTAAAAACCCACATTTTTTTATTATCAATTTTTCAAAATTCTTACCAAAAAAAGGATTGATTATTAACTCAGAGCATATACCTAAACTTAAACCTCTCCCCACACTCAAACCTTACATTGTCCCCAATGTAAGAAAATCATGCAAATAATAAAGTACTATTATCTAACATGCAACTAACAAACTAAAAATTAAAGGGATAGAAAAATCAAATCTGAATCTTGGGTTGTCTCCCAAGCAGCTGCCTTTATTTATTGTCATTGGCTCGACATCATCCTTCTCATTCTATGTAATTGGACTTGTGTATTTCAAGTGGAATAGTGACATTTTCAATTCTACATTAGGAGATTCCTTTAGATCTTGATTCTGCTCCACTCTTGCATATTCCTCTATCTCCCAACCATTGAAAAATGCAACCCTCAAATCCTCCCTTTGTATTTGTATTTGATCAAAAAATTTATACACTGAATAATCAACAACATCAATAGCAAAAAAAGAATTAACATTACCAAGATACCTCTTAGCCTCATATATGCTAAACTGGATAGTTGCATCATCCAATTCTATGGTTAAGGTTCCATGGTGTTTATCATTTATTGTTTTTGCTGTTTGCACGGGTGAAGATGTACCATCATCCATATCCTCCTTGTAAAAATATGCAGAAATTATCAGTTCTTTCACCTCTACCTCTTGTTCCTCCACATCAAATTCAATGTTATCTTTGGACATTACATTCTCACATATAGCACCGTTGCACATTCCTAAAGTAAACATTGACTCTTCTTAGTGCCATACCTCTGCACCACTTTTCAAAGTAATTGCACTCACATTCTCAACATTTTGAGAAGGTAACCTCCTTGAGCCTTGAGATTCCAAGCTACCAACTATTGTTGCAAGCTAACCTATTTGATTTCTCAATTCTTGAACCGAGGTTTTTGTCTCCTGCTGGAACTGTTGTGTTTGATTCATGAATTTTCGTGTCTGACTCATGAATGCCTTGAACATGTCCTCCATGGATTTTCCAGAATTGGAAAGTACTTCTTCGGTATATGTTTGGTACTAAGGTTGAGCTTGCTAAAAATCTTGCTGCATACTTGAAAAGGTATGGTGCATTGGTAGCATGTTTCCTCTACAACTAAGATTGGGTTGATCTTTCCATCATGTATTGTAAGTGTTAGAGTAGGAGTCATATTGATGTTGATATTGTCTTGAGAATGTTCCCACAAAATTAACTTGTTGAAAAATTTCATCCTCTTGCAAAATTGGACAAACATATGTAGTATGCCTTTACATTGAAAAAATTCCACATACCTTTGCTACTTTCATATTCCCTGTAGCTATTTGTCGAACCATAGCAGTTAAGTCAGAAATTTGTTTTTCAAGATTATACGTGCTTATTACCCCCATTCACATTTTTAGGGGCATGTTCATTCCTGGTTCCACACTGCTGTGAATTCACGACCATGTTTGTAACTAGATTTCTTGCAGACTCCGGTGTCTTCTCAACTAGTGCTCCTCCACTTGCTACATCAATCATGCTCCTATCCATTAACAACAGTCCCTCATAGAAATATTGAATCAAGTGTTGGTCATCAATTTGGTGGGGTGGACAGCTGGAACATAACTTCTCAAATCTTTCTCAGTACTCATAGAGAGTCTCTTCATTGATCTGTCTGATGCTACATATCTCCTTCCTCATTTAGCAATCCTCAAAGCAAGAAATTATTTCTCTAAGAACAACCTTTGCATCTCATTCCATAATCGTATTGATCCTGAAGAAAGATAGTACAACGTCTTTAGCCAAATCCGCTAATAAAAATGAAAAAATTCTAAGTTTTATCTACTCCTCTGTTACTCCTTGTGGTTTCATAGTGGAGCACACCACATGAAACTCCTTCAGATGCGTGTATGGATCATCACCTATAAGACCACGAAAAGTAGGCAAAAGGTGGATTAGTCCTGATTGAAGTTCAAAAGCAACATCTAAATTAGGATTTCAATACAAAAGGATGGTTAATTCAGATCAGGAGTAGCCAATTATTTTAAAGTTTAGTTGTTGTTTGGCACCACCATAACTTCCTCTTCAATTATTATACTAAGACCAGGTGATGTGAAAAGAGCTTCTTCTGTATCTTCCGTTTTCTTTATCTCTTGATCAAAAGTTAAGTCAATAGAATGAAAGGATTGAGTCGTAAATTAAAAGAAACAAAGAATAAACAAAAACAAATAATCACTCCCCAGCAACGACGCCAAAATTTAGGAGATGTTGTTTAGCACTCCAAAATTAAACCTCACTGTTACTCTACAAAATTAAACAATAAGCATAGTAGCGAGTAAGGATCGATCCCACAGAGAATGATATTATTTCAGATGTATTCTAATGTTTCCAACTATAAATCAAAAGTAAAGATTTGAAGGGTTTAGAGTTTTTATTATAATAAATAAAGATAACCAAATAAATTAAAACTTTAATTTTTCAGTTCAATTTCACCTATTCACATCAACAGTGTAAGTGAGTTAACATTATCTCTTCCTTCCATGAAATTAACAACTCTAGATAACCGTACTCGCTTAATTATCCAAAACTCTCCTTATGTTTTAAATCTATTGTGACAATCGCCTCCACTAGACCCAAATTATTATATAACCCAGAACTATCAGTCTAGATTTAATATGATAGAAGCATTAAGAATTAGAGGGTTAGGTTGTTCCAAGCAACAATCACACTATCAGAGATTATTTAACTTGCCTTCTGATAATCTTAATAATCATACCACAACACATAAACAAACACATATTAAAGTTCGTGTATAGTTCATTATTATCTTATTTTTGCATCCTCATGCTTAGGCTTAAATTTTATACTTTGATTTACTTGACAAACATGTTTAAGGTGTTTTAAAATATGTAAAAACCATAAACATTATCTCTCCAAGATCCTTCTATGATCTCACAACACAAACAACAACCACCAATAAAGCACTTTTCTAATAAGCTATAATGTTTTTAAAGAAAGAGATGAAGTAGATGAGTTTGATGTTTTACCTTTCGTAATTTTTCTTCTTCTCAAGCTTTGGTTAAGCTTTGATCTAGCTCTCCTCCTTCCTTGATAGGTCCGACCCTCTCCTCTATTTTCTCTCTATCTTGCTCTTGCTTTCTCTCTTGATTTCTAGCACTTAGAAGCTTTTGGTTAATAAATGAAAAGTCTAACACTTGTTTCGCTTATATAAAACATAATTTTCACTTCTTACAAGTTGGTCACCCAACTTAAGTCACACAAAGTCTTCCCCCTCATGTTTAAAAATTTACTTATTATCCCATTGAGTTAGCCTAATCAAACCACAATTAAAACTAACTCAAGACACTTAATAGCCACTTAATGGCCAAAATTAATTAATGAAACATCAAGCACTCATAGTCTACTTCTTAGGTCCAACTTAAGTCACACAAAGTCTTCCCCCTCATGTTTAAAAATTTACTTATTATCCCACTGAGTTAGCCAAATCAAACCATGATTAAAACTAACTCAAGACACTTAATAGCCACTTAATGGCCAAAATTAATTAATGAAACATCAAGCACCCATAGTCTACTTCTTTGGTATGGTGAGTCATGCCCATAACTCACCAATTCTTCCTTTTTGCTCCAAATTCCAGCCAACATGGCCCGAAATGCATGTTATCTTGCTTTAAATAAGAGTTGAGTCACACGTGTTCATCCCACATGGGATAAATATTTTTTTTGCTTGCTTTGGCTTCAAGTCTTAGGGTTTAACCTTAAAGCTTGAGCCACGGTTTAACCCTAAGCCAAACCATCATAAACCCTTAACTTTATCCTTGTCCCAACCCTAGCCAAATCTCTTAAACCCTAGGCTCAACCCTAGGCTCATCCATTGGCTCAAACCTAGCTAATTTCAAATTTCTTAGCCAAACCTCTTAATATTTAAGGTTAGTTAATCTAAGTTATTCTAGTTTGACATTTTCTTATCCAGTTAGGTTTTCTAACTTTCTCAGTTACTTTTTGTAATCCATTCGGTTAGTCGAAAAATCAAATTTCTATTTAATTTTCGAAAATATGATTTCGCCACCGATCTCTCTTTTCCAAAGAAACGCTATGTTATAATTCGAAAAATTCAAAAAAAACGAGCTTGCGATTTTAGCGTGAATAGTGTTTTTACATCTTTTCTCGAAATTTTTTTATTATCCACATTTATCCTCTAAACACTCAAAAACGCGCACATAACTCGTAACGCGATCATATAATGACCATAAGTCACATAAAACACAAATTATCAATAAAATCTCATTTTTATTAAATAATTTTACATAATCACATTTACAAAGATTGTTCGATCTTTGCGATTATTAATTGTCCCAAAAAAGTCTTCTCAAATTATTTACACTTTCAGCATATGTAAGCTTTTAAACATTTAAAATATTCCAAGCACATAGTCCATTTGGTCAACATAAGGATATTAATCCTTGGACTTTTACGCCCTCAACATGCATATATATATATATATATATATATATATATATATATATATATATATATATATATATATATATATATGCATACAATTTGTTGAGGTTTAATTTTTAGAAATCTTTTTGCCCCTTTTTGTGAAAGATAATTTTTGAAAGAAAATTATTTAACAAAAATAATAGGAGTTCTCTTTGTCTTAGAAAATGTTACTTTATGAACTAATTTATTTAACACTTGATATTAAATTATCAAGATCAACACAACCAATTCAATAAGATTTAGAAAATATTTTAGGTCAAAGTAAATAAGATAGTTAAAATAATTATAATATAAATCCTATGGAGTGGATTCTAATATTTTTCTTAACTTAATTACTATTTATTATTATCATCAAAATAAACTTAAAAGTTGAAGACCCGACATATATAAACTAAATAAAACTATTAAAAAGAGTACATATAGTAATTATTGATGGATAACATGTAGTAATTTGGATAGTATTAATTAATACAAATTTAGATAGTAATTATACTACAATGAATTAGGAAAGTTGAACCAAAATTTGATAAAATCAAACCAAACCAAACCAAACTAAGTTTAGCTTTTAATTATATAGTTGATTGAGCTCTTCTATGTGGACATAAAAATTGGACATGAGTGGTTTTATAATTTTACTTATTTGTATTTTGACCTCATTTTCATGTTTAATTTGTATGTCCACATAAAGTGTAAGACCCCAACTTTTTATGAATAAAGATTTAATTTCTCTAAATATTATTTTTGAATAATAAAGTGTTGATTTGATATAATGCTATAGTTATGGGTGAAATGTGCAAATTTTACAAAGTAAGTAAGTGGTCATAAAATATTCGTTTTGTCGGGGAATATTCATTTTAGTCGGGGGATATTCTTTTTGTTGGGAATATCCGTACAACGGCGCAATCATTGGTGGACCATATAACGGAATAACTGTCGGATATAGAAAGCGACAGAAATAACCTTTTTATAAAAATAACGATAAAACTTTTACCGTTAAAAACGTTGAAATACCCGGCGATAAACGTACAGTAATACGCGTGGTTGCACAGTGGCACACGGTATTGCATAATATATCTGATTATTGATTCTTACGTAAGAAGTCACTCAATAATTGATACAGTAAAATTGCACAGTCTTTCATTGCTACAGTGATAATTGAATAGTATTTTACATTATTAATTCAATAATTGTCATTACACAGTAACTCATATTATTGAAATGATATTATTAGATATCATTATTGATAATGTCTAGAAAGTTCTGTTGAGGAAAGGGGTTATGTCATATAATTGCGCGCCAGTAAGGAGAAATCCTTATCGAAAAGTCCCCTCTTTCTTGGGAACGATCTGGTTATCAGTATTGTGAATCTATAATATTAATTAGAAATAATTATTGAATAATTTTAAATAATTGATGAATATGGTAAGTAAGGATTTCTTTAAATTTTGATATAAATGGAGGAATTATAGAATGCGACAATTGTCGAAAGTTATTATTTTTTTTATAAAACCATAATTATCTTCTCCGAAAATATATTTATATATTATTATAATATTACATTATCATATTATAATAATATAATGTGATAATATAATAGTAATTTAAATGGTAATATTATTATATTTTGGCATGTGAATTAAATGGAGTGAAGACGATCAAATTGAATTTGAATTCTTTTTTTTTTAAACATGTGATAAAAGTGGTGGAGTAAGCAAATTGGCTTGGAAAAGTCTTGTTTCAAGGTAGGTGTGTTGGACGAAAAATCACCTGTATGTAAGATTTTGTCAAACCTGGTGTGCTACCACTTTCCTATAAATAGACTGTTTAGTTAAACAATGAAACTCACACCAGAATAAGAAAATTCTCTCTAGCTCTATAATATTGAGCTTATTTATTGTGAGTATAAGGATACTTTGAGTGTAACTTTTTGTGCAAGATTTTCTCAGAATAATATTTGATATTCCAGTCAAATCCAGTTTCTACTAAGGTAAATGATATTATTTTTTCTTCGTAAAGGAGGTTATTTTCTTTCAATACTCGTAAATGACATTATTTCCTTCCATATTCATAAGGAATATCATTTTCTTTCATACTCCATATTACTTAAGCGGTATTATTTCATCTCGTATTCCTAATTTTAAACTTACTATGGTAAGTATTGCTTCTATAATTCCTGAAATGGTTAGAAATTGCGCTTCATCTAATATCATTTCACTGGAATATTGGTCTGAACTTTCTTATTAAATTTAAAACTTTTCATGTTTGGGTACTGTTCATGGGCACTGTTCATACGGTACTATTCATACGGTACTATTCACGGGTATTGTTCAGGAAAAAAAATCTCTTTTTCCAAGTTATCTGTTGTGACCCTTATTCTTAAAATTGAATCCATGTTATGGTCTCACTTGATTCATTCTTATTATCATTATCATAATTCTCAGACTTAAATTATGTTGAAAGTTATATTTGGCCCATAATGCAAAGATGAATTGTTGATTGATGAATATCTTTGGCCCGTAGTGCAAAGATGAACTGTTGATTGATATCTTTGGCCCATAGTGCAAAGATAGACAGGTGTTTGGCATGATCATGACCACTGGTGATACAAACGATTATCTTTGGCCTGTAGTGCATAGATAATTCGTTGATTGGAAATAAATCACTACAACAAAAAGGGTTATTTCCGACGAAATATTCTGTTGGTAATAAGCATATTCCGTCGAGGTTAACCTTTTTTCCGACCGAATATTCGGTCAGAAATTCGGTCGTATATAAGCAGGTTGAAATTAAGTCCATCGATCTTTCGGTTGGGGATACTTAACCTCGACGGACTTATCCTCGACTGAATATTTAGTCGGGGTTAATATATGTCCGACTGAAATACTTCGGTCGAGGCTATTCGGTCGATGATAAGCATGACACATGGCAGCATGACAAAAATGGCAGATTCCTTAAACTCGACGGAATTCCGTCGAGCGTATCACTATTCCGTCGAGGATAGATGTGACAAGTATCACATGCCAAAAATGGGGAAGGACTTATTTCCGACGGAATTCTGTCGAGAATAGTACTATTCCGTCGAGAATAGTGTTTTTTTTATATTTTTTTTATTTTTGCAATATCCAGGGATTTAACCCACATCTTTTACCTGTACCTGTATTCTCAATAGCACATACACATACACAAGCTAACAATATGACCAATAACATGAATTACAATTACCAAGGCCGACAATATGTCAAAAACCAACTAAATGAGAAGTAAAAAGGTCAAAAACATCCCATTAATCTAAATTAAACTATATCAATCATCTCATTGGGCTAAATTAAACTAAATGTCAAACCGCAACAAAACCAAAGTAATGACAAGGTTTAAACTACAATACATCAAAAATAATGTAACTCAGAATGTAAACTAAGTCAAAAATAATGTAAACTACAAACGAATATAAACTAAGTAAAACTAGAAGAGCCCCTGGTGTAAGGAGGATCATCGGGCGGGCGTCGACGCTGCTCTGGAGTATGAAAATTGCCACCATCATCATCCCGCTCGTCAGTCCTCTCGTCACCTTGTTGATACAATATAATGTAACTCATTAGTCCATATATATGATTCAGTTAAAGGTAACTAAATGAAAATTAAATTACATGCAGAATATATATTTAAATTTAAAACGAATAGTATACCTGAGCAGCCAAGGAATGACTCAACATTGGCCCAAACGTGTCCTCGACTAAGGTAACCACCATCCGAACAATCTCGTCGCGTATCGCGGCCCACTGCTTCGGAGGGATACCCGTACTCTCGGCGGTGGCACCAGCTGCAACGTCCTGCGCAAGCTGATAGAGGCGAGAATGGCTGGGTAGGTCCTGACGATGGAACAGCGGATCAGTCTCAAACCTCTTCGACACCGCAGCCATAACACGCTGGAACAAAGCATCGTCTAAGCCAGCGCCCATATGTGATGGTCCCACGAGGGCTCTCGAACGCAGACGCTGGCTAGAGCCTACAAAAATAAATATAACATGAATAATATGGCAAATTTTCTTTATTCATAAACAAGAAATAAACTAAAAATATTATACCTCCTGGCAATGTATAGGCTGGTATCCTCGGTAACCCCATCACTCGATACTGGCCGCTAGTACTAGTGGGAGTATCCTGAGACGCAAACCAAAGAGTCGTCTCCTCGTCCTGAGATAAACTAATCTCGGGTGGAGGGACGGTGGAATCTAACGTCTCAGGATCACCCCTAGCAGCCTGCAATTCCGCTATACGGTGGCTGCGGATCTTCTCAAACCGCTCTTGTAATTTGATATATGTACATGTGAGTTATCTTGGTATCATCATATAAATTACGTAATATTATCCTAAATAATATTTATTATAGTAAATGTATTACCCGTATAGCTAGTGCTGCTGGAGACATCGTCAATCCCGAAGTAGAGCTCTTCGGCGTATGGACTCTATCCCAGAACTCCATCATAGTAGGAGGTCGGCCCAAGGTACTCCGCTTGGCCTAAATCATATACATTAAATAATATCACCTTCATTTACTATAGTTGCAGTTTAATATTAAACTAAACTAAAGGAAAATACATACCGCCTTAACCTCCTGAAATGATTGCGAGTCAGAAGTATGTACAACTCGCAGCTTGCCTCGATTCTTCTTCATCTGCTCTGACTTGGTCTTGAACGCAGCATCATCCCAGTACGCACACATCGCAACCCATGCTAGATCTAATACTGCCGGCGGCTGATGCTCTCGCAAAGTAGTCCTGGGCGATTTTTCTACCGCCCGGACTGCCCTCTGTCGCATCTCGTACAGCCAACCGACATAATTCTTCGAGATGTGGGCAATGATAATGGCGTCACCATCCACCTCAGTGATTTCGATCTCATATCTATAGTATCTCTATCAAACAGACATAACATACGTATAATTAATTATTTGAACAATATGTAAATAACATGGACCTTGATTTAATAAATGTAATTCGACTTACGTGAAACTCCCGCAACACTGTCACCATGAAGTCGGCATCATAACGCGAGTACTGGCTAAATCGCATACAGCAAGTAGGGAGATGCACCAGGCAGATGGCGTGTGCGGTCGCCTTAGCGACAGGATCCATAATACTAGAATACAAAATTTATTAAGAACATTTTAATTTATTAATCACATAATAATATCATCGCAATTGAACATAAGTGATAGTTGAAACCTACACATACGAGCCGACATCAATTGGAACGATGTCAGGCACTGCCGGCGGATGACCTAATCGACTGAGGTTAGGCCATCGCTGACGCCGACGTCTAGCATCTGTATGTTTAATATAGTTATGACATTGTCAATGAATGTATAATATAGTTATGAAAAAAATGTTACTGAGCTAAAAAAAGAAATCAACTCACTAGCATCTGAAGACGACCCGCCCTAGGAGCTGTCGCCCGATCCGGAGCGGCCACCACTACGGCTACCTCCACCGCTATGTCGAGGCATAGCTGTACTACTGAAATAACAGACATAAATACGATGACATTAATTAAATTTCATTGCAATTATTATATATAATTTCGTTGTATAATATTTACAAAACACCAATTAGTGAAGTAGTATGTTGTCAAACCCGTCAGAATCAAAATCATTTTCATTTCCATCTTCTGATTCTGTCTCTTCCTCTTCTGTATCAATTTCTTCCTCAGTATCATCATCTACCACCACATACAGAATGACAACCACATCTTCCTCCACTTCGTCAACATCGAGTATGTCAACGACATCATCAACTAACACAACATCATCATATAGCACAACGTGGCTGGGATTGCTAACTTGTTCTTGCAAAGGGTCATCTGTACCATCAAATGACTGAGACTTCATTGTCACAACTGTAGACCAGGGGGTTCTATAATTTATGACATTAGGGGTGTAGTACACTTGAGTTTATTGGCTGGCTAACACAAATACGTCATCAGACTGTAAATTCGATTTTATATCTACTATGACGATTCTATTACGATCAACTTTAACACCCTTTGCAGTATCAAACCAGCGACACTTAAATGTAACAACCTTTTTAGCCCCTGGATAATTGAGCACGACCACCATAGTAATTGGACTCAGAATCTCCATAACAACTTCCCAACACAACAATGTCAGAGTTAACTGATGTCAATTCATTCAAGTCATCAACCTTGAATCTATACCCATTCACGATACAACCTAGAAATAAACTAACGAGTTTGTACGGGCCTAAAATGACATTTCTAAAACGCTCATAATCGTTCTCTTCTTCGACCCTTCTCTTAAACCACTGATGAAAATTGTCATTAGTGAATGCTTCCATCTGTGATGTAGTCAACCCTGGGTTAGAAGCTCGCGATTCCAATTCGAATGCGCTGCGTACAATAATATGGCAATTGTTTAATTATTTGATTAAGGTAATAAAAAATCATTTTTAACTTGAAATAATACATACTTGATGCACGACGATACTTCAGGCATATTCAGAAGCATGTATGTAGATACAATCTTTAAATCTTTATCGGTTAGGTAAGTCGTCGTCTCATGTCCAAATGGTTTGGTCGGATAAGTGAATACAGCCAACTCATCAGCACGCGTTTGGGGATCGACGACGATCTCATTCTGACTTGGACGATTGTGCTTCGTTGAGACTACATCGTCAAAGTATAGCGAGCAGAAGTTGACAAGCTCTTCCTCCGTATAACGTTCAGCTATAGAACCCTCTACACGAGCTTTGTTTTTAACTTTTTATTTTAATCGACGCATATACCTAAAATATGACAATATAATAGTAGAAACAAATATTCAGGTGATGATTATAACACAATATAGGTGATATTACCTCTCAAAAGGATACATCCATCGATATTGCACCGGTCCTCCAAGCTTAAGTTCATATGGCAGATGAATAGGCAAATGCTCCATCGAGTCAAAGAACCATGGAGACACCAGCTGAAAGTTGCTCAAAATTTATAAAAACGCACCATGTGCATTGGCACCGACCTAAGTGAGAGACATAACATCCAGTAACAGTCCCAAACTGGGGACTATTCGACATTCACTCCTAATGAGTAAATGTCGAACGGGTTTCTAAGTTAACACCTCCAAAACATGTATGTCGAACGGGTTTCTAAGTTGACACCTCCATTTAATTTTATTGTATTGTATTGTATCCCAACTAAACAAATGCTACTTAGTTATTAATTGTATTTAATTTTATTTAATTGTATTTTATTTAATTTTGATTTTATTTAACTAAGTAAGTTGTGACGCCCCCAAAATAGGTCTAATCCACCCAACCTATTCTGAGTCACCAAATACATGGTACAGAAATAACAACTTCATTAATACAATTGTAGTGCAAAATATGACAACACTTAAACTGTGAGTTTAAAAACAAATATTGTCATCTAGACAATATTCATACTCAAATAAGTCCTCATTACAATTATTAATACACTATTTTACAGAATAGTGAGGACTACTAGAACAACTTCTAGAACCATCATTCCACACCCCGACTAGTACTCGCTACATTCTCGCCTCCTGAGAAGAAAAATAGAATAAAAAGAAAAAGGGTGAGCTCAACTAGCCTAGTAAAGAATATTATGACTAAGATAATATAGAACAAATTATCGTTAGTCCTCAATAGGGAAAAATATAATAGAATACAATAGACAACAAGTTTTAAATCAATATTCACAGCGAAAATAATAATTCATTAGAAGAGATAAGTAGAGAATGAAATCTACTATCTTCTATATATGAATTTAAAAGTTCATCGTCAACATTTTATCCCTGTAACATCAATCAATATATATCTGGAATCAAATATTCATCTTTTCACTACAGGCCAAAGATATTCATCAGTTGGTCATGTTCATCTAAACACCTGTTATTCTTTGCACTACGGGCCAAAGATATTCATCAGAAATCATTCATCTTTGCACTATAGGCCAAAGATATTCAGTAATATCATCATTTAGGACGAGGATGATGAAATATATTTTATAAAAAACGAATCCAGTGAAACAAAAGAACAAGTATTAAGGATTCGTACTTTAAATAATCCAAGTTCAAAAATACTTCATAAATAACCAGATTGGAGTAAAATTCAAGAATGAAGACCAAAACATAGATCCAATCAAAGATAGGAACTATAACAGATAATCTTGGACACAGAAAAGAAAATTTAATTTATCTGTGAATAGTGTCGTATTCGTGAATAGTGTCGTATACGTGAATAGTGCCGTATACGTGAATAGTAACTCCAACACTACAAGATAGAAATTTCACAAAAAATATCATCATGCTTCGTGAATAGTAAATCGTGAATAGTAACTCATGAATAGTAACTCGTGCATAGTAACTCGTGCATAGTAACTCATAAATAGTAACTCATGAATAGTAACCCCGACATGAAAAAGTTCCAAATTTGATAAAAAAAAAAATTCAACCAATATTTTGACATAATGATATTGAAGAAATAATATTATTTTTAAATAAAATAACATCTCTTACCTCAAAAGGATAGTACTTCTGACTGGAATACTGGATATAGTGCTGAAAGAACTTGCACCGTATAGCAATACTCAAAGTACTAAAATACTCACAAAAGTACGCTCGATATATAGAGAGAAAAAGAGACAGAAATATGTAGTTTCTGGTGTGATTTTCAATTCTAACCTAAGCACCCTATTTATAGGAAAATGCTTAGAACACCAAAAAAAAAATTTAATATAATATATATATATATATATATATATATATATATATATATATATATATATATAAATTTTCAAGCCCACCTTTGAAATCAGATCTTAGCATTTCCCACATGCCAATCTTCTAGAAAAAAGGTAAGAAAAATATTTTTCATAGATAAAATATTTAAAACTTCCAAAAATCAATTATTTTAGAACTACGAAACTTCAATAATTCATAATAAATAGTCTTTTATCAAAAAATTCGAATCTTGCGTCTTTTTATAGGAAATTCAATTCTCTACAACTTTGCAGAAGAAAGTTTTTCCAAATTCCAAACAGAAAATGACAGAAATCTATAAACGGACGATTTTACAGGCTATAATCAAATTTCAGTCAAGAAATGGGGTCCACCGACACACAAAACATGTGTTAATCATTTAATACAATAAAAATACTCTTTCTCCTCATATACTCATATATCCCACATTCATTATAAAAATATCATCATATTATATTATAATAATATAATAAAATATTATTTTATCAGAAAAGATAAAATATCAATTTTTAACAATTGTCACTTTAAAAAAATTTCCATCTATATCCACATAAAATGAATATTTTTCTCATCATATAAATCAATAATTAATTATTCACAAATAATATTATCGAATCACAATACTGACAACCAGACAGTTCCTAGGAAAGAGGGGGCTTTCCAATAAGAATTTCTCCTTACTGGCGCGCAATTAGGTGACCAAACCTCTCCTTAGACAGAACTTTCTAGACATTGCCAATAATGTTATCTAATAATATTATTCAGATAATATGAATTATTGCTCCGATAATAAAAAATATTGTGTAGTGACAATTATTGAATAACAGTAATATAAAATATCAATGCAACAATTATTGAATCAATAAAATAAAATATTGAACAGTAATTACTGTAAAAATTATTGAGTAGTGCATTCTTACGCAAGAATCAATAATTGGTGCAATATCGTGTGGTACTGTGCAACAACGCGTATTACTGTGTTTTAACCACCGGGTATTTCAATAGTATTAACGGTAACAACTACGCCGTTATTTATAAATAACTTATACTTGTCATTTTCTTCATCCAATCGTTTTCTGTTATGGGGTCCACAAAAGGCTGCGCCATCGTACGAATATTCCCCGACAGCAAGAATATTTCACGACCAAACGAATATTCTCCGACAACAATGAATATTTTATAACCACTTGCTTATTTAAAAATATTTGTGCATTTTATCCATAACTAACCACATTAATCAAATAAACCCTTACTATTTCAAAATAATACATAAAGGAAATTCTATTTTATTAAAAAAAATTCGGGGTCTTACAACCTCCCCTCCTTGTGAAATTTCATCCTCGAAATTGACGTACGTACCTGGCGATTTGAAAAGATGAGGATACTTCGCTTTCATTTTCGTTTCCAACTCCCAGGTCATTTCTTCAATAGCATGGTTCCTCCACAAAACTTTAACTTGTGGTATGACCTTCGTGCGTAGGACATGCTCTTTCCTATCCAAGATCTTGACAGGTACCTCCTCGTACGTTAAGTCTTCGGCTATCTCATCCGGTTCTAACTCAATGATGTGGTTCAGGTCGTCCACATAATTTCGTAACTTCGATACGTGAATAACGTTATGAACACTCGTCATACTTGGCGGTAAAATGAGTCTATAGGTCACAGTTTCTACTCGATCGAGGATTTCAAATGGACCAATAAATCGAAGGTTTGAGCATTCCTCACATCGCCAATTCTCACTTTTGGAATAACAACTTCTTGCACCTCCTTCTTCATATTCATCAGCTCCGGTGTGTAGCTTCAGCGATTTTAACTTTATCGATAAAAGTCGATTCTACTTGTATATTCATTATCTTCACGCAGATTCTTGGAATCTTTAACTCTATCTCCATCTTCTGTAAGTCGTACGAAATGGGTCTTTGTGTTAACAATATCGCACTCGTAACCACATACGATTTTCTACTCAACACGTCAGTTACCACGTTCGTTTTTTCCAGGATGGTATTGAATGGTATGGCCGTAATCTTTCAACAGCTCGAGCCAACCTCGTTGCCGCATGTTGAGTTCTACATTCCTCGCTCCATTCGAATTTTGTATCTTTTCAAGTCAGCTGAGTTAATAGAGTAGCGATTCGAGAAAATCTTTCCACAAAATCTTCGATAATAACCAATTAAGCATAGAAAGCTACGTATTTTGATTACTGACTTAGGTTGCTCTCAACTGTGACTCATATCCCAATCTTGGATAGCACGTCACAATGACACCTATCAGTTTACTACCACACAAATATGGTGTCCCCTACAGAGAGTTTGGCTTTGGTGTATTCCGCATAGGAAGTCACCAGATAGAGGCTCGAGTACCAAATTCTATAGTTGAATTTTTAACTCCTGAAGTTCAATAGGAGCCATTCGATATGAGATTTTAGAAATGGGTTTTGTATCGGGTTCAAAGTCGATACAAAATTCAATATCACACTTTGGGAGTAAGCCAAGAAATTCTTCAGGAAATACATCAGAAAATTTACTAACAATAGAAATATCATTCAAATCTGACGTATTTTTGTTCAAGTCCATAACATGGCTAAAAAAACTTGACATCCGTTTTTCAGTAAACGAATGACTTTATGGCTTGATATAAAAGTGTTTGACTTCAATGGTTTGGTTTCTTGAATTCGAATAACAGGTTGCTTAGGAATATGAAAACTAACAACCTTACGAAAGCAATCAATTTTGGCATGATGAGTAGTTAATCAATCAATCCCTAAAATCACATCAAAAGCAAGTATCTTTAAATAAATGAGGTCAACAGGTAATGTGATGGTGCCAACTTTGATCAAACAAGATTTATAATCAGTGGATGTAACGAAAGTTTCTCATAACGGAGTTTAAACAGATAAGTCAAAGTCTAATTGTCTCCGAAGTCAAGTTTAAACGTTTAGTATAAGCAGGAAAGATAAATGAATGGGTAGAACCGGTATCTAATAAGGTATAAACTTCGTAAGAATTTATAATTAACTAAGTCGTGCTAACTTCGTTCGGGTTTCTCGCATTCTAACCAGTCACGACAAACGCTCTTCTAGGAACCGTTGACTTTGACTTTTCTGGGATAGCCTTTTGAGTCACCATCCCCGCTGGACTTGGTTTCGATACAGTGCAATCTCGAGAAATATGTCCTTCCTTTCCACAATTATAACATACCTTAAACTGTTGTGGGCAGTTTGGGCTGATATGTCCTTCTTTTTCGCACTTATAGCATATGACCGGTGGTCGTTCTCCTCCCTTGGAACCAGTTACTGCTAGTGCTGACATCTTCATATTGTCATTGTTGAATCTCCTCTTTTTAAAATCTCCTCCCGACTCGCTTCTTCTATTCTCATGGCCATGATTACCACCAGAGTGGTTGCCGCTCTTATCCGTATTTTTCTTTCTCCGCTGGTTATCGTTGTTCTGATGACTGCTGTCACCGGTATGATTTTGGTTGTGGTCCCTCGGTTGAACGTACTCGTTATCTCGCTCTAATAATTGAGCCATGTTGACTACATCTGAATATAAAGAAAATTTATGAGAGATAAGATATTGCCGAATCTCGGGTTTTAAACCTCTCAGAAACATCCGCGTCATACGTTCCTCATTCTCCACTAAATAAGGTGCAAACCTGGACAACTCTGCAAATTTCGCCTCGTACTGGGACACCGTCATGTTATTCTGCTCCAGTCTAATAAACTCTACCTCCTTCATATGGCGAATACTTTCAGGAAAGTATTTTTCATTGAATAGTTTCTGAAATGTTTCCCAAGACATGCTGAGTGCGGCAGGCTGAGTACGCTTTACAGACTCCCACCAGTAGTCTGCCTCACCGCGGAACATAAAGGTGGCGAATGGAACCTTCTGTTCCTCCGTGCATCCCAAGACATCGAATATCTTGGTAATTTTCTTGACCCACGTTTTCGCCATGATCGGATTCGGCTTTCCCTTAAATTCTGGTGGTCCTAACTCTTTGAACTGCTTGGCTGTGACAAGCCGCGCATTGTTAGCATTTCCACCCGTATTTTGTGAACGAGTCTCCCTCGTCTGTTTTTGCATGAACTGCAAAAAGCTCCTAAACATCTCATCGTTCGTCATCTACTCATTGGTGTTGTTCACAGGAGGAACATTGCCAGCCTGTTTCACATTCTCCTCGTTGGTGAGTACAGGCGTCTCCACGGTTTCATGTACTCCACTGTTAACATTCTCAGTCGACATTCTCAAATACTGCCATAAAACAAGGGTTAATTTAACAAATTAGCATATCACATAATATCCCTATATTATAACCGACCAACAAATAAGCTTAGGTAGGACACACTAGCGAAGGATTTACTCGTCTCTCTCCTCCTAGTTTTATTCTCCGATCTCCGTCAGAGACCATATCCCTAAGCTCTGATACCAACTGTGACATTGGACACCATCATGTGTCAGCACCTCACAAAGGTACCTATCAGCTTGCCACCGTAGAACGGCGTCCCCTACGGAGAGTCTGGCTTCGGTGCATTCCCCATCAACAGGATGTCACCAGATAGAGGCTCGGCGCTCTTTACTTATAACCTGGCTCTGATACCAACTGTGACGCCCCCAAAATAGGTCCAATCCACCCAACCTATTCTGAGTCGCCAAATACATGGTACAGAAATAACTACAACTTCATTAATACAATTGTCGTGCAAAATACGACAGCACTTAAACTGTGAGTTTAAAAACAAATATTGTCATCTAGACAATATTCATACTCAAATAATTCCTCATTACAATTATTAATACACTATTTTACAGAATAGTGAGGACTGCTAGAATAACTTCTAGAACCATCATTCCACACCCCGACTAGTACTCGCTACATTCTCGCCTCCTGAGAAGAAAAATAGAACAAAAAGGAAAAGGGTGAGCTCAACTAGCCCAGTAAAGAATATTATGACTAAGATAATATAGAACAAATTATCGTTAGTCCTCAACAGGGAAAAATATAATAGAATACAATAGACAACAAGTTTTAAATTAATATTCGCAGCGGAAATAATAATTCATTAGAAGAGATAAGTAGAGAATGAAATCTACTATCTTCTATATATGAATTTAAAAGTCCATCGTCAATATTTTATCCCTGTAACATCAATCAATATATATCTGAAATCAAATATTCATCTTTGCACTACAGGCCAAAGATATTCATCAGTTGGTCATGTTCATCTAAACACCTGTTCATCTTTGCACTACGGGCCAAATATATTCATCAGAAATCATTCATCTTTGCACTACAGGCCAAAGATATTCAGTAATATCATCATTTAGGACTGAGGATGATAAAAAATATTTTAAAGAAAACGAATCAAGTGAAACAAAAGAACAAGTATTAAGGATTCGTACTTTAAATAATACAAGTTCAAAAATACTTCATAAATAACCAGATTGGAGTAAAATTCAAGAATGAAGACCAAAACATAGATCCAATCAAAGATAGGAACTATAACAGACAATCTTGGACACAGAAAAGAAAATTTAATTTTTCTGTGAATAGTGTCGTATTCGTGAATAATGTTGTATACGTGAATAGTGTCGTATACGTGAATAGTAACTCCGACACTACAAGATAGAAATTTCACAAAAAATATCATCATGCTTCGTGAATAGTACTCGTGAATAGTAACTCGTGCATAGTAACTCATGAATAGTAACTCATGAATAATAACCCCGACATGAAAAAGTTCCAAATTTGATAAAAATTTTCAACCAATATTTCAGCATAATGATATTGAAGAAATAATATCATTTTCGAATAAAATAACATCCTTACCTCAAAAGGATAGTACTTCTGACTGGAATACTGGATATAGTGCTGAAAGAACTTGCACCGTATAGCAATACTTAAAGTACTAAAATACTTACAAAAGTACGCTCGATATATAGAGAGAGAAAGAGAGAGAAATCTGTAGTTTCTAATGTGATTTTCAATTCTAATCTAAGCACCCTATTTATAGGAAAATGCTTAGAACACCAAAGAAGAAAATTAAATATAATATTAATATATATATATATATATATATATATATATATATATATATATATATATATTCGAATGTTGAGATTTATTATAGAAATTCAATTCTCTACAACTTTGTAGAAGAAAGTTTTTCCAAATTCCAAACAAAAATTGATCGAAATCTATAAACGAACGATTTTACAAGCTATAATCAAATTTCAGTCAAGAAATGGGGTCCACCGACACACAAAACATGTGTTAATCATTTAATGCAACAAAAATACTCTTTCTCCTCATATACTCATATATCTCACATTCATTGTAAAAATATCATCATATTATATTATAATAATATAATAAAATATTATTTTATCAGAAAAGATAAAATATCAATTTTCAATAATTGTCATTTTAAAAATTTTCTCCATCTATATCCACATAAAATGAATATTTTTCTCATCATATAAATCAATAATTAATTATTCACAAATAATATTACCGAATCACAATACTGACAACCAGGCAGTTCCTAGGAAAGAGGGAGCTTTCCAATAAGGATTTCTCCTTACTGGCGCGTAATTAGGTGACCAAACCTCTCCTTAGACAGAACTTTCTAGACATTGCCAATAATGTTATCTAATAATATTATTCAGATAATATGAATTATTGCTTCAATAATAAAAAATATTGTGTAGTGACAATTATTGAATAACAGTAATATAAAATATCAATACAACAATTATTGAATCAATAAAATAAAATATTGAACAGTAATTACTGTAACAATTATTGAGTAGTGCCTTCTTACGTAAAAATTAATAATTGGTGCAATACCGTGTGGTACTGTGCAACAACGCGTATTACTGTGTTTTAACCACCGGGTATTCCAACAGTATTAACGGTAACTACTACGCCGCTATTTATAAATAACTTATACTTGTCGTTTTCTTCATCCAATCGTTTTCCGTTATGGGGCCCACAAAAGGCTGCGTCGTCGTACGAATATTCCCCGACAGCAGGAATATTACACGACCAAACGAATATTCCCCGACAACAATGAATATTTTATAATCATTTGCTTATGTAAAAATATTTGCGCATTTTATCCATAACTAACCACATTAATCAAATAAACCCTTACTATTTCAAAATAATACATAAAAAAAATTCTATTTTATTAAAAAAAAATTCGGGGCCTTACATAAGTGCTTCTCAGTTTAATAATATTTATTTTGTATTATATTATTTTAAATTAAATTAAGTCAATTATTTACTGAATTTAATTTAATTTAATTTAATTTTTATTATCTTAAATTAAATTATAATTTTATTTTATTTTATTTTAAATAAAATTATTTATTTTATTTTATTTTATTTTAATTTAATTTAATTTATATTATCTTAAATTAAATCATAATTTTATTTTATTTTATTTTAAATAAAATTATTTATTTTATTTTATTTTATTTTAATTTAATTTACTTTACTTTAAATTAGTTTATTTTAATTTAATTTATTTGTATTTAATTTATTTTGTATTATATTAATTAATTTAATTTAAAGTAATTAATTAATTTATTTTAGTTATTTTAATTTATTTAATTTTATTTATTTTGTATAATATTATTTAATTTAATATACCTTAATTAATTAATTAATTTTATTTTATTATTTATTTATTTTGTATTATATTATTTAATTTAAATTAAATTAATTAATTAATTAATTTTAATTAGTTTATATTATTTAATTTTATTTATTTTGAATAATATTATTTAATTTAATTTACCTTAATTAATTATTTTATTTTATTTTACTTTATTTTATTTTATTTATTTATTTTGTATTATATTATTTATTTAATTTACCATAATTAATTAATTTATTTTAGTTAATTAATTTATTTTGTATTATATTATTTATTTTGTATAACTTTATTGTGTTTTTTTATTTTATTTTAGTGTCAAACTAAGTCCTAATTGTCTTTTATAGTTAAGTATTGATTTATTTAATACTATCTATAACTTCCATGGAAATTCCGTCAGAAATTCCGTCGGAAATAATTTAACACCCAAATAAGACAAGTTTTCAATTGATTCACATTATGCAATTCACAATGCTATATAGAATCCATAAGGCAGAAAATGGATATGGTTAACCATTTTATATGAACCAAATCCATATAACAGAAAAAAGGCAGAAAATGGATATGTTGAACCAAGACAAATCAAATTATTCAAACCAACATGAATCCTTAATTCAAACCAATATGGATATGCAGAACCAATATAGATAATTCATTTCATTGAATATAAGGCAAATCATATGCATTTCACTGAATATTCAAACCAATTTAGGAATATAACAATCAATAATTTAATTTCTTAATTCAAACCAAAATGGATATGATGAACCAATATAGAAACTTTTAGAGAACATATCATTCAACAGTATAATTTCTGATATTTAGGGCTAAAATCAATTTAGGAATTCTTAAAAATGATTACAAAAAACTTAAGCCCTAACCTGTGAATTGAAAAAGTACCAAATTGTGGAAGAAGAAGAAGACCCTAGTCGTCGGAGCCGGCACCACCACACCTGACCACCGCCGCTGCCGCCGGAACCACCACACCTGACTTCACCTCCTCAAATGGGGTATGGACCAAATGCGGGAGCTTACAGAAAGGAAGAAATATGGAGGAGATGAGAAGGAGGAGAAAGGGAGAGGAGAGATTAGAAGGAGAAGAAATATGGAGGAGCCGCTGCTGCTAATTAAGAGGAAAAGGAAATAAGGTAAACAGATTAGGGCTGCTGGGGCTACTAATGTTTAAAAAAAGAATAAGCTCGACGGACTTCGGTCGATTTTAGTTCCGTCGCCCTTTAGCTATTCTCGACGGTTCAGTCAGTCAAATTTACAAATATTCCGTCAACCTTAAACTCGCGCTGGCGGGAAATCTACGCGCCAAGTAAAGGGGCTTAATTCCGATGGATGTCCGTCGACTTTAGTTTAATCTCGACGAAATTAAATTCGACGTAATATTCTGTCGACATTATATTAACCTCGACGAAATGTATTCGGTCGGAATTAATTCCGTCGGAGATAACCCTTTTTCTTGTAGTGAATATTGATTGATGTTATAGGGATAAAATATTGATGATGAACTTTTAAATCATGGAAGATAGTAGACATCATGCTCTACTTGACTCTTCTAATGGATTATTGTTTCCGCTGCAGTTGTTGATCTAAAACTTGTTGTCTATTGTATTCTATCAGATTTTTTCCTGTTGAGGACTAATGATAATTTATTCTGCATTATCTTAGTCATAATATTCTTTACTGAGCTAGGTGAGCTCATCCTTTTCCTTTTTCTTCCATTTTTCTTCTAAGAAGGCGAGAATATAGCTGGGACTAGTCGGGGTGTGGAGTGATGATTCAAGGCGATTTTTATAGCAGTCATCACTATTTTGTAAAATAATGTATCGATAATTGTAATGAGAACTTTATTTGAGTTTGAATATTGTCAATAAGACAGTATTTGTATTAAAACTCACAGCATATGTGTTATCGTATTTTGCACGATAATTGTAATAATGAAGTTTATAGTTGTTTTCTGTACCATGTATTTGACGACTCAGAATAGGTTGTGTGGACCTATTTTGAGGGTGTCACATAAAGTTTTTCTAGTTGATTTCCTTTCTTAATTATTGTTTTTTACTTCCTAAAGAATTCTTCTATGTAAGCTCAAACAATTAAGATGAAAATTGGCCAAAAATATGAATATACTAAATAGTTAAAGATTATTATTAGTTTTCTTTAATTTAAACTAGCAGTACATCCCATGCAAAGCATCGGGTTTTATTCTTGATTCTTAAATTTTATATTTATTTTTGGTTAATATTTTTTTTGTATAATATTTTGAGTAGAACAAGTAATATTACTTTTGACTTAACATGCTATTTTCTTTAAATTTCACATGTTAATAGTTTTGTTTTTTTGTTCAAATTTTATCTATTAATTATTTATTTGTAATAATAAATTTTTTATTTTTAAATAATATTATTGTATGGGTGGTCAATATATTATATTATACTTATATTTTAATAATAGTAACAGTTGGATATTATGCAAGATGATCCTCAAATGAAAATAGTTTCCTTCTTAAATTATATGTACTTAAATAATAATAATAATAATAATTCTACTTATACTTGAAACATAATTATGTTTATATTTAGATTAGTAACAAATTTAAATTAAAATAAGACGATCTTTGTGAAAAATTATTTCCTTTTCAAACTATATTTGTGAAAATTTGAAGCCAACAATTTTATATTATGTAAGATAATCTTTATAAAAAAAAATTCCTCCTATTATTATATATAAATAATAATAAAATCCCACATGAAATTTTTAGATATAATAATAAAAAACTAATGTTAGGATAGATGATATTCTGATTGTTTTAGTATAAATTTATATTATTTATATTTGTTTTTCATGATATTATTGTACAATTAGGATATTGTTAAACTTCTATTATATTTTTTTTTATAAATATATTAGTGAAAAAATAATTAACTTTTAATGTTTGATTTTGAGCTTAATAATTGAATTGTATTATTGGTCAATTAATGCATTAAAATTATACCTAAATATAGTTTAATAATAATATAATTTAATATTTGATAAGGTGATTTTTATAAGAAAAAAATTTCCTTCTTAAATTATATTATGTAAGTAATAAACAAATTTTACTTATGCTCGAAATATAATTGCACTTTTATTTTAATCATAGTTACAAATTTTTTAAGTAGCAATATAATTTTACTTGAACATGCATTATTGTATGTTGTAATAAAAGTAAAAAAATAATATTACATAAGATTGTTTTCTTTTAAAACTATATACTTATTTTTGTTTTCTTATAAAACTATGCTATTAATTCTTGTTTCTAATTTGGATAGATAAATAATAAAATTCGACTCAACATTATAAAAAAATATTTCTTAACCAAAAAAACAGAAGAACGAATCAAAGTGTCTATTTGATCATAGTATAAATTTCTCAAATAAGAAGTCAATAAACCCTCACTTCCTCAACAAAAACAATGGCAAAAATGGTTTGGCACCTTGCTACCCTCTATCTTACACTGGCCTCCCTTGGAGCAATTTGATTGGTAACATAATTGATCGCATTTGGCATCGTCCTCACTTCCGGGAATACATCTCCCAATATGATTGCTTTTACAACAGGACACATCAGTTTGACCCATCACTCCTTCTAAATCTGAAAAATAATACAAAGAAGTTAAATTACCAACATATAATTATTATAACATCACTAAGATTTCATTTTTGTAAATTAAATAACCAAAAGAAATAACTAAAATAATAAATTACTGACTTCTCGACAGCTAAGAGTTGGCCCCTTAATTTTATTATAAAATTCATTTTAAATTAATATATATTTAAAACAGAGATAAATAAATATATAAATTACCTAATGGAGGCCATAAACAAAATGTAAATACGCTAAAGAAGATAAAAAATACAATCAATATTTGTCATATATATATAATGTCTGCACGGAAATTAGTATTATAACCGAAACGGGTTTAAAAATTTAGAACAAAATATGGTAAAAAAAATATGTTCAAAAACTCATGTAAGCAATGCCATTTCTTTTTCTTTATATGTCAAAAGTTATAAACAATTATTGCTCTTGACTATGAACTAAATCAACAATTAAAGAACTATTTTCGTAAGGACTACTAAACCTGTGCTCAACATGAGCAGCACCAAGAGGGATGTCAAAGCAATATGCAAGAGTTTGGCCATCTTTTTCTCAGATGCAAGACTATCCTTAGGGTTTGTGTGGGAATGAGTACATCTTACAAGTATCTATGATGCTGTTTATATAGTGTTGGTTAAGATGTCTAATATGGTAGTTAGACAATGAATTAAATTGATAGCATTTATGAGATAATCTAAAAATTACTTTTGCAGAATTTATCTAAACATTAATAAGTAAATATTTATTATGTTAATGATAAGCCAGTGATAATGTTAGAGTAGAAATTATGTTACCAAAACAATATGTCTTGTCGCTAAAAACTCAAAGTTTAGTTAAAAAAATGTAAAAGTATCGTTATACACATTTGCACAACATAAATATTGTTATGACATTGTCACTACCAATGGTACTGATAACATTTATGATATAATTACATCTAAAAAGTAATTAGGCAGATTTTGTCTAAAATCTAATCAAGGAAATATCTATTATGTAAATTTTATTGAGGAATAAACTTAGTTATGTGAGAGCTTAGATGTCCGACTTTGCATGTTGTATTTTATGCAAATACGGTTGTACCTTTTTACATTTTTTATAGTCATTACATTTTTTTTATAATGTGATTTAGTGTTTGTAGACAATAAATTTATGTAATTAATTAGTAGTATTACTTAGATAATTTTTAGACCTTTAATATTGCTATAGCAAAAAAATATCCCAGAGCAATATATGTACCTTAAAATATTAAGTGTAGCCAAAACAGTTACAACAATATCATTAAATATATATTTTCTCTGAGAATATAATTTTTTCTGACAATATCTATTGTCATTTTTCATCATGCGATATATTTAACATTTGAAGACAATAAATTTTGTAATTAATTAGTAGCATTAGTTACATATTTTTCTATCATGTGCTATATTTTATATTTGAAGACAATAAATTGTGTTATTAAATTAGTAGAATTATTTGGATATTGTTTAATTTTAATAAGTATCTCATCTATAACTGAATTAATTCATATCGAATGTGAATTTGAAAATATTTTAAATTTAATTACATACAATTAATATAGGAAATTGATATTTCCACAAGAAAAATCATAGTTTCACAATGTCCCCTCACATTAATAGTGAATGGACTCCACACTCATGTAAGTGGGAACTTATAAAAATATCAAATTCTTAATATACATTTTAGATCATGACAAATATCAAATCTCTCTCTTAATATACATTTTAGATCATGCTGAAGAGAAAGCTTGTATCCAGAGAATTTCAGAGCTAGAAAGAAATAGGGATTCAAAGATAAAAATTAAAAATTAAAAACAAAAAAAAAAAAAAGGGAAAGGGTAAATTGTGAGTGAGATAGTGTGGCAAGTAGTTTGATTAAAATACGGACCCTAATTTTATTTTATTTTTTTGCTATTTTTTAAAATAACTAAATTTTTTTTTAATATTTTATGGAACTGAAATTTTTTTATAATACAGTGATTTGGGTGTGATTTGGATACATATAACAAAATATGTATGTACAGAGTTGATAACACTTGTTTCCCAAGCCCTCTCCTATAAACCGTTTTGATAATATAATAAATATTGATTCTCAAAACGACACAATTTTGATAATAGAATTAAATAAATAAAATTTTAATAAATTTTAATTAAAAATTAAAATAAATTTTGTCTAAAAAATTATATACAAGACCCAGACCCACGAGCCCGAACAAGGCGGTCGGCGACGCGCGCGTGTGGGTTCAAACCTAGCCTTGGCTAGGTCCTCTCCTTTCCACAAAAAATTTTGCCCCTTGGGGCCCAAACCCATGTACTTAATTTAATCTACACATGGAGTAGAACACATTAATTCATAATCTATGTAGGACTTGGTTTTTCTCACATGTATTTATTATCATTTATCATTTCCAAGTGCGATCTTTGGGAATTAATATCTCATTCATTACTCCATGGATTTGAGCTTCTAAATACTTAATTTAATCTACTCATGAAGTAAAACACATTAATATATAGAATCATTAAAAATAATTAATGACATCCACATTTATCTAGACTCAAATATAATATACTAAATTAAGATGAACATTGGCAAAAAATATAAATATACTAAATAGTTAAAGATTACTATTAGTTTTCTTTAATTTAAACTAGCAGTACATCCCATGTAAAGTATCTGGTTTTATTCTTGATTCTTAAATTTATATTTATTTTTGGTTAATATTTTTTTTGTATAATATTTTGAGTAGAACAAGTAATATTACTTTTGACTTAACATGCTATTTTCTTTAATTTTCAACATGTTAATAGTTTTGTTTTTTTGGTCAAAATTTATCTATTAATTATTTATTTGTAATAACAAAATTTTTATTTTTATATAATATTAATTTATGGGTGGTCAATATATTATATTATACTTATATTTTAATAATAGTAATAATTGGATACTCCCTCCGTTCATTAATATAAGTCGTTTTTGAGAAATAATTTTATTCCTTAATATAAATCGTTTGAAAATTTCAAGTAAACATTAATTGTTTAATTTCTGATATTACCCCAAGTATTAAATGTAACTTTGGTTCGTTCACTATTTTTTGTCCAATAAATAACAATCTCTTCTTCCATACAAGGGCAATATAGACAATTGATATTATAGTTAATGCTATACAATCATTATCTTAATACTTGTACACAACCCTAAAACGACCTATATTAAGGAACGGATGGAGTATTATGCAAGATGATCCTCAAATGAAAATAGTTTCCTTCTTAAATTATATGTATTTAAATAATAATAATAATAATAATAATCTACTTAATAAAAAGTTGTTTCCTCCTAATATTATATATAAATAATAATAAAATTCCACTTGAATTTTTAGATATAATAATATACATTTTAATAATAATAACAAACTAAATTTAGGATAGATGATATTCTGATTGTTTTAGTATAAATTTATATTATTTATATTTGTTTTTCATGATATTATTGTACAATTAGGATATTGTTAAACTTCTATTATATTTTTTTTATAAATATATTAGTTAAAAAATAATTAACTTTTAATGTTTGATTTTGAGCTTAATAATTGAATTGTATTATTGGACATTTAATGCATTAAAATTATATGTAACGCCCCCAAAATAGGTATACACAACCCATTCTAAGTCGCCAAATACATGATATAGAATTTAAATACAAATTTCCTTATACAATACAACAAAAATGTAGCTGAGAGTTTTTAACACGAATATTGTCTCGTAGACAATATTCAAACAAAAATTGATTCCTCATTACAATTATTATCACACTATTTTATAAAATAGTGAGGACTACTACAACCACCATCTCAGACCGTCACTCCATTCCCTGACTAGTCCCGATTACGTTCTCATTTCCTGAAGAGAACATTAATGAAAACAAAGGGTGAGCTCAACTAGCCCAGTAAGAAATATTATGACTAAGATAATGCATAATAAATTATCGTTAGCCTTCAACAATGTTAAACTGATAGAATACAATAAACGACAAGTTTAACTGTAGCGGAACAAGTTATCCATTAGAAGAGTCAAGTAGAACATGATATCTACTATCTTCTATGATTTAAAAGTTCATCATCAATATTTTATCGCTGTAACACAACTCAATAATCCACATCATCGAATTATTCATGCACTACAGGCCAATGATATTCGTTAGTATCACATCCCCGAATTTTCCATGCACTACGGGCCAATGATATTCGTTATTATCACCAATGATCATGATCATGCCAACAACTGTCTATCAATGCACTACGGGCCAATGAGAACTTTTACCACATCATTTGTAACATTACAGGTCATGATTATACCGCACTACTACAAAACAGTAAATAGACAACGCAGAAAAAATATTGTGGTGTCAGTCAGAAAAACGTTGTGGTTAAGGGTGTTGTCTATTTGACACCCTTACACAACGTTTTTAAAACGTTGTAGTTAAGCACAATACACAACGTTTTTTAGGAAAAAAAACGTTGTAGATTTGTTTTCCAAAAATTAGCAGATGCTTAAAAACGTTGTAGAAGGTATGATTCCACAATATTTTTTGGATAAAAACGTTGTTGTTTAGTATATCAGACAATGTTTAAACACATTTACACAACGTTTTAAAAATGTTGTAGATTAAAAAAAAAAGATTGTGGTTCACCTACATTACCAATGCACATGCATGCAATATGTTAATGCCTGAAAGATTAACATATTGTAGCCTGAAAGATTAAAAGAGTTGTAACTTCAATCATTTATCAAAGATTCCAAGTATTCCAACCACACACAATTCTTGTAAAATATTAAGTGATGATAAAATATCAAATAACATATATGGTGTCTTAAACAAACAAAAATAAGATCTTAGTCCTTACAAAATCCCACTGCCAAATCCAACTAACATCTATAAATATAAAACCTAATAGAGAACCTTGTGAGAAAGGCCAACATAACTAATCCAAACCAATAGCAAGAATCCTTCTGGTCTGTCAACTGCTGTAAATCCGTACCTATTAGCTTCAGCTGCAGCATCTGAGCATACAATAGCCTCCCCAAACTGTGAAAAGACAAATGAATACAATAGCTTCAGCTGCAGCATCTGAGCATACAATAGCCTCCCCAAACTGTGAAAAGACAAATGAATACAATAGCTTCAGCTGCAGCATCTGAGCATACAATAGCCTTTGGATCGAGCTTGCACTGCGTAACTGCAGTCCCAAATTGTCGAAGGCCAAGGCCCCCATATCTAACATCATACCCATCATCCTGCACATGTAACACACCCTTTTAATTATACAATGGCTCACAATTCATCAGCCATGGTATAAGTATAGATCTCTTGGTTTCTGTCCGCAACATTTTTTTAAGGAGAAGCACAAGTTCATACCATATCAATGGGGTAGAACTTCTGGGGTTTCTTTTGAAATATTTTTTTTCTTTCCTGTGACTCAAATCCATCACCAATCAGTTCCTCAAAGAGTCTAGCAAAAAAAATTATCAGTCACTATCAGTCCCCCCATTACCAAAGAATTTCTTCCCCCATGAGATATAAAAAAAAAATAATTCAACAAAGCAGAAGCTCCGAGTCCAATAGTACCTTGATTATTGTTAACCAAATTGACTTCCCCTTCATAAGTACTGGGTTCAAAGTTGGTCACTGCTTCCCGTCCATTACATTCAATAGCTGCTTTGTCATAAGCTCTGGATCATAAAATGAACATGCAAAATTCGTTGGATGAAGTCCCAATAAAATGTTGAGATAATTAAGATGAGGCATCAGTTTCAAGTATTATGAATTTGTGATCACCACAGACCTTGCAACTTCTATTTTGCTGTTGAATAATCCAAGATACATATACCTGCAATCAAGCATTGAAATCTTGTGGATAAAAAAGGGGTCCCAAGCATTTTTCTTGGAAGAAGAGGCATTCAAGATATACTATCCAGAATGCATAACACATTCTCAATAACCATATTATAGTTCATGACACAATACACCCATCATATAGATACACAACAATAAGACCATTTGTGACGAACAAGAATTTTGTGATTTATTCTAATATTTATTGAATTAAATAAATATTTTTTCGATGATTTAATTATTGGATTAAATAATTATTTGATGCAATTGTGGTAGATTAATTTAATTATATGTGTTACATTTATTAAATTAATGTGGAGAATTTTATTATTCGAAGTATGTGATTATGTGAGCATATTGTATTAAAAGAAATATTTAATAAGCCATGTTATTTTAATTAATGTAATTATTAATCAGAGAGTTAATAATTTGACATTATTTATTAATAAAAAATTTAATTATGTGACTATGTGAATTTATGAGAAATTATTATATTTTATTTAAAATAAATTAAATAAAATATTGAATTTATTTTATAAGAAATTTTATAAGAAGTGCGACATTTTAAACTATATGATAAGGTGTTATTAAATTAATTGGTTTTGAAACCAATTCTTGCCAACCAAACAAGACCCAAAAGGGAGTTGTTAGCAGTTACCCATGATCGGGTAACTGATCTCTATTGCGTCTTCAATTCTTTTATACGTCTTTCCTTTTCTCCCTTGTCATTGTTTGGCTAAGTCTGGCTTAAAACAGAGAGAAAATCTGAGAGATTGCTAAGAGGTTTGTGTGAGTCAGGAAGAATCAAAAGGAGTTCATCTCCTATTACTTTATCTATGCTTGGGTAATCTCTTTAACCAAGTTTTTATTTACGTCATTTAAAGTTTCCATGAATATGACTCCTAAGTCTTCTGTAAAGTCTCAGTAATTGTAATTGTGAGAGTTATGTGCATATATGTGTTAAGATGTCATTTTAATGTGTTTTAATATATTGTATATAATTCCTTATCATCAATTCGTAATTTTACGTCGTATATGATTGCTGCAAAATTACAGAGTTTGGGTTTTGGCCATATGGCCTTATACGTGATATTTTATGTATTGATCATATAGTATCCCTAAATTTTACACTTGTATGTTGTTATGCATGTTAATACGAAGAGACCAAGCTTTAAATGAAAGGATTTGGCTTTATAACGAATCTGTGGCGTTGAATTTTAGGAATTTATGTTCAATACTTCAAGAACATCAAGAACAATAGAAATTTTTATGTTTTAATTATGTGATTATGTGTTTTAATGGGTTAAAATTACTTTACAGATGTTGGGTAATGACTATATGTGAATATTAACATGTGGGTATGTTAAATTAGTGAATTTAATGATTATTTGGTGTCCTTTTCGCTGAACTCTGTGTTCTTCGCGAACTGGGAATCGAATTCTGGAGTCTCGCGCCGCGGCGCCAACTCCAGAACTGAAGTCCCGTGCCGTAGCGCCACCGCACCACAACGTTAAGTATCAGACCGCAGCGCCACAGCGCCGTAGCGCCAAGAGCCAGTACAAACGTGGCGCCGCAGCGCCACTCCCCAGAAAATTCAGAAATGAGATATTAAAAATGTTAAATCTAACAATGTGTTAGTGGATTAATGTAATGAACATGTAAACACGTTAGAGGTATAATGTGATGATAAAAATAGTTGTTTAGACATGTAAATAACATAATTACATGTGATTTAAATTATTGAATACATAATTAGATTATTATTCATGAAGTATAAATTATGTGATAATGAGATAAATTAACTAAGTATAGTCGATAATTAAAGTAGACAACGAGAATGAGTTTATGATGATTAGTTAAGTTATAATTAACTGGTATTGTCTATGTGAATGGTATGTAGAATTTAATTCAAAGAACGTGCTTAGTTAAAGTGTAATCTACGCACGAGACAAGTTTCCTAAACTTAAACTCTTAAATTTGAGCAAGTTTCCTAACCCAATTTATCATTATTGTTCAAGTTTATTATTTACCTCGAGTAAATTATCATTACTATCATTCAAGTTCAAATGTTATATTAAAGATTGATTATCTTTTCAAAGCATGATTCAGTTATACAATAATTGTCCTATTGTATACTTTTGAGATTATTATTCAAATCGAATATCAATTATTGTTGAACCTTATTAGACTAGTGAAACCTTAATGATTCAACTAGTCCTTAGTTGATGAGCGTTCTAAAATTCAGAACCCTTGATGAATTATCCAAACCAAACTTTCTTTGGTACGGACTCGAACGTCAAACTGAGATGAACAACCCTGTATAGGGGATTATTTACGCTTTAGCGTTAAAATATTGTGCACAGTATGGTACTAAGGGCTGATCCCCCTAAGTACGAGAAGAAGGTCCATAGTATTATGACTGTTAAAGGTTTCAAGTATAACCCTTGTTAACCTAAGACATAGTTCAAGGTCTTATGACCCTCAGAATTCTTTTGATTCTTGTTATTTATTCTTGATTCAAAAGTTGAGCTTTATTCAGATGTCTTTGATTATTCGCATGTTATTATACTGTTGTTTCATTATTATACTTGTGGGCATTTGTGCTCACTCTTGCTTAATAATAACATTGCAGTTAAGAACGAAAGAGCTGACGAACCTTCCACTAGTAAGGGCAAGAGCAAAGGTAGCAAATGATGGAGACTTGTTATTTGATATGACTTGTTATTTTATATGATGTATTTGTTTAAGACTTAAGTTAAAGATGTTGTTTAAGACTTATTTATTTATAATTCCGCACAGATGTTTAAGGTTAGTTTAACCTGGGATTGTATTATTATTATTCAGATGTTGTAACCCTTAAGGGGAAGATTTTTATTCTATCTATTGCTTGGCTTACATTTATTATGGGTAGATAGAAAGATGATATTTGTATCGTGAACACCAAATTCTGTGGAAATGGAAGTACCAGATTTGGGGGTGTCACAGGTTGGTATCAAAGCTGTAGGTTATGAACCTTAGGTGGGGGAACAACCTTAGGTAGTAGCCTTATAGAAAGAAGATAGTAAAGGAAAACTCTTATCGAGTTTTAAGAAATGAATTTTTGGTAATTCATTGAAGATAATAAAATACATTATGTGTTTATGTGTTAATTTGTGTGCTCGTTAGTACGACTTAGTAACTAAAACTTAAAATTTTGTTGTCAGGATGACGAATGTTGGAGAAGCTAGTCAAGCTGGGGAGGAAGAACCCCGATTACCTATAGTATCTACAGAGGAGGAGCCCCGAGACATACATGTTGTTAGGGAATAGTTAGTTCAGAGGAAGTCATCTCCATTGATCACCGTTGTTGGTCAGGAGCATGAGCCCGAGACTGATCCTGAGGAGAATCCTGAGGAGGAGTTTGATGAGGAAGAGGAAGAAGAGGAGTTACCACGGTACACCGTTGATGCGGAGATGTATGACATGTTATACGATCGTAACGTGGAATTACATGACGAGGTTTAGGAATTGACTGAGCGAGCGACTGTTCAGCAGTCTACTTTAGAGGAAAAGGAGAGGGAGATTCGACTCTTCACTCACGATTGGGAAATGTAGAATGAGATTTGGTCCATCAAAAGGGTCAAACTAAAGATAAGACCGAGGAAATAGAGAAGCTGAAAAAGGAACTGAAAGAAACCTCCGGAAGACTGAAAATAGCAGAGGAAGGATGGGTAAGAGAATCACGTCGAGCTGATCGTGCAGAAGATGATAGTCGTGTAAAGAAGGCAAAGCTTGAAGAGACATACTCCACACTTAATCATGCAATAGATGAGGCTCAAGAACGAGTTTTGAGATACCCCATCCAGTTCGAAGGACTTCCGTCGTATATGTTGGATCGCAGGACGATGTCTCGTATCATGGATGAGGAGCGTGGCAAGGCTATTCAGCACCTTGATAGACAGGACTAGAATCTGTTTAATTATGTGAAAGACTTAATTAGTTTTTATATATAAATTCTGATGTGTTTATGAACGAAGGAATATGTTAATATTTTAAATCTTGTGGATTCTTTATTCCAGGATAGTTGATGTAAATAGCAGTTATACTATAGTTTGATGTTAAAACTTTGAGTTGAATTAAATATATTAAGTTGTTTGAGATGATGTGATAAATGAGTATGTCAAATTGTTGAGTAATGCCTTAACTATTTAGAGAAATAAATAAAGTCCTAATAAGCGTTTATTTTAACAGAAAATGCCGCCAAGGAGAAGAAAACAACGTCAACCGGCTCAGGAAGAGTCAACAAATAATAACAATAACGCCAACGCTAATCCTGTTCAGCAGTTGGTGAACTTACTGACGGGAGCAATGAACAATCAACCTCAAGCTCCACCAAACACAACGTTTAAAGACTTCAAGGTGGTGGGACCGCCAGAATTCAAAGGTTCCAGGAACCCAATCGAGGCTCAAACGTGGGTCATGGAAATGGAGAAAGTATTCGACGTTGCTAGGGTTAGAGAGGACCAGAAGACCGCTTTCGCAACGTTTATGCTGAAGTCTGAGGCTAGCTACTGGTGGCAAGCAAACAAAGTGCGAGGAGGTGCAAGTGTAATTATGTGGGAGAGATTTAAAGAAATATTTTTCGAAATGTACTTCCCAACTAGTTCGCAGAATCAGATGGAAATTCAATTTCTGGAACTGAAGCAAGGAAATATGAGCGTACCTGAATACGCAGCTAAATTCGATGAGTTGGCAAGATTTGCCCGGTACCAAGTACACACTGACAAAAGAAAGGCCAGAAGATTCGAACAAGGACTAAAGCCTTGGGTTTACAGTAAGGTGTCAATGTTTCAGATAAACACATTTGTCGGGGTACTGGAAAAGGCCATCCTCGCTGAAGGTGGGAGCGATGCGGTGACCAAGTACAATCAAGAGCAGCAGAAGAAGAAGAGTGAAGGTGAAGGAAATAACAAGACTGGTGGGAGTAAAACTGGGGGTAGTTATAATCAGAAGAGGAAGTGGACGGATAACTCGTCAGCTGGAAGTCAACAAGGAGGACAGAAGAAGAAAATTAAAGCGTGCTCAAACTGTGAAAAAGCTCATCTGGGAGTTTGCATGAAAGGGAAGCGAGTGTGCAACAATTGTGCTCAGGAAGGCCACATAGCACCAAACTGTCCAAACCCAAAGAAGGGTGCTTGTTTTAACTGTGGTTCTAAGGATCATCTAGCGAGAGACTGCCCTAAGAAGGGATCAGGAGGAGCAGCACCAGGAGGTAACCGTGGAAATAACAGTGGAAATGCCTTAACCATCACCGGACCAGCCGAAACAAATCGACCGACCGCCAGAACTTTCAATATGACAGTGCAGGACGCAATCCAGTCTCGTGAGGTGGTGTCAGGTATCATTCCGATCAATGAAATTAATGCTTATGTTTTATTTGATTCGGGTGCTACTTGTTCCTTTATATTCGAAGACTTTGCTAATAGTTTAGATTTGCTTATGGATGAGTTGGAATATCCCATGAATATAGAAATTACGAATAGAGAGATAATTCATGTTAAGTACGTGTTTAAGAACTGTAGGGTGGATATTAAGGGTAATATCATGAACGTAGATCTTATCCCTATTCGGCTTGGGGAATTTGACGTTATTTTGGGTATGGATTGGTTATCCAATTGTGGGGCGGTAATTGACTACCAGAAGAAGTGTATTAACCTTATGACTCCGTCAAAGGTTGTGTTTTATGGTAGCAAGTCGCCTAGACAAGCGAGTTGTCTGACGATGATGCAGGCCAGGAGGTTGTTAAGACAAGGCTGTGTAGGATACTTAGCTTACATAATCGACAGTCAAAAAGAGAATCCGAAGGTAGAAGAAATACCGATTATGAGGGACTTCGTCGACGTATTTCCAGACGATTTGCCAGGACTTCCACTAGATAGAGAGGTAGATTTCGTGATAGAGTTGGCGCCCGGAACCGTTCCAATATCGAAGGCACCATACCGAATGGCACCAGTAGAGATGAAAGAACTGATGGTCCAACTACAAGAATTGCTGGACAAAAAGTACATTCAACCGAGCGTATCGCCGTGGGGAGCGCCGGTGTTGTTTGTGAAAAAGAAGGACAGATCGATGCGGCTCTGCATCGACTACAGAGAACTGAACAAGGTCACGATTAAGAATAGATATCCATTACCAAGAATCGACGATCTGTTTGATCAATTAAAGGGAGCAAGATACTTTTCCAAGATAGACTTGAGAAGTGGTTATCACCAACTGAAGGTGAGGCCAGAGGATGTACCGAAGACAGCGTTCAGAACGCGATACGGTCACTATGAATTTTTAGTAATGTCGTTTGGTCTAACAAATGCTCCAGCAGCATTTATGAGACTAATGAATGGTGTGTTCAAGCCGTTTTTGGACAAATTCGTGGTGGTATTTATAGACGACATTCTGGTATATTCCAAAACCAAAGAAGAACACAAAGAACATTTGAGGTTAACGTTGGAAGTATTGAGAAGGGAGAAGTTGTACGCTAAATTTTTGAAATGCGAATTCTGGATCGAGCGAGTACAATTTTTTGGTCACGTGATCGATAAAAACGGAATTTCGATAGATCCATCCAAAGTAGAAGCCGTGATTAACTGGGATCAACCGAGAAGGTCGTCAGAAGTAAGAAGTTTTCTTGGATTGGCGGGATATTATAGAAGATTCATTCAAGATTTTTCCAAGATCGCAACTCCGTTAATGAATTTAACTCGAAAAGTTGTGAAATTTGTTTGGACGGAGAAGTGTGAGGAGAGCTTTCAAGAATTAAAGAAGAGGTTGAGTACGGCACCTGTGTTATCTCTTCCGGATGATACATGCAATTTTGTTATTTTTAGTGATGCGTCGCATAAAGGACTTGGTTGAGTGCTGATGCAAAATGGTAAAATCATTGCGTATGCATCACGACAATTGAAGGATTACGAGAAGGGGCATCCGACTCATGATTTGGAGTTAGCTGCAGTGGTTTTTGCTTTAAAAATTTGGAGGCACTATCTCTACGGGGAGAAGTGTGAGATATATACGGACCACAAGAGTCTGAAATATATTTTCACACAGAAGGATTTGAATATGCGTCAAAGAAGATGGTTAGAATTAATTAAGGATTACGACTGTGAGATTTTATACCATCAGGGTAAAGCGAATGTAGTTGCCGACGCCTTAAGTAGAAAGGGTCGTGAGAAATTGATGATGTTGACTGCTCAGGAGGAGCTAATCACAGAAATGGAGAAACTGGAATTGGAAGTGAAGTATCCAATGGAGATTGATGAGAAGCTATTTCAGATGCAATCTGGTACAACTCTACTAGATAAAGTGAAGGAGGCTCAGCTTCAGGATGATGAATGCAAAAAGGTGGCAAAGAAGATATCCGAAGGGACCGAACCGAGATTTAAGATGGATAAGGAAGGAATACTGAGATTTGAGAGTAGAATTTGGGTACCGCCAGTACAAGAGATTAAGGAGGATATTTTAAGCGAGGCTCATAGTTCACGATATTCGATTCACCCTGGAAGTACCAAAATGTACCAAGATCTTCGACAACATTTTTGGTGGCCGAATTTGAAGCGTGATGTTACAGAATGTGTTGCCAAGTGTCTGACCTATCAGAAAGTGAAAGCGGAACATCAGATACCGAGTGAATTGCTACAACCGTTAGAAATTCTAGAGTGGAAATGGGAGCATATTACAATGGACTTCATGGTTGGTCTTCCGACGACTCAGAAAGGCTACGACGCAGTATGGGTTATCGTTGACCGACTGACGAAATCTGCACACTTCCTTCCAATCAAAATAAGATTCAACTTAGATCAGTTGGCCAGGCTATACGTAAAAGAGATTATTTCGAGGCACGGAGTTCCGGTATCAATTGTTTCAGATAGGGATCCGCGCTTCACATCAAATTTCTGGAAACGTCTTCAGGAATGCATGGGTACGCAATTGCGAATGAGTACAACTTACCACCCTCAAACAGACGGACAGAGTGAAAGAACGATTCAAACGTTAGAAGATATGCTAAGAGCCTGTGTGATGGACTTCAAAGGAAATTGGGATAATCACCTACCGCTTGTGGAGCTCGGATACAACAATAGTTACCACGCTAGTATTGACATGCCGCCTTACGAAGCATTATACGACAAAAAGTGCAGAACTCCGCATTACTGGGATGAAGTTAGTGAAAGACAATTGCTAGGTCCAGAATTGGTACAGCATAAGGCAGAAATAGTCAAAGTTATCCGTGCACGACTGGTAGCTGCTCAAGATCGACAGAAGAAATACGCTGATCCACATCGTAAAAATATCGAATTTGAATCAGGTAATTATGTTTTCTTAAAGGTCTCTCCCTGGAAAGGAAAGATCAGATTCGGAAAGAAAGGGAAATTGAGCCCAAGATTCATTGGACCCTTTGAAGTACTGAGAAGAATCGGAGAAGTTGCGTATGAGGTAGCCTTACCTCCAGCACTCGAGAATATCCATAATGTTTTCCATGTTTCTGTGTTACGACCCTACAAACACGATTACAAGCATGTAATTGAATATGAACCCCTACATTTTGAGAAAGACTTATCTTACGAAGAAATTCCTGTCCAAATTGTTGACCGAAAAGAACAAGTCCTGAGAAATAAAGTTATACCTTCAGTTAAGGTAATTTGGAGAAACCACAACGCTGAAGAAGCTACGTGGGAACTAGAAAAGAATATGATGAAGAATTACCCTCATTTATTTACTTAATTATTTGTAAGCGATTCTGGGGACAGAATCTTTGTAAGGGGGGAGAATGTAACGGGTCGAAATTTATTGAGATAGAATCCTTTTAAGGGGGAAAGATGTGACGAACAAGAATTTTGTAATTTATTCTAATATTTATTGAATTAAATAAATATTTTTTGATGATTTAATTATTGGATTAAATAATTATTTGATGCAATTGTGGTAGATTAATTTAATTATATATGTAACATTTATTAAATTAATATGGAGAATTTTATTATTCGAAGTATGTGATTATGTGAGCTTATTGTATTAAAAAAAATATTTAATAAGCCATGTTATTTTAATTAATGCAATTATTAATCAGAGAGTTAATAATTTGACATTATTTATTAATGAGAAATTTAATTATGTGACTATGTAGATTTATGAGAAATTATTATATTTTATTTAAAATAAATTAAATAAAATATTGGATTTATTTTATAAGAAATTTTATAAGAAGTGCGATATTTTAAACTATATGATAAGGTGTTATTAAATTAATTGGTTTTGAAACCAATTCTTGCCAACCAAACAAGACCCAAAAGGGAGTTGTTAGCAGTTACCCATGATCGGGTAACTGATCTCTATTGCGTCTTCAATTCTTTTATACGTCTTTCATTTCCTCCCTTGTCATTATTTGGCTAAGTCTGGCTTAAAACAGAGAGAAAATTTGAGAGATTGCTAAGAGGTTTGTGTGAGTTAGGAAGAATCAAAAGGAGTTCATCTCCTATTACTTTATCTACGCTTGGGTAATCTCTTTAACCAAGTTTTTATTTACGTCATTTAAAATTTCCATGAATATGACTCCTAAGTCTTCTGTAAAGTCTCAGTAATTGTAATTGTGAGAGTTATGTGCATATATGTGTTAAGATGTCATTTTAATGTGTTTTAATATATTGTATATAATTCCTTATCATCAATTCGTAATTTTACGTCGTATATGATTGCTGCAAAATTACAGAGTTTGGGTTTTGGCCATATGGCCTTATACGTGATATTTTATGTATTGATCATATAGTATCCCTAAATTTTACACTTGTATGTTGTTATGCATGTTAATACGAAGAGACCAAGCTTTAAATGAACGGATTTGGCTTTATAACGAATCCGTGACGTTGAATTTTAGGAATTTATGTTCAATACTTCAAGAACATCAAGAACAGTTGAAATTTTTATGTTTTAATTCTGTGATTATGTGTTTTAATGGATTAAAATTGCTTTACAGATGTTGGGTAATGATTATATGTGAATATTAACACGTGGGTATGTTAAATTAGTGAATTTAATGATTATTTGGTAACCTTATTGTTGAACCTTATTAGACTAGTGAAACCTTAATGATTCAACTAGTCCTTAGTTGATGAGCGTTCTAAAATTCAGAACCCTTGATGAATTATCCAAACCAAACTTCCTTTGGTGCGGACTCGAACGTCAAACTGAGATGAACAACCCTGTATAGGGGATTATTTGCGCTTTAGCGTTAAAATATTGTGCACAGTATGGTACTAAGGGCTGATCCCACTAAGTACGAGAAGAAGGTCCATAGTATTATGACTGTTAAAGGTTTCAAGTATAACCCTTGTTAACCTAGGACATAGTTCAAGGTCTTATGACACTCAGAATTCTTTTTATTCTTGTTATTTATTCTTGATTCAAAAGTTGAGCTTTATTCAGATGTCTTTGATTATTCGCATGTTATTATACTGTTGTTTTATTATTATACTTGTGGGCATTTGTGCTCACTCTTGCTTAATAATTACATTGCAGTTAAGAACGAAAGAGCTGACGAACCTTCCACTAGTAAGGGCAAGAGCAAAGTTAGCAAATGATGGAAACTTGTTATTTGATATGACTTGTTATTTTATATGATGTATTTGTTTAAGACTTAAGTTAAAGATGTTGTTTAAGACTTATTTATTTATAATTCCGTACAGATGTTTAAGGTTAGTTTAACTTGGGATTGTATTATTATTATTCAGATGTTGTAACCCTTAAGGGGAAGATTTTTATTCTATCTATTGCTTGGCTTACATTTATTATGGGTAGATAGAAAGATGATATTTGTATCGTGAACACCAAATTTTGTGGAAATGGAAGTACCAGATTTGGGGGTGTCACACCATTTAACAAATAGTAATAGTTTCAGTTAAAGGTGTTTCTCACTTCTTTCCAAGTAATTAACCCATTCGAGCTTCCCATCGGCCACATTTGTGCAGGGTTACTCCTCTGTATTTTGTGCTCCCACGAGAGAATCCAGTGCTCTGGCGACGAAGTATATGGACAAATTCTTCTTTTGTCAAGTCCTTCATCTGCAAATCAAAATAAATCAAGATTAATATATGTCTGGTTAGAGAAAGACAAAACAAAGAACTACTAATCCTCCTAATTAACTAGTGATCTCTGTTACTCTTACCTGTTTCAAATCATCTTCATAGTCACTTATAGTAAAATTAATATCAGCATCAACTCCCCGGAACTTAACTGCAGCCCGATCATATTCTCTGAATTGCAATAGTCAAACTTAAGCAAACTCAAACAATTGAATAAAAATTGAAGTCTAAAACAAGGTTTTTCCCGGTCAAAAAATAAAAACTCACCTTGCTGCAGCATGAGCAGCGTCAAATCCACCTGAAAAATAAAGCAAGTCAAAATTACAAACAGAACACCAACAATCAACATAATTCTTCCTAAATAATCCCTCACCAATAAATTTGGAAACTAATTGCACGAAAACCAAGCAAATAAATCAACTGCTTACCCAAATAAACTTGTTTCCCACAATCCCTGCACAAATCATAAAAACACACAAAAAATCAATGAACGTCATCTGAGCAAAATTTACAAAATTAAACCCTAATCTAAAATTCAATCATATACTTGGGCATTCCATTCAACATCTATTAGATGTATGCACAGATGTAATCTAAATCCCATCATAAGCATAATCCTCTATATATACAAACATTATGATATATAATCTAGATCGAAAAATATATACAACCAATTCATACCAGATATGTGATTCCCATCGACCAGTTCTCCGATAAAATGTAACGCCACGATACTGCGAGCTTCGAGACCTGGGACCTCTCCGGCTTTTCCTCACCTGCGTCTGCGGCGGCGGCGGCTTCTGATCCTCAAAAATTTTCAACTGATGATCTAATTTCACATAATAGAAAAAAAGTGGAGACGAAAAGAACCTTTTGAAGAATAAACAGGATCCACAATTAGCAGTGACAGAAAAAAGGTAAACAATCCCCATACATAGGGACCGAACTTGTCGTTGCAGAACCTATAGTTTCACAAGCTGAAAGCCCTAATTGCAAACGGAACTTCAAAGGACCTAATTGTGTAAGGACCGAACTTGTACTGACAAACGGACCGAAAGAGAGTAGAGAAAGGAACTTCAAAGGGGAGGAATAGCTAGGGTTTTGGTTTTGTGAGCGAAAGAGAGCAGAGAGAGAGAGTAGATCTACACGAAGGAAACCGAAGCTCGATTTGCAAGTTCGAAGGAAATCGAAGCTCTCTGCACTGACGAGCTCTTGGAGAGAAAAAGGCGTATGTTTTAATTTTAAGTGTTTAGTTCATACTCCGTGTTTTTCTTCATAGATAACGTTTTAAAAAAAACGTTATCTAATTAAAACAAAAAAATGCCCTTTTAAATAGATAACATTTTTGCATATATATCTACAACGTTTTTTTAAAAATATTGTAAAGAAAAATAGCACAACGTTTTTATAAAAAACGTTGTCTATTAAGCGTTGTCTATTTACTGTTTTGTAGTAGTGCCGATACATAATTCTTGGTCATAACCAACAATTGTCCATCAATGCACTACGGGCCAATGAGGACTTCCATCACAATAAAAGCATGAGGATGATGACAATGATATAAGAATTCAATTAAATGAGAGTAAGGATAAATCTTAAAGATTTATAAATCAATTTATTCAGAATTCAATAATGTCCAAATTGTCAACATGATACTGCTTTGTGGAGTAAAATTCAAGAATAATATTGTATCAAAAATAATTTGGACAGAAAAGATATCAATTTTTATCATGAATAGTACCCAGGGTGAATAGTACCCGAGTTAATAGTATCTCGTGAACAGTACCCCGACATGAAAAGATTAAAAATTATCAAGAATGTTCAGAATAATATTTTCGTGAAAAGATACTAGATGAAACGTAAATTTCAAGGATATTCTACTAATTTCAAGGAGTATAGAAGTAATACTTAACAAAATGAGTGTAGAATTCGAAATCTGAAACGAAATAATATTACTTACATCCTACAAAGTATGGAAGAAAATATTATTTCATACGAATATTGAACAAAAATAATATTATTTACCTTAAAAGGAGAATATTTCTGACTGGTAGGACGGAGATATTCTTGAAGAAAACTTGTACTGTTTTCTACACTCAAAGCTTTATTAAACTCTAAAGAAATAAGTTCAATACTATAGAAAATAAATTCTCTGATTCTGGTGTAATTTTCAATTCTAAATTAAACATCATATTTATAGGAGAATGTGATGATACTATTTGGATGCACAGTAAGGAAAAAATTCCGGACTGCACAGTAACTTATTCACAGATTTCTGACGAATTTTTTGATTTTACTATGCAGCACTATGCAAACACTATTTAGACACTATGCATACACTATGTAATATAATATATTCTATTTATAAAAAGTATTTTATTTTATATATAAAGTTTTCTATTTTATTACTATAAAACAAAAACTGAGATAACTTTCCACCGACGATTTTGAAAAAATGAGTAAGTGGGGGTCCATGTAATAAGCAAAAATTACAATAAATACTTCAATAAAAAACCCTTTATTTATCTCAATTCACTTGACTTCACAAAACACATTTTTAATAATATTCATAATTAATATTATAACTCACAATATTAACAACCAGATAATTTCCAGGAAAGAGGGAGCTTTCCGATAAGAATTTCTCCTTATTAGCGCTCAATTAGATGACCAACCCCCTTTCCTCAACAAAACTTTCTAGACATCGTCAATAATACAAATAATAATATGAATAACTTTGTCGTCTCAATTATTGATTTAATAATATAAAATATTGTGACAATAATTGAATGAATAACGTGAGATACTATGCATCAATTACTGTAGCAATAATTGAAAAACTGAGTGACTTCTCACGTAAGCATCAATAATCAAAGATAATGTATAATACCGTGTGCTACTATGCAACTACGCGTATTACTATACTTTTATCACCGGGTATTTCAACAGTTAACGGTAAAACCTTTGCCGTTACTTTTATAAAAGTTATTTCTGTCGTTTTCTCACTCCGACAGTAATTCCGTTGTGAGGTTCACCAATGATTGTGTCGTGGTACGGATATTTTCTGATAAAACGAATATTCCTCAACCAACGAATATTTTATAACAACTTGCTTACTTTGTAAAATTTATAAATATAACTCACAACTATAACATTATATCAAATCCACACCATAATATTCAAAATGATATTTAAAGAAAATTAATGTTTATTCATAAAAGTTGGGGTCTTATATTATACCTAAATATAGTTTAATAATAATAACATAATTTAATATTTGATAAGGTGATTTTTATAAGAAAATAATTTCCTTCTTAAATTATATTATGTAAATAATAAACAAATTTTACTTATGCTCGAAATATAATTGCACTTTTATTTTAATCATAGTTACAAATTTTTTAAGTAGCAATATAATTTTACTTGAACTTGGATTATTGTATGTTGTAATAAAAGTAAAAAAATAATATTACGTGAGATTGTTTTCTTTTAAAACTATATACTTATTCTTCTTTTCTTATAAAACTATGCTATTAATTCTTGTTTCTAATTTGGATAGATAAATAATAAAATTCGACTCAATATTATAAAAAAAATATTTCTTAACCAAAAAAACAGAAGAACGAATCAAAGTGTCTATTTGATCATTATATAAATTTCTCAAATAAGAAGTCAATAATCCCTCACTTCCTCAACAAAAACAATGACAAAAATGGTTTGGCGCCTTGCTACCCTCTATCTTACACTGGCCTCCCTTGGAGCAATTTGATTGGTAACATAATTGATCGCATTTGGCATCGTCCTCACTTCCGGGAATACATCTCCCAATATGATTGCTTTTACAACAGTACACATCAGTTTGACCCATCACTCCTAAATCTGAAAAATAATACAAAGAAGTTAAATTACCAACATATAATTATTATAACAACACTAAGATTTCATTTTTGTAAATTAAATAACCAAAAGAAATAACTAAAATAATAAATTATTGACTTCTCGACAGCCCCTTAATTTTATTATAAAATTCATTTTAAATTAATATATATTTAAAACAGAGATAAATAAATATATAAATTACCTAATGGAGGCCATAAACAAAATGTAAATACGGTAAAGAAGAGAAAAAATACAATCAATATTTGTCATATATATATATATATATATATAATGTCTGCACGGAAATTTGTATTATAACCGAAACGGGTTTAAAAATTTAGAACAAAATATGGGGACAACTATGGGGACTACTAAACCTGTGCTCAACATGAGCAGCACCAAGAGGGATGCCAAAGCAATATGCAAGAGTTTGGCCATCTTTTTCTATGAAGCAAAACTATCCTTAGGGTTTGTGTGGGAATGAGTACATCTTACAAGTATCTGCTGTTTATATAGTGTTGATTAAGATGTCTAATATGGTAGTTAGACAATGAATTAAATTGATAGCATTTATGAGATAATCTAAAAATTACTTTGGGAGATTTTATCTAAACATTAATAAGGAAATATTTATTATGTTAACGATAAGTCAGTGATAATGTTAGAGCAGAAATTATGTTGCCAAAACAATATATCATGTCGCTAAAAGTTCAAAGTTTAGTTAAAAAAACGTAAATATTGTAAATATTAAAAAAACATTAATAAGTAAAAGTATTGTTATACACATTTGTTTTGACAACATAAATATTGTTATGACATTGTCACTAGCAATGGTACCTGATAACATTTATGATATAATTACATCTAAAAAGTAATTAGGCAGATTGTCTAAAATCTTATCAAGGAAATATCTATCATGTAAATTTTATTGAGGAATAAACTTAGTTATGTAAGAGCTTAGATGTCCGACTTTGCATGTTGTATTTTATGCAAATACGGTTGTACCTTTTTACATTTTTTATATTCATTACATTTTTTTTATCATGTGATTTAGTGTTTGTAGACAATAAATTTATGTAATTAATTAGTAGTATTACTTAGATAATTTTTAGACCTTTAATATTGCTATAGCAAAAAAATGTCACTAGAGCAATAAATGTAGCTTAAAATATTAAGTGTAGCCAAAACAGTTACAAAAATATCATTAAATATATATTTTCTCTGAGAATATAATTTTTTCTGACAATATCTATTGTCATTTTTCATCATGCGATATATTTAACATTTGAAGACAATAAATTTTGTAATTAATTAGTAGTATTAGTTACATATTTTTCTATCATGTGCTATATTTTATATTTGAAGATAATAAATTGTGTTATTAAATTAGTAGAATTATTTGGATATTATTTAATTTTAATAAGTATCTCATCTATAACTGAATTAATTCATATCGAATGTGAATTTGAAAATATTTTAAATTTGATTACATACAATTAATATAGGAAATTGATATTTCCACAAGGAAAAATCATAGTTCCACAAGGTCCCCTCACATTAATAGTAAATGGACTCCACACTCATGTAAGTGGGAACTTATAAAAATATCAAATTTTATTTGTGAAAATATCAAATCTCTTAATATACATTTTAGATCATGCCGAAGAGAAAGCTTGTATCCAGAGAATTTCAGAACTAGAAAGAAATAGGGATTCAAAGATAAAAATTAAAAATTAAAAATTAAAAACAAAAAAGAAAATTGGGAAAGGGTAAATTGTGAGTGAGATAGTGTGGCAAGTAGTTTGGAATTGCACGTGAACCTAGCAAATATATATATATATATATATATATATATATATATATATATATATATATATATATATATATAAGAATTCTTTGATTTTTTTACTGTATTTTATTCGTTTTATAAATTAGTAATACAATTTTAAAACTTTTGCATTAAGTGAAAGTTTTGATATTCTAAACATATCCCGAAAATTTTTAGAAATATAGTAATAGTGTTTAATTATCAATGTCAAATACAATAAAAGTATACTTATTTTTATATTTTCGAATGCTTTTTATATTTGTATGGTTGAACTATTGGTTCATGATCAAAATCACTTTTATTTGACGTGATCTTAGATACTTTTCACGTGTATAAAATGAAAAATGTTATCAAGTTTGTGTTATAATTTTATAGCTTAAATATAATTTACTATCCTAAACTATAGGCCATATTCCACTTCGGTTATCCACCTTTCAATTTTGTCAATTAGATAATTAAACTATCAATTTTTTCCACTTTGGTTCAATTAAGTATGCCACGTCATAAATTGATGATGTGGCTCACTGACTAGACAAATTTATGCTGATGTGTACTAAAATAAAAATTAAGTTTACAAATTTTTTTATTATATTAGAGGGCAAAAATGTAAATAAACAAAAAATCATTAACAAAAAAATTATTTGTTTTAAACTGTAAAAATTAAACGTAAATTAAATTTTAAAATATTTTAAATGGGTAATATAAAATTAATTATAAATTATTTACAAAATATTTTAAAATTATTAAAATATTAAAATTATAACCGCTGCTATATAGGAGCCTTGTAAATATTGCCCATTTAATATTTCCTATTTAATTAATTTTTGTTTATTTATATTTTTGTCCTCTAATATAGTAAAAAAATTTGAAAACTTAATTTTTTTAGTACACATCAGCATAAATTTGTCTAGTCAGCGAGCCACGTCATCAATTTATGACGTGACAGACTTAATTGAACCAAAGTGGAAAAAATTAATAGTTCGATCATCTAATTGATAAAATTGAAAGGTGGATAACTGAAGTAAAATATGAACTATAATTTAGGGCAGTAAATTATATTTAAGCCTAATTTTATTATCATTGTTAACGTCAAAATTTAGTCGCTGGCCAAATTATTAAATAACGAACTAAAAACTTCCATAATGAACAGACAAACACACCAAAAAGCATGATGGTCAGGATTATCGAAGGATAGCTCCTGTAACACCCCAGTTCTACATCGAAAGATAAGGAAAAAATTTGTCTGCATATAAGAAAATAAGTTACTACCAATAGTGTAGGGTTTTGGCACAAAAACGCAGCGAAAATATAAAATAATCAAAGTAATTTCCAAAACCCAAAAACAGAATCCATGCGAAACAGAAATTAATTCAGTGGTTTAGATATTATACCGATTATGAAAGAGTTCTGAAACGGCTTTGAATCCCTTACGTAATCCAAACGAACTGCGTCTCTACGGTATCCACACGAACGCTCAGTGAATCGTCCTACGATCTGCAGAAGAAGGAACTAGCCACCAAGGATGAGGATTTTCGAAACTGTTTTCTCCAGTCTCTCTCTAAGAGCGGCTAGGGTTTTGTATTTTGACGTAATCCCTAAAATGACTGATATATATCATATATATAGCAGTTAGGAGGAATTAATCAAAACCTAATATTATTAAAATTCGAATTTATATATATATATATAAATTATCCTATTAATAATTTAAATTCTTAATTTAAATAATATCAATCATATTGACATATTTAAATCTTTACAATTTAAATTAATTATCTTTTAATTACGTTCTATGTGTGTGGCTCTATAGGTTATTATTACGTTGGCAATAATTTTAAAATCATATTATAAAATTATAAACAGTGGGCGACATCTAGTAATGCATCACTGCTACCCAAGTAATAATAAGATCGATGATTCGATGCAACCTTTTCGTGACCAATATTTCAATGTAATTTAATCATTTTATTCTTAATATCCTAGATTAAACTCGAGTTATGGAATGTGTCATACTCTTCATAATTTAATCTGAGTTTTTCTTGATCAATGAGTAGACTATATGAAACAAATCATTATTTGAGCATGGTCATGCATTTCATAGTCCTACTCAATCAAGAGGCCTATGGATATCACTCCTAATAAATAGGAGGGTTAAATTCCATCTAGATCACTCATATTCCTCACACGATTCATGATGTACCCAATAATCACCTTTATAGTCCACCCTATTAAAGGTGACCTTTGATGATATCAAAGTACATAAATTCTCATGTAGTAATATAGTGATTTCAGGTCGGAGGAACATTACATCATTGTCACTATGAGAATCGCTAATGACACTTCACATAATACTCCACATAGAATTCTAATGGTGGGTCTGTCCAGTACATCGTTCTCTAACACGTACATATGCATTAACTTAATATCTCATATATTTATGACCAATGAGATTTGGTCATCAGTCAATCCACATACTAGTCTCAATGCATCATTATTGTCCCATCAACAATGATACTCAACTAGGGACATTTAAGAGCAATGATACTAATTGTAATTATATAATCTCATGTTCAAGTCACATACTTGAAACTATATAATTTGTATCAATATTCTAAGGAATTTTATTATGTTAACATTTATATAACGCAGTAAATAGAACTATAATAAAATCATTCATTTATTCAATCAATATAATATCAAAATGTTAAGCAATTATATCAAATAATTGGCCTCTAAGGCATAAACTCTAACAAATAGTACCTTCAAGTCATGACCTTTTGGGTGCCTGTGGTGGGCTAAGATGACCCAAGAAGATACTATTGGGCTAGTAGTTTGAGGCCTTATTTTGATGGATTTTGATTCGATTCGGACTTGGAATTTGACCCAAGATTTGTTCCGGACTCAGAGTCGACTCTCGAAAGCTCGGGTCGGGTCATCCGATCGAGTTACCGGAGGTGGGGACACTAAGGCTAGCGGTATTATCCCACAATGGAGAGATGGAGGTCCGGAGGTGGGAACACGAAACCAGTCGATATTATCCCACAATGGCTAGAGAGGCAAAGATCTTTAGGCCGTGTGTGTGATCGGTTCTGCCGAGGACGTCAAAAATTTAAGTGGGGGAATTTGTAACACCCCAGTCCCACATCGAAAGATAAGGAAAAAATTTGTCTGCATATAAGGAAATAAGTTACTACCAATAGTACCTTCAAGTCATGACCTTTTGGGAGCCTGTGGTGGGCTAAGATGACCCAAGAAAATACTATTGGGCCAGTAGTTTGACGCCTTATTTTGATGGATTTTGATTCGATTCGGACTTGGAATTTGACCCGAGATTTGTTCCGGACTCGGGATTTGACACGGGTTGTTTCAACTCCGGTGTGAGAATAAGTACAGACCAGAAACGTTAACAATGTAGATATAAAATTGCACTAGTGAGAGCAATAGTTATGTGTATGTATGCGTATTTTTACCTAGTATGTGGTTAAGGCTGTAAATTGAGCAAACAATTCGAGTTCGATTCGTACTCGCTCGACTCGAAATATAAATGAGTTAAATATGAACATATTTTAAAATTCGATAAATTACTCGAACCTCCTTAAATTATAATTTTCTATTGATACTCGGATCATATTTGTTGGAAAAGTCCAAGCTGCTCGGGCTCGATTCGGAATCGTGCTCGACTCGGTAGCTAAATGAACCTCAATCAAATCTTATTTTATACTTGTGGGCCCATGTGCAAAATTAGGGTTCACATGACCTAATTAAATTAAATGTACAATTAGGGTTCCACGACCTCATTAAATGTGCAAGTTAGGGTTCGCATAACCTAATGGAATGAAGATGAAAAAGTCAGAAATAAATGTGCTAGACCGGGAGAAGCCTCCACGTGTCCCGAGGCGGAAGACTCGTGGAGGCGGCTCATTTTGGGAATTGATTGAGGGATTGGATTGGTGGCTAGAAGGACAAGGCAATAGGGGCATTATTCTAAGGACTAAATGGTATTTCTGAAATTTTCCTGAAGGCATGTGCCTTGCACATGACTACTTTTCAGAATACCCTATAAATACCCCTTCCATTCTATTTGGAAGGGGGACTTCTCTCCGGACACAAGACTCGGACTCTTTTAGTAGCTTAAGGCTCGGATATTCCACCTAAAAAGCACTAACAAGATTCGAACACTCTCTCAACTCGAAGAACCGAAGAAGGCTCTTGGAATCCCAATAACCCTAACACGGTTTCCGGATTCTAGGGGTTCTGCCACGCGTCGTTGGAGTAATCGCCGACCTGTCGTTCTCCCCTCTACAATCAACCAATCAATTCCGTATTCTTCGTGGATTTCTCTCCTCCTCAGCCAACACGAAACCCTAAGCGAGCAAGGCGCGATTTTCTTGCCCACATTTATTTGGCGACTCTGCTGGGGAGGTGTAGAATTCGTGAAGGGTATGCCCACAACTCGAAGTGGGAGAATTACAGGAAGAGCTGCTTCACCAACAGATAGCATTACCTCGCCGGATCCAGTTCCAAGACAAGTATCTCAAGCATTCCAAGGCGCAAACCTGGATTTTGACCAACCACTTGTTGAAGACGTTTCAGAAGAGAGTTCGACATCACCACATATGGCTAATCAACAACAAACCAACGCAGGAAGGCAAGGCGAGGATGCAGGTGGAGACCAGACGAATGCTGTGCAACTGGAGATGCTCAAGGCATTGAAGGAAGCACGAGAAGGACAAGGGATGATGATGGCCATGATGCTGGAAATGCAAAGGAAGCAAGAGGAGATGGGGAACTTCCGCCAGCAGTTGATGCAGATTCCTACGTTTAAGGCCATGTTCCCAGGAAGCTCGCAGGGGGGACAGGTAGGAGTGGAAGACAACAACAATGGCAGCAACAACAAAGAGAACCAGATTGTATCGCCCTCGATGGAAAGTCAATCGGTTCCAATAATCAACTTGGAGGCCCAACACAGCGGTGACGTGCCACAATGTAGGTTGGAAGCAAGCCAACCTCAGACAAACATCATCCCAACTGCTCTCCCATCAATTTCACAGGTGCAAATGCCAACCATTCCAGGCGATGTCCAACGAGTGAGCCAACAACTTCCACCAGTGCCGACTTTGCATGATGCAAGTGTGCACCAACCAATCTCTCTACCATACACACCGCCGATACCACAGTATATCTCAACACCCCAGAGAGTTCACACCACGAGCCAGTATGTGACGAAGGATGATATGATCGATGTAATCAATCAACTTCGTAGGCAGACATCTCGACCCTCGGAGTTGGACTTTACTCCGCCTTACCCAGCACACATTCGGAGGCAACCTTACCCGGTAGGATATATCGAGCATCCCCCGCAATTTCCAAAATACAACGGGGAGAAAGGAAATGCCAGGGAACATATTGCCAGGTTTGTAGAGTCGATGTCTCCGTGGCTGGGATATGATGAAGTGAACAACCACAACTTGTTGATGCGGGAATTCAACAAAACTTTGACAGATAGTGCCTTTAGTTGGTACTACAATTTGGAGAAGGGGTCAGTCCATGATTGGGATGACCTCAAATTACAATTTTTTAAGAAATTTTTCTATGTGCAGAAACAGGTAACCATTGTAGAACTCATGCGGTTCAAGCAGAAGCCAAATGAGGAGCTATCAGATTACGTTAACAGGTTCAGGGCCCAGGCACAGAAGTGTGCAGAGCCGATTGAAGAAAAGAACCTGGTCAGCATTTGCAACAATGGTGCCTTAGATTCCTTCAAGCCCCACCTCATTACCAAGGCTTGTGATTCCTTCGCGACCCTCTCAGCTTTCGCACAAGACTTGGGAGGAATCATGACACTGCCCACTAGCCATGCGACGGTTACATGGAGGGGCAAGAGAACAGCAACTGTGGCTTTGGCTGACTCTCAGTCAAAACCACAAGGGGGCAAGAGGGAGAAGCATGAGAAAAATTTTGAGCGAAGCAAAGGAAGGTCTGGAGATAAATATGCAAGAAAGTCGGTCCCGGAGGTTATCACATGCAGTGAGAAAGCATTCAGAGGCCTATACGAGCAATGGATTGAACATGGGGTGGTGAAACCCCCAAGGCCTAGATTTGCAGTGACGGAGGAGATGAAGAGAAGGCCAGACTTCTGTGTTTTCCACCAATACGCGAGACACTCAACTATGGATTGTTATAGCCTGCGTAGGATATTCCACGAGAAGTTGGCAAATGGGGAGATTGAACTGGGAAAGGAAAGCTGTGTTCATGACAAGCCACTGCAAAATCACAAGGGAAAAGAAACATACAACACTGTTATCCACAACATAATCCCAGAAGTGGAGATGATGGTGGAAGAAAAGGAGGAGTGTGACCCAGGCCTGCAAGTGACAGCGTTGATGAATGGGGCCAAATTCAGAAATTTTTTCGATCAGATAGGGTTGGCCAAGGAAGCAAGGATTGAGGCAACCAGGGCAATAATTAAGGCCGCCGAGACACAGGAGACTTGCATGGCCATAAGCAAAGGATTTGTGAAAACAATGGAGGAGGAAGCAAATAAGATATCTTTCTCTAAAGCTGATAGAGAGATAAGATACCCGCACAACAGACCATTGTATGTGACAGCGATAATCAATGGCATCGAAGTGCGGAGGGCATTCATTGACAATGGAGCATCTGTAAATATTATGCCCTACACCATGTTCAAACGGTTAGGCCTGTCAGAGAAGAAGATAGTGAAGGAACAAACAAACATTACAGGATTCGCTAACCAGAGCACGAGAACCCTGGGACATATCAAGGTAGACATGCAAGTTGGAAAAATCCGAGGGCCTGTAATGTTCCATGTTGCAGAGGTAGATGCAGCATACCATATCTTGCTGGGAAGGGCTTGGCAAAATGACTATGGGGTGGTACCCTCAGTCTTTCATCAGTGCCTGAAAGCTATCTGGAAAGGGAAAGAAGTGAAGGTACCAGCAACTCGGAATCCCTTTGGACCAGAGGAGGCACACATCACCGAAGCAACTTTCTTCGATGATGTTGCTGAAGAGGGAGAGAACCAGATCGCGAGGCCTGATTCCTTAAGACTAGCAAGCTGGAAGGAAGTGCAGGAAGATAAGTTTGTACCTGCAGAAAAAGTAAAGAAGAAGACCTCGGAACATGGAGAATGTTCCAAAGATATGAAGCCAGTCGTAGTGGACTTGGAGAAGGAAGGAAGAGAAGAGAAGAAAAGGCCAGCAAATCCTGAAGATGCCAGAAATATAATAAATGCCAAGCGGATAGCACAGTCCGAGGATGGCCAAAAGACAAAATGGGAGAGGGTTGTAAAACCCGACGGAAAGGTAGTGTTTCGATTATGACGGTGCAAGGGGGAAGAGCTCAAAGAAGCATGCAAACCCAACAGCTCAGGAGGTGTCCCCCACTCCAGCAATAATGAAGGAGAAGAAGTTGTACAACAGAAGGTAGAACCAGCTCCAGAATGCTTTGAAGATAGGCCAAAACCTCAACAAAATGAATTAGAAGAAGTTGATTTGGCAACAGATGGAGGAACGCCAAGACCAACTTATGTCAACAAGGAGCTTGAGGCTAACCAGAAAGAGGAGCTCATACAACTACTGCGAGAGTATAAGGACGTCTTTGCTTGGAATTACGACGAGATGCCCGGAATTGACAAAGATCTTGTGGAGCACAATCTAAACATAAGCCTGGGAATTAAGCCAGTGAAGCAAGCACCTCGCAACTATGCACCCGAGGTCGAAACCCAAATAATGGAAGAAATCAAAAAGTTACTGGAAGTAGGGTTCATCAAGCCAATCCAACATCCAACATGGCTTTCCAGCATCGTACCGGTAAAGAAAGCAAATGGACAGCTACGAATATGTGTCGATTTCAGAGACTTGAACAAGGCATGCCCGAAGGATATGTACCCATTACCCAACATAGACACCTTGGTAGATGCAACGGCTAATCATGAGATGATGTCTTTCATGGATGGGTTTGTGGGCTATAATCAGATAAAGATGTCCATGGAAGATGCAGAGTTGACAGCCTTTCGTACCCCGTTTGGGAATTTTTACTATGTAGTAATGCCATTCGGATTGAAGAATGCGGGGGCAGCTTATCAGAGGGCAATGCATGCTATATTTCATGACATGATTCATGATATAGTGGAGGACTATGTGGACGATGTGGTAGTGAAATCCAAGAAGGCAACAACTCATGTGGAGGACCTGAGGAAAGTGTTTGAGCGATGCCGAATGTATAAGTTGAGGATGAATCCGAAGAAGTGCGCCTTTGGAATGACGGCTGGAAAATTCTTGGGCTTCTTGGTGCACAACAGAGGTTTAGAAGTGGACCCAGGCAAGGCGAAAGCAGTTACAGAGATGCCCCCACCAAAGACGCAAAAGCAGTTGAAGAGCTTTCTAGGGAAGGTCTCGTACATGAGAAGATTCATGCCAGCATTAGCCGAAGTCACAGAACCTTTTGGCAAATTACTAAAAGGAAAGGCACAATGGGACTGGGGGCAAGACCAACAACAGGCCTTTGAGAAAGTAAAAAGAATTTTGTCTTCGGCACAAACGATGGTAGTGCCACAAAGAGGAATGCCGTTGCAATTGTACATCACATCTACCAAGAAGTCTATAGGAGGATTGATCACGCAAGAGGTGGATGGAGAAGAGAAACCTGTATATTACATTAGCCGGATAATCAGAGGACCGGAAACCAGGTATTCACATGTGACAACCCCAAAATAGGTCCATTCCATCCAACCCATTCTGAGTCGTCAAATACATGGTACAGAAAATAACTACAACTTTATTACAACAATTGTCGTGCAAAATACAACAACACATATGCTGTGAGTTTGGATACAAATATATACCAAATGTGACTCATGTTCCAACCGTGGACATCACCTCACAATAACACCTTACATAAAGGTATATGGGAGGCCACGCGTCTAGGTTATGATAGATATCATATGGCCACAGAATTATCCTTGGTTGACCCAATAGACCCCAAAGAAAAACGAGAAGATTACTATCATATTCTTCCCAATGGTGAGTCTTCTCTTGACTTATCATTATCTCCACTGTATCTAACTGAGAATTATACTTTAAACAAACACCAAGATTATATAGGTAGTGCTCGTATATATACTCAGCAAGTGGATGAGCACAACCCTGTCTTATGATGACACGAGGTTGTATGTCATTAGACATCTTGTATGATAGTGACAAAACACCCTTCCAACGTTGGGTTCGCCTCACCCTATTTTCTTCACCAAATATAACTACTAAATGATGACCACCGTTCTATTCCCTTGTTACCCCCGCTCGACCCAGCTACACTCTTATTACCTGAAAGGAATTGTGAACAGAAGGGTGAGCACAACTAGCCCAGTAAAGAATATCATGACTAAAGATAAATAAATTATCAATAGTCTTCATCAATAATAAATCAGAGATTTAGAACATATGGTAGATGATAAAAAATTTCAACCATAGTTGCAGCGGAACGAGCAATCCATTAGAAGAGTCAAATAGACTATAAAGTCTATTATTTTCTCCATGTTAAAAATCCACCAACAATGTTTTATCCCTGTAACATCAATCAACAATTCTGGTCCACAATCATATGAATAACTCATAATCATAACTGTAGTTCTAAATTCCTCTTCTCATCTAGGACGAAGATAATTTTCATCACCTGAAACATCAAACATCATGGTTATACCAAATCACAGTTCCTGTTCATAATCATACTAATAACTTCATCTTTGCACTACGGGCCAAAGATATTCATCAACAAGTCATCTTTGCACTACAGGCCAAAGATATTCATCAACAGTTCATCTTTGCATTACTGGCCAAAGATATTCATCTACAATTCATCTTTGCACTACAGGCCAAAGATATTCCTCAACAATTAATATTTACACTACAGGCCAAATATATTCATATCTCAAAGAAATATATAATCATTTCAGAATTTATATACACCATAATTATAACCATTTTAATCAATTCATCTTTACACTTAAGCTAAAGATATTCAATTATAAATTCAATGGTCATGATCATACCAGTCACAATTCAACTTTGCACTACAGGCCAAAGAGAACCCTAGTCATGATCATACCAATAATCTACCCATCTTTACACTCCAGTGAAAGAGAAATTCAACATCAGGGTTATAAAAATGTTATATATGATAATAAAATCAATATAATCAACATATAGATTTAATCTCAAGAGTAATATTCATAAATCAACTATAATTTGGTTAGTAAAAGAAACCAATTTTATCGTGAATAGTAACTCGTGAATAGTAACTCATGAATAGTAACTCGTGAATAGTAACACCGACTCAAAAATGTAAAAATTCTACAATAAAATTCATACCAATACTTCGGTATAATGATATTGAAAGAATAACATTTCTTAAGCTTATAAACAATTTATTTAAATTGTTTACACTTTACTAATTAATGCATTTAATCATCATAAAATGTCAACTCTTAAAATTTCATCATCAATAACCAAAACCCTCATCAAAAATCTGCATATCCTCATAAAGGATTCTCAAGTCATAAAATCCTATTTTCCAATTTTCTTACTTCACAAAACATATTTAATTCATTAACTCATAACTAGACCATTTTCATGAAAAATACCAAATCAGTTCCAAAAATATTTCTTTTCTGGGATTTAGCATAATATAGTCCCATAGTGAACATATATTTTTCTCAGAATTTTTAAAAGTCATTTACTATTTTTCATATGGCCAAAATAGCCGAATATTTAGACATTTATCAAAAATTGTACTTTTATCTAAAAATTCTGAAATTTACAGAGTATACTTCTATCATATAAATGTACTCCCAATAAAAATTTCATCAATTTTGGAGTTAACCACAAGGAATTATAAGCGGTTACTTTTAAAATAGTCTTTTCTCATAAAATTCATAACTCTCAATCTATACATCCAAAAATCACCATTTTTGGACACAATCAATAAAACTCATCAAAATATTATTTCAAATTTTTTTCCAGAATTTTTGAAGTTCAGAAAAATTACGAAACTGAAAATCATAACAACCCTTAAAATCCCTTACTATCCCTTACCTCAAAAGAGCAGTACTTCTGATCGGTATAAGGCTGAAGGAAACTTGTACTGATGAATAGAAACTCACAGAGTATCTAAATACTCACAAAATACACTCAATAATCTAGAGAGAGAAAGAGAGAAAACATATGTTTCTGGTGTGATTTTCAATTCTAACTTAGCCCTCTATTTATAGGAAAATTTTGGTAGGTTTGACCTGCAACCTGATGGCTTTACCTGCTACTATTCCCACCCACCACATTTGAAATATAATTCAGTACATTTCTTCACCAACCACAAGTGGGACCCACCAATTCTAGAATTTTTCACCAAAATGATTAACTCCTTAAATTTAACAATTTCTGAACCAGTCATCTCGTAAAATTCATAACAAATTATACGTTCATTTTTAACGGTTCAAAATTTGTGGGCATATATTCAACTTATATATGTATAACATATCCAAAAATTACCACGATCCAACGGTCGGATTAAAAATTATAACCCCCGCAAAATATCTCAAAAACCCTGATTTTTAATACCTCCATTCCGACAAAAATACTGATAAAAACCTCAACATTAACTCCTTCATTTTTAACCACAAAAATATATCCCTCATTTATATCCACATAAAATAAATATTTCCTTATCATATGAATCAATAATTAATTATTCACAAATAATATTACATAATCACATTTATGACAACCAGGCCGTTCCCAGGAAAGAGGGGGCTTTCCAATAAGGATTTCTCCTTACTGGCGCGCAATTAGATGACCAAACCTCTCCTTAGACAGAACTTTCTAGACATTGCCAATAATGCTATCTAATAATATTATTCAAATAATATGAATTATTGATCTGATAATGGGAAATACTGTGCAGCAACAATTATTGAACAACAATAATACAAAATTTCAACGTAGCAATTATTGAATCAATAAAATAAAATATTGAACAGTAATTACTGTAACAATTATTGAGTAGTGCCTTCTTACGTAAGAATCAATAATTTCAAAAATACTATGCAATACCGTGTGCTACTGTTCAATAACGCGTATTACTGTATTTTATCCACCGGGTATTCCAACAGTGTTAACGGTAACAACTATGCCGTTATTTATAAAAACTCAAATTTGTCGTTTCTTCACCCGATAGTTATTCGTTATGGGGCCCACAAATAGCTGCGTCGTCGTACGAATATTCCCCGACAGAAAGAATATTCCACGACCAAACGATTATTCCCCGACAAAATAAATATTTTATAACCTCTTGCGTATTTTTGAAAAAAATTCATATATCACCCTTTTATCAATTTAACCATTTACTGAATAGAAAAATTGAATACTTTTATTTCATAAAATTCGGGGTCTTACAATCTCCCCTCCTTATGAAATTTCGTCCCCGAAATTTACGTACCTGGTATTTCAAAGAGTTGAGAATACCTTCCTTTCATTTCAAATTCCATCTTCTCTGTCATCATAATTTCTCCATTGCTCATCTCCTGTATTTCAAATATCATTCTAGAATACAGCTTCAAAACAAGGGTTAATTTAACAAATTAACATATCACATAATATCCTGATATTATGACTGACCAACAAATAAGCTTAGGTAGGACACACTAGCGAAGGATTTACTCATCTCTCCCCTCCTAGTTATATTCCCCGATCTCCGCCAGAGATCATATCCCTAAGCTCTGATACCACCTGTGACAACCCCAAAATAGGTCCATTCCATCCAACCCATTCTGAGTCGTCAAATACATGGTACAGAAAACAACTACAACTTTATTACAACAATTGTCGTGCAAAATACAACAACACATATGCTGTGAGTTTGGATACAAATATATACCAAATGTGACTCATGTTCCAACCGTGGACATCACCTCACAATAACACCTTACATAAAGGTACATGGGAGGCCACGCGTCTAGGTTATGATAGATATCATATGGCCACAGAATTATCCTTGGTTGACCCAATAGACCCCAAAGAAAAACGAGAAGATTACTATCATATTCTTCCCAATGGTGAGTCTTCTCTTGACTTATCATTATCTCCACTGTATCTAACTGAGAATTATACTTTAAACAAACACCAAGATTATATAGGTAGTGCTCGTATATATACTCAGCAAGTGGATGAGCACAACCCTATCTTATGATGACACGAGGTTGTATGTCATTAGACATCTTGTATGATAGTGACAAAACACCCTTCCAACGTTGGGTTCGCCTCACCCTATTTTCTTCACCAAATATAACTACTAAATGATGACCACCGTTCTATTCCCTTGTTACCCCCGCTCGACCCAGCTACACTCTTATTACCTGAAAGGAATTGTGAACAGAAGGGTGAGCACAACTAGCCCAGTAAAGAATATCATGACTAAAGATAAATAAATTATCAATAGTCTTCATCAATAATAAATCAGAGATTTAGAACATATGGTAGATGATAAAAAATTTCAACCATAGTTGCAGCGGAACGAGCAATCCATTAGAAGAGTCAAATAGACTATAAAGTCTATTATTTTCTCCATGTTAAAAATCCACCAACAATGTTTTATCCCTGTAACATCAATCAACAATTCTGGTCCACAATCATATGAATAACTCATAATCATAACTGTAGTTCTAAATTCCTCTTCTCATCTAGGACGAAGATAATTTTCATCACCTGAAACATCAAACATCATGGTTATACCAAATCACAGTTCATGTTCATAATCATACTAATAACTTCATCTTTGCACTACGGGCCAAAGATATTCATCAACAAGTCATCTTTGCACTACAGGCCAAAGATATTCATCAACAGTTCATCTTTGCATTACTGGCCAAAGATATTCATCTACAATTCATCTTTGCACTACAGGCCAAAGATATTCCTCAACAATTAATATTTGCACTACAGGCCAAATATATTCATATCTCAAAGAAATATATAATCATTTCAGAATTTATATACACCATAATTATAACCATGTTAATCAATTCATCTTTACACTTAAGCTAAAGATATTCAATTATAAATTCAATGGTCATGATCATACCAGTCACAATTCAACTTTGCACTACAGGCCAAAGAGAACCCTAGTCATGATCATACCAATAATCTACCCATCTTTACACTCCAGTGAAAGAGAAATTCAACATCAGGGTTATAAAAATGTTATATATGATAATAAAATCAATATAATCAACATATAGATTTAATCTCAAGAGTAATATTCATAAATCAACTATAATTTGGTTAGTAAAAGAAACCAATTTTGTCGTGAATAGTAACTCGTGAATAGTAACTCATGAATAGTAACTCGTGAATAGTAACACCGACTCAAAAATGTAAAAATTCTACAATAAAATTCATACCAATACTTCGGTATAATGATATTGAAAGAATAACATTTCTTAAGCTTATAAACAATTTATTTAAATTGTTTACACTTTACTAATTAATGCATTTAATCATCATAAAATGTCAACTCTTAAAATTTCATCATCAATAACCAAAACCCTCATCAAAAATCTGCATATACCTCATATAGGATTCTCAAGTCATAAAATCCTATTTTCCAATTTTCTTACTTCACAAAACATATTTAATTCATTAACTCATAAGTAGACCATTTTCATGAAAAATACCAAATCAGTTCCAAAAATATTTCTTTTCTGGGATTTAGCATAAAATAGTCCCATAGTGAACATATATTTTTCTCAGAATTTTTAAAAGTCATTTACTATTTTTCATATGGCCAAAATAGCCGAATATTTAGACATTTATCAAAAATTGTACTTTTATCTAAAAATTCTGAAATTTACAGAGTTTACTTCTATCATATACATGTACTCCCAATAAAAATTTCATCAATTTTGGAGTTAACCACAAGGAATTATAAGCGGTTACTTTTAAAATAGTTTTTTCTCATAAAATTCATAACTCTCAATCTATACATCCAAAAATCACCATTTTTGGACACAATCAATAAAACTCATCAAAATATTATTTCAAATTTTTTTCCAGAATTTTTGAAGTTCAGAAAAATTACGAAACTGAAAATCATAACAACCCTTAAAATCCCTTACTATCCCTTACCTCAAAAGAGCAGTACTTCTGATCGGTATAAGGCTGAAGGAAACTTGTACTGATGAATAGAAACTCACAGAGTATCTAAATACTCACAAAATACACTCAATAATCTAGAGAGAGAAAGAGAGAAAACTTATGTTTCTGGTGTGATTTTCAATTCTAACTTAGCCCTCTATTTATAGGAAAATTTTGGTAGGTTTGACCTGCAACCTGATGGCTTTACCTGCTACTATTCCCACCCACCACATTTGAAATATAATTCAGCACATTTCTTCACCAACCACAAGTGGGACCCACCAATTCTAGAATTTTCCACCAAAATGATTAACTCCGAAAATTTAACAATTTCTGAACCAGTCATCTCGTAAAATTCATAACAAATTATACGTTCATTTTTAACGGTTCAAAATTTGTGGGCATATACTCAACTTATATATGTATAACATATCCAAAAATTACCACGATCCAACGGTTGGATTAAAAATTATAACCCCCGCAAAATATCTCAAAAACCCTGATTTTTAATACCTCCATTCCGACAAAAATACTGATAAAAACCTCAACATTAACTCCTTCATTTTTAACCACAAAAATATATCCCTCATTTACATCCACATAAAATAAATATTTCCTTATCATATGAATCAATAATTAATTATTCACAAATAATATTACATAATCACATTTATGACAACCAGGCCGTTCCCAGGAAAGAGGGGGCTTTCCAATAAGGATTTCTCCTTACTGGCGCGCAATTAGATGACCAAACCTCTCCTTAGACAGAACTTTCTAGACATTGCCAATAATGCTATCTAATAATATTATTCAAATAATATGAATTATTGATCTGATAATGGGAAATACTGTGCAGCAACAATTATTGAACAACAATAATACAAAATTTCAACGTAGCAATTATTGAATCAATAAAATAAAATATTGAACAGTAATTACTGTAACAATTATTGAGTAGTGCCTTCTTACGTAAGAATCAATAATTTCAAAAATACTATGCAATACCGTGTGCTACTGTTCAATAACGCGTATTACTGTATTTTATCCACCGGGTATTCCAACAGTGTTAACGGTAACAACTATGCCGTTATTTATAAAAACTCAAATTTGTCGTTTCTTCACCCGATAGTTATTCGTTATGGGGCCCACAAATAGCTGCGTCGTCGTACGAATATTCCCCGACAGAAAGAATATTCCACGACCAAACGATTATTCCCCGACAAAATAAATATTTTATAACCTCTTGCGTATTTTTGAAAAAAATTCATATATCACCCTTTTATCAATTTAACCATTTACTGAATAGAAAAATTGAATACTTTTATTTCATAAAATTCGGGGTCTTACATCACAAGTAGAGAGGCATTGCCTAGCGTTGGTGTTCATTGCGCAGAAAATGCGACATTATTTTCTAGCGCACGAAGTAATGATTGCAACAAAAACTGATCCGATCAGATACCTATTAACTAGGCCAGCATTAGTAGGAAGACCTGCTAGATGGATGATGATTCTTTCAGAATATGACATCAAGTGTGTAACACCAAAGGCAATCCGATGTCAAGCCTTGGCAGACCTGCTAGCTCAATTTCCAAACGGAGAATATGAGCCCCCTTCTGAGGATCTTCCGGGTGGAGAAGTGGAATCAATCGACTTGATGGATGAGGATCCAGAATGGTGGAGTTTGGCTTTTGATGGATCATCTGCAGAAGGTAAAGGCGGAGCAGGAGTGGTGTTGACCACCAAAGAAGGAAATGAAATATCCTTGTCGTACAAATTGGACTTCCCTTGCTCAAATAATGAAGCAGAATACGAGGCGTTCATACTAGGATTATTAGCGGCTCAAGAATTGGGAGCCAAATATCTTAAAGTAAAAGGAGATTCAAACCTTATAGTGCAGCAGATAAAAGGTCAATTCGGAGTGAAAGAACCCATCTTGGCGCCGTATCGAACTGTAGCACAAAAGGTGATGGAAGCTTACAAGAAGGTGGTGATTGAATATGTGCCAAGAGGACAGAATAAACAACCGGATGCACTAGCAACAGTAGCATCTCGAGTCTATATTCAAGGAGAAGACTTGAATGTGAAGGTAATGAAGAGAACCCTCCCAACCACTGTGCTAAACTTGTTCCCCAAAGACATGATAGACGATTGGAGATATGACATCTCCCATCAATTGCAAACTAAGGAAGGAACAATACCAATTGTAGAGCTACAAAAGTACAGCATCATCAAAGGTGTCTTGTATCACAAAGAAGCAGATGATGTATTGACACGATGCTTGGGGAAACAAGAAGCAAGTAAAGTCTTGCATCAGGTGCATGAAGAGAATTGCGGGTTTGCAGACATAGGTCTATATCGTAGGTTGCAACGCCAAGGGTATTATTGGCCTGAAATGAAGAAGGCAGCAGATGCCCTACAACGCCACTGTGTTTCATGCCAAGAATACCCTGGGGAGGATGAATGTGCTTTCATTGATGATATAGTGGATTGGCGAATTCCTTATGTGAACTTCTTACAAAACGAGATTCTTCCAACCGAAAAGAAGGATGCAATTATAATAAAGAGGAAGTCGCAACGATTCTTCTTACAAAATGGAGAATTGTTCAGAAGAGGTTTCAATGGCAAGCCCCTACGGTGTCTAGAACTAGGCGAAGCCAGAGATTTGGTCTATCAAATGCACAAGGATGAACATCAAGGGGGAGCCAAGTTGTACAAACAACTTATCGATCATGGTTACTATTGGCCAAAGATGGAAGGAGATTGTCTAGAATTTGTCAAAAAGTGTCATATTTGTCAAATACATGGAAACCTGATACATGCTCCCGCCGTGGATTTGCGCACCTTAGCAACACCATGGCCCTTTCATACATGGGGAATGGATCTTATAGGTCCTGTACACCCTAATTCTAAGGGCAACATATGGATTTTAACTGCCACCGAGATGTACACAAAGTGGGTGGAAGCCATACCCTTGAAGAAGGCCACGGGACCAGCAGTGGCAAACTTTATCAAGGAGCACATCATTTGCCGTTTCGGGATCCCGAAGATCATTTTGTCCGACAATGGAACCCCCTTCATCAATAGAGACATCAAAAGTCTGATGGAAAGATACAGGGTGAAACATTATAAATCATCACCCTACTACCCGAAAAGCAACGGACAAGCAGAAGCGACAAACAAAACCTTGATAAAAATCTTATCAAAAACCTTAGACGATCATCCGAAGAAATGGGCAGAACAACTACCAATAGCATTATGGGCATATCAAACTTCAAAAAGAAAGCCTACAGGCGAAACCCCATACGCTTTGGTTTAAGGTGAAGAAGCTATCTTGCCCACCGAAATAGAAATACCTTCGGCTCGAATGAGACTTCGAAGCTTAGTCGAGGAAGAAAGCCGACCAGCCGCCCTAGAGGCCTTAGCCGACTTCCGAGACAAGGCTAAAGAAAAGCTTGAACGGTACCACGAAAGACTGCGACGACAATACAACACCGCGGTGGTACCACGACAAATTCTGGTGGGAGACCTGGTCCTCAAAACGGCAACTCAAGTTATGAGGGGGACCCTAACCACCAAATTTTACCCCAAATGGGAAGGCCTGTATAGGGTACGAGAGATCTCCGAAAGCGGATATTGCAAGATATCTCGTGTGGGATCAGATGCTGTCTCAGGCCCATTAAACTTGAAATGGGTAAAGAAATATTACACATGAGAAGAGCATCACAAAAGTTATACTTTCAACTTCAAAAGTAATCGAGGAACCTGACTTACAGCCCTCGAAAGTTACACTTTCAACTTCAAAAGTGATCGAGGAACCTGACTAACTGCCCTCGCAAGTTACACTTTCAACTTCAAAAGTGACTGAGGCACCTGAGTATAAGCCCTCAAACCCAAAAGTTACGCTTTATCTTTAAAAGTGAAGAATGTTATGCTTTATTCTATAAAAGCAAGAAAGTTATACTTTATCTCTAAAAGTGGCAAACGTTTTGCTTTCTTCGATAAAAGCAAGATTTATTATATGAAACGTTATGCTTTCCGTCAAAAGCAATTTTTAGCAATAAATTGACAAACTTTCACATATACGCGAATGTTTAATTTTATTAAAAAAAAAGAGTATGAATTCAAGTGTTGGTTTGTGAGAAATATATGTATCTTTGACAAAATTCATGTTTTCTTATAACATCTATTGTTGTCTTGGAATATTAATTTGAATAACTTGAGATTCAATAATAAAAAATTGAGTTTTAAGGAATCATTCAAATTAAAGGCAATCAACAAAGTTAAAGAAACCACGTTCTGATAAATGAAATATGTGTGAATGAGTTTCTGAAACAGGAAATTGAAAAAATAAACTACTACAATAAGTTATGATCTAAAGGCCACGACATATCAAAATGAAGAGGAGGCACAACTAAAGCTTCCAAGTCAGCAACGGCAGCATCTCGAATCTTAAGATTTGCAGCTTTCAGCTCCCTAACCTGTTGGGTAGTCGCCTCTAAGTCCCGGCACTGACGCTCTACCTCCTGAAGTTTTGCCTCTAAGTCCCGGCACTGACGCTCTACCTCCTGAAGGTTTGCTTGTAAGTCCCGACGCTGGCCTCTTAAATTTTGAGACTGGCTCTTCAATCTGTTTGCGGCATCACCAAGCTCAGAAAGCTGCACTGAAAAGGATTCATCTTCACATTTACGTACAGCAACCTCCGAACGTAGTGAAACAAGGTTAAAACTCGACTTGAGAAGATCTAACCTATCACGAAAAGGAGACATATCAACACCTACGGCTGCAAGGTCATCTACATCATCGCTAAACTTCTTCAAGTCCTCAACTCGTAAGGAATATAAAGAAAGAGTATGCAATCCAAGAATAAGGCCTGCGAGCTGATCTAGGAAGAGGGTTTGGGTGGAAGTTGTCTTAATAATCAGCCGATCAAGAATCTGCGGGAACCGAGCTAGGAGACGCTCCAGACTTTCCTGACTAGAAGACGATATCTGGAAACCCCTCCAAGAAATAAGATCCCCACTTGGATTGAAGGAAGCTCTAGCAGGAGCTACTTTAGAGGCCACCATAGAATTTGTCGAGACCAGGGATGGAGGAGCAGAAAGATGTTGTACAGCTAAGGATTCCTCGAAGCCTTGGTCACCTGGAGGATAACCAAGGTCACTATCCGAATGGAGAACAGCAAATAACGCGAGCGCCTCAACGGGCAAAGGCAAATCTTTCATTCTCTCGTTCTGAAAACAAGATGACAAAGCACAATACATTATAAATAAAAAAAAAAGAGCAAATGAAATTCATCTTCAAGACAAATCACTCATGGATTAAGGAAGGATACTCACAATATAGTCAATGGAAAAGGAGTCGGGAGATGCCACAGAAAGGGGAATGTCATTCAACCCATCCAAAGTACTATTAACAATGCCCTCCCGAGCAATCACCACCTCGGTAGAATCCTTCTGGGGAGGATGAACATCACCAATAGTTTCAGAATGATTCTCCCTCGGGGAAGTAAGAGTCTCATCAA